>OU015771.1:1993608-2339687 GCA_907173295.1 Fagus sylvatica | reverse complement strand
TCTTAATTATATAGTACAAGAGTGTCAAATGAATTGGGTGCTGGGTGCCCACATGGTGCACGTTTGGCTCTTTGTGTCATGATCATAGTGGCAATCTCAGAGGGTGCAATCATAGGAATTACTACAATTTTGATGAGGAATGTTTGGGGAAAGCTTTATAGCGATGAGGAAGAAGTTGTCAGATATGTTGCTAAAATGATGCCACTGCTTGCATTATCAGACTTCTTGGATGGATTCCAATGTGTACTTTCAGGTCTTTAAATTCTGTCACAAGTAGTCAAGTTCAATGGTTAATGATTGTTTGATTTTTCTTTGATTAAAGTGCTTCATAGTAATTTCTGTCTTGGCTATATAGGGGCTGCTAGAGGATGTGGGTGGCAAAATCTATGTGCATTTATAAATCTTGGTGCTTACTATGTTGTGGGAATTCCTTCTGCTGTGCTCTTTGCTTTCGTCTTCCATTTTGGAGGCACAGTGCGTCCATCTCTCTCTCTCTCTCTCTAAGGCATCTAATGCATCCAATATATGCATCATCCCTTTTCACTAGTATGGAACTCACACTGTGAGAAGGAGGATACATATATCGGAAACATAAAATCATTATGGCCCTCTCTCTCATATACTGATATTTGAGTTGTAAAATTGGTTTTAATTAGGGGCTTTGGATGGGTATCATATGTGGACTTTCTGTTCAAGTTGTGGCACTTGTTACAGTAAACTTATGCACTGATTGGAATCAAGAGGTAAGAAAATTTCATCAGTTTAGGCCCTTAACTTGGACTTAACCTATATGAATCAATTAAGAATTTTGCCCTACACAGAGTGACAGAGGCACTAATTAATGATCCAATAAATTGGGACCAAGCCATAGGGCTAAATGATCATCCTATGGACTATTTTAGATGTCATAAATAAGACTAGAGAAATGCAATTCAAGCTTAAAAGTGTAAAACAAATTTTTCATTAATTTTTCTGGTGCCAAATTTATACTAAAATATTATGTGTCCTGGTTTGTTCTAAGGCATAAAATCACTCCCTACGAACATTGAGTTTATTTTGCAAATTAATATTATTTTTATGAAATGTCTTTTCTTCCTTTTTCAGGCAATGAAAGCCGTGCGTGGAGCTCAGGAGGCAGCATAATTATTGACGAGAAACCATAGATTTAGAAAAAATAGTTTTCATTTTTCATAACACTCCAAGAAAATAATTCTCTTTTTAATTCTGGACAACAATATATATATATATACATATATATATATATATATATTGAACATACGTATATGTCTATGGTTCAAAATTCCTGCATGATAATTGATGCTAAAGCTTGAATGCGAATTTAAATGATAATACAAACATCATCGTAGGATGACTGCCCTTCATTTCTTAAGCATAGGTTGCATTTCTGTTTCCATTCATTTCATATAGTTTCCAGAACCCCAATTCCACAGTAAAACGTTTAAACTGTTTTTCCAATAAATTGGAATATTTTACAAGACTAAGTGATGGATGAAAAAAAAAAAAAAACTTAAATTACCTTTCTTGGCATACAAAATCTTCAATCCATTGTACCACATCCTAACAACCCAAGTACAGTAATGGTACAGCACATTCCAACTGACAGTTCACAGTAGATCTCAGTCACAAGAGCATATCATGGATGGAGATGTTTGAGATTTGGAAAACCAACTTCACCCAAAATCATCAGTATGTCAAAATTTGAAGTAGAAAAGTCACAAAATTTTATGGAGTTGCTTCGATTTACGACTACTGCTCACTGGTCAGACGCTCAGGTGGAGGTGGTTCTTCTCCATTCTCATTGGTTTCAATGGCATGCTCAGCTATAGGAGGAGGTTCTTCACCATGCTCATTGTTCTCGGGATGAAAATTGATTGGGAACTTTGTGACCCTGGGCTTGTCAGCCAAAATATTTCTTTGAACCCTATCAATCAAAACCTTTGGCGGAGGCTCCTCTCTTAGCTGTTCATCATCATAATCATTGTTCACATAGTATCCAACTCGAATAAATTCTTGTCCTAGATAAGAACATGTCAATAGCAGTACTGTGACACCAATGATATCTTCATCACGGATTTTTGATGGGTCCGGAGGATCTGCCTGCCACATTAAGAAATAATTTAGTGTTGTTTTCGTAAGCAAATTTGCACTAAAAACCCAATTTTAGTACTTCGCACAAACAGTCGTAAAAAATAACCTGAAGGACAAAACGGTAGTTGCCAACGTTGACAGGCCCAACAAGCACACTTTCAAGAAGTTGGTCATACGTCTCGTCCTCAGCAGATCCCACATAAATGAGTTTCCATTCCAAATCTGCAATGTTTTGAGTTAAAAAACATGGCAAGGCTAGCAAGGCAGAATTCAAAAGAACAAATTTAACTACATAGATGCTGACAACAAACAAGAGAAATGCAAAAAGTTCATACTATGGAAAAAATAAAAAATAGTTCGAAAATAAGATGAATGACTCCAAATTGTATAATCAGGTCACTCCACCCTAACAAGAGAGTGGGGGAAGAAGAGAGAAGACAATGAGCAGTTAAAAAGAGCACCAAATACAGCTTTGCTGCACCCACCACTTTTGACCTAATCATATGTACAAAATACCTTGACAAAACATGATGCGTCCTCAAAGCGTTTTAGCACTCAAATCCAAGTAATTGGTAGCTGAAGTTTAAAAAAAAAAAAAAAGCACTTATATGGGAATAGTAGCAATGTTTCTATGAGTTATGTCATTGACATAATCATCTACATACTTAAAACGGAAGATTTGTTAATTCATTCAGGGCGAGGAAACAAAAAATATTTAAAAGGAACTGGTCTCACTTAGCTCCAGTGCCTTTTTCAAACCACCAGGGCCTTCTTTGTCGTTTCATCATGTGTAAGGCAATCTTATAAAAAGCTTGAATTTTAACACAGCACTAATTAAATCAAACTCCTTTTTGACCTTCCTCTTCCCAATGAACACTTCATCCTAAATCTATCAAATCCGAAACTCATCAATGAGTCAGTGACTAATTGTTCATGGTAAATAGCAATTGGAAATTTATAATATTGGTTCCAATAGTTATTGTGACATGTAAAGGTACAGAAGAATAGGCCATGCCCTTTGCAAATTCAAATGTTCCTAATTTACGTTTTCCATTCCAACTTACCACAACTTCAAAATCTTCCAAGATAATGCATTTTCTAGAAGAATTTCCAACTTCCAAGCATATTTACAAAACTACTTGTATGCAATCAAAGAATATTAGTTTTCCCCTCAAATTACTTGTATGCAATCACAGTAAAGACGAACATCTCTCAAGATTGGAGAGACGGGGGAGGAGAGCTTTTCAAGACAACCCCAAGAAAGTCCATCATCTAGATGTCAATAACATGGAAACTCCTAGTCCAAGGGTCAAATTCAAGTTATAACCATGCTAGTTTTGGGGTGTACACATGATAAGCAATTCCAGTTTAAAAAAAAAAACATTCTTTTTCACGAACTAGCCACATCAGGTATTCTATTTTCAAAACATACTTCATTTCATCTCCAACTAAACACCCCTTTCTCAACTCTTGAGTTGTGGTGCATAGGCAAATCGAACAAACACACCTGACCCTTATGTGCAAGCCGAGCCCATGTCATAAAATTGAAAAACATACAAACAAGCCAATAAAATTTACTACTCATCAGTTTCAATTAAGATCAACCACTACATACCCAATAGCCCATCAAGCAAAAAATACAACTTAATCCAATCATTAACTACACCAAATTCATTATTCTTAGTCTTCTCAAAAATTAATTATAAACCACAAATTCAAAAGCAAACAAATCATGCAACAAAGTATAACATTTATCATATTTAGTTGCATAGGGTTATTCAAACTTACAAATTACAAAGCGTAATCATAACATCGACAACGATTTCAAAAAAAATAAAATAAAATAAATTAGTTAATCATTACAAAAATTAACAATCAACAAACCCTAAATGAAGCTCAAGTGCACGAACAAAAAAAATAAAGAAAAAAATAATAATAATAAAATAAAGATTGGGGGGTTCCGTTTAGAGTTACCGTCTTTGAGGGAGGTCAAGCACTCGTATGAGATCTCGAACTGGAAGGGGTTGAGGAACGCGGCGGGGTTGTCCAAAACGGTGACGTTCGTGATGTTGACGGCGCTCATGGTCTCGATTTTGAATTTGAATTTGAATTTGATGGTTCGGGTTCTGGATACGGATCGGTTCTTCTAAGCCTAGATTGGATGACCCTCATCGAAGAGTGGAAGCTTCTGGAACAAGTTTGGATGGTGAACCGGTGACTGAGAAATGGAAGTGGACAGCCAAGGAAAAAGATGAGGAGGAAGGAGTAAGGAGGAGAAAAGGAAATGTGGCTGCTGGGTTTATTTATATATGGCTGCGTTGGGGAAGGGGGAGTGCGGGGTTACCGGCTGTAGCCGGTACTGGGTGTGGAGGGAAAGAGGTTTACAATTTGGCGGGAGTTTTTAACCTTTTTCTTTTTCTTATTATTCACGTTTTTATTTACCTTTTTTTTGTGTAAATTTAGGTTAAAGATTTTACATTTTTACTCATAGGATAGAACTAAACCTCATATGATTTTTGTTTTGCATTATATAGAGAGAGAGACGGAGAGAATACAAATCTCCAAATGTGATTAAATAATACTAAAGGGGGGAATAATACAAACTATAAATTTGAATGTTATATGGATGGAGTATTCGAGTTTACTAAAAAATAATTATACTTAATGAAATTTTGTTTGATTATATTTTTGGAGAATGCTTTTTTTTTTTTTTTTATATGCAATTAATAATTTAAAAAAGTAATAATAATATTCATAACACAAAAATAAAAACATTTCCTTGTGTTTTAAATTAATTTCTAATATAAAAATATAACATACTTGCACTTATAAATTTATAATAATTTTTTTACAATTTTCAATATCAAAAAAATTAAATTAATCTATTTTTAATTATATATTTTTACATAAGATAATTTTAAAATCAATATAACTTGTTGTAACAATTTCTACATCCCTCTCTCTTTTTGTCTCCAGTCTCCGCCCCACCCCCCCCCCCCCCCCCCCCTCCCTCCCCCCACCATTCATTCAATCCATTCTCACTTTCTTTCTTTCTTTTCTTGCTGCCCATCGCTTTATGGTGTGCATACCATAAATGGAATATGGGTTCCAAACAAAGTTTTGAATTTTGTTATGGCCCGGATACGATGGGGGGCTTAGTGCATCAATTTAAATACCATAACAGATTGGAATTCAAAACATTAATTATAATTTTTTAGAGAGTATATAGAAGAAAGAGGAAAAACAAAAATGAAAGGAGGAGACAAATAAATAAAAGAAAAAAAAACAAGAGAGAGACGTTGGGCTATGTAATCTAAAGTTTGTTAATTGATCCCACAAACTTTAGTAAAATGCATGACTATAATTCTTAGTCTTTTGAATTATAACTTTTGCTCTATGAAGTAGAATTTGTAAAATGCATTATAGGTGAAATGCTTTTTACAACACCTTAAATCCCAACCAAAAGTTCAAATTAGTTGCAAAATACATTTTAGGCCAAAAAATTTGCAGAATAAATTTTACTAGTTTTCACTTGTTTTGGTGGTTTTCCTCCCAATCCCCTTATTTTTCAAGTTGTTGGCTTGGTGGGTGAAAGCTATAGGCATGTTCCATATACACACATCTATACTTCTATACTATAATGTAAAACCGAAGCTTTTTGACTTTTGATTGACCTCATCATGTTGCGCCATATAAGCTTTTGAAATCTCACAATTTTACACCTCATTATTTTAATATATATTTTATAATTGAATTTAAATTTTATTCTATTATTAAACATTCCATTAGAATTTTGACACATCATATTTTCTTTAATATAAGAATATATTATTCCATATATAAAACACAATCATAATTAATGTCTAATACTAACATATATTTCATATATAAACACAATATAAATATCTTTTAATAATAATCATAATTATCAATTTTCATCAAGATTTTTAGAGTTTTTTTTTTTTTTTTTTATGTATTTCATTTAATTTTGTTGCTGGCAATGGAGAAAGATTGATGGATTTGTTATAATGAAACCATGTGAGCTTGAAATGAGTTATGAAAATTATTTAGGTTTGATCATATAATCATGTGTCAATGTATTTATTTGTCCTTCTTCTTATTTTAAGTATCCTTTATTTTATTTTTGGATAGAAACATGATCCATATGGTAAATATAAACATGAATCATGTTTTATAAAAATTGGACTATATTCAACTTATGCCAAAAGAAAAATTACATTATATTAAATTTTAATTATCCTATGGTAAATACTTTATTTGTTATTTTTTTAAACAAAAAAGTAGGATCTATCCTAAATCTGATTCGTAAAGTTTCTTTATCGATCACCTAAAACATTTTGAACTACAAAAAAGAAAAAAGAAAAAATTCAACAAAAAAAGTAAAAGGAATCAAAATTAATTTCAATTTTATTTTCAATAATTTTTCTATGCATCACACAGGTTTGCGACTAATATTCTTTAATCTCAACATCAAGGAAATTGGACATATGGAAAAATAACATTTCAATCTTTAGTGTCGACATTATTAATACACATGATTTTGCTAAGCCACTAACCATACAAAGTAATTATTTAGTACATCGGGAGCAATGCCTCTTCTCTCACATGATAAAGGAGTATTGTCTCTAATAATTTGAATGAACAAATGTTGGAAATATTTGGATAGTATAACTAATGGTCACAAACAACTAAAAGCCCAATAATGCCAAGCCCAACAATAAAAATATAGAAAATGTGAAAAATAGATGGATGGTCCAAAGGAGGTGAGACGCTTGATATATATAAGACCCAAACCCAATATAGGTTTCAGATTTCATATATCTAAAGCTTGATATATAGAAGAGCTAAGCCTAATATAGGTTTTGGATTTCATATATCCAAAGATACCAAGCAAGCCTACAATACAATCTAAATTCAAACTCAGAACACTTCTTCTAACCATTGTCGGTTCAAAGAAAACGCAAAGTGTTTGGAGAACACGTACCAACATTAAATACATAATCATGTGATTATCCCATAGGGATCAAATTAACATATTATTATAAAAGAAAAATACTTACTCACCATTTTGAATGTGACTGTGTTTACATAGAGAGGCAATTAATATTCGGCAAAGAAGTTATTTGTATTGTGTTTTACATTTGTAAGTGGGATTTTTGTGATCAACGAAGGAAAGACTAATTAACACTATTGAATCTTACACCACTAATGGAATCCGAGCCTATAAGCTAAATCCGAGCTAATCCGAACAGAAAATGATGACGTCCGAACAACTCAAACTGCTCCAACCCTATAGAATAAACAATGACAGAGATCTTCAGATAAACTTGGTCAACCCAGTGGGGGCCGTCCTATTAATCTCTGATGATTTAGTTAGTAATCCCATAATCAGAATATTCATAATTATAAGGAAGAAAATATGACTCAGTGTATTTCTCTCTTTTGTTATTATAATTCGAGGAACCCTTTTTTTACTGTCATCTTTCTCTATTTATACCCTTTTTACTTTCATAGATATTTTCCTTTCTTTCCCTGATATTCCTCTGCCTTCTTTCCCTGAGCGTCATTAATGCTTTCCATTTACAGCTCATTTGCTTCGTTTACTCCCCATTTAACTTGTAATGATCATGACACTAATTTGATATTTTGCTTACATTTATCGCTTCTAATCATAACTTGATATTTCATCGGCATTAATTGCGCTATTATGGGACAAACGTACGTGCCTTGATATTAATTCGGATTTTACCACGATGGATAAAGATAAACCGAACACCCTGTTCGGTATATTACTGTTCGATCGTAAACCAAACAGATGACATCAGCCTTTCTCATTATTTATTCCGAATAAAACTTTACCCCTCCAATTACCCCCTGATTTCGGCTTCCTCGAGCAACTTCAGAGGGAGTCGGAATCAACGTGTGCGTTTCCCAAGACAGGACATGATGACCCGCCGCCTTAATTTTTGCCTATTTCCAAGAAAGAAAATCAAACGGTGAAACGGCTTGGAGGGAATTTAATTCCCTCCTTTTTTAAATATCGGATACAAATATCCGCACCCTCTCCTTAACTTATTTACCTTTTCGTCCCTTACTTTTCCGTCCAAACAAATACTCTCTCTCTTCTAAGCTCGCTGCTGCAATCCTTTGAACCGTCTCTGTAAGTTCCTCTTCGTTTCTATTAAGTTTTTCAAACTTCCTTCAAAAGTTTTATTAGAACCCAACCCGCGATCATGGCGAGCAAATTGGCTCAGTTAGTGAACACGGAGGAGAGTATGACCCGATTTAGGTTACTTTACCAAATTCCCCCAGCTGTTTCCTTCACCTACTGTAACTCGGATGATTTTCCCGTCATAAATAGGGGCAAAATCCTAATTCCGATTATGGCCATAGTTGAAGGTGGCGTTAGGTTCCCACTCCACACACTCCTCATTAACTTCCTACAGACTGTAAATGCCACCCCTCCTCAGATATTCGTTAATACATTTAGGATCATAATGGGTGTTATAGCCATTAATCGTCTCTTAGATGTGAACCTAACAATTAGGGAAATCTTAGCCGTTTACCAATATAAATGCCCCGGAGAAAAGTCGAACACCTTGTGTCATTTGGTGGCTAGAAAGGTGAACGAAAAACTGGTGAATGGCCTTCCTAGTACCAACAAAGGGTATGAGAAAGATTACCTGAGGGTAAGGGGGGATTGGTTCTCGGGCAGCTCTATTTGCCGGAGCGAATTCGGGTACCCAAGTTAGGACTTTTTGTAAATATCTTTAAATAACCTGACCGAACACCTTTTAAATATATCCGAACACTAAAAATGCATTTATCTGTATTTTAATTCCTTTTCTTACTGTTTGATTGATGATATTTTACAGATCAGAGGAGAATCGACGCAGAAAGAAAACAAGGGAATGCCGAACTAATTAGAAGAGTTCTATCAACAAATATATGTGTTGACGAGAGAGGAGAACCCCGTTCGGCCCCATTACTCTTGGGATACGAACCCCAAGTCAAATCGTTCCTAGAAGGTCCCACGGTCCCTAGATCTGAAGCCTTCGAGATCCCACCCCGAGCTCCGTACACCGCCCAGCCAGCAGAGGTCGAACAGCCGCAAGACTTCCCCGACCGTATCCCCACCGGCCAAGTTTACGCGATGGCTCCACCGATCAACCCATTCAAGCTAATGGGCAAAACAGCCGATGCGGGCTCTTCCAAAAAGGCAAAAGACAAAGGAAAGGGAAAGAGAAAAGGCCCTGAAGTTCCAAAGATCCCTAAGAAGCTCCCCGAAGAGACTTCGACCACGGAATCAGTCAGCCACCCTACTCCCAAACAAGGACCAGTTTCCGAACCACCAAAGGTTCATATCCTTGAAGATTCCGAACAAGAAGAGGAGTTGCAACCCCGAAAGAAACGGGGGAGGACCGAACAACCCGCAATTCCAGTGGAAGGGCCCTCTTTACATGCCGTGGCGTGGGACCCTGCCTTGTTGTTCGGTCAACACCCGATTTCTGTTCGGGATATTATCCTGGACAATTCCAATGCTGATGTCTCCGCACAAGTTGCTCGCGGCCTTGCTTTCGCAGCTTGTTTGCCCGAAGACATGAAGCAATGGGCTGGTACTCAGCCCAGTCCAGCTTTCCGTCAGATTACTCGGGGGTTAATGATGGTAAGATTCTCTTTTTCAACTTTATATCATTTTCATAGCTTTTTAAGGGATTTTTTTATTTATTTCCCTGAATCTCTCTTGTCTTTCTGAATGAATATTTTTCATTCAGGCCACTCAGGGTGTTATGTCCATGGAGGCGAGACACTTCAAACTGACAGAGAAGTTTCAAAAAAGTGAAGAAGAACATGAAAAGGCTATGTCGGATATGCTGAGGGCTGCTGGTGAAAACCATAAGAAGCTGGAGGATGAGCTTTCTAGGAGTATGAATATGCTGAAAGAGGCCGAGGAAAGAGTTCGGACCAAAGAATCCAAACGAGCAAAGGCCGAAGCTGATGTCGCCGAAACACAAGGAAAAATGGAAGAGTTGTAATCCGAATGCGTTCGGCGGCTCGGTGAGGCACATAAAGAGGGAATGGAGGAGGGTCTAAAGAAAGGGAAAGAATTGGGAAGAGAAGGAGCAATGGGCGAAGTCACAGCCCAATTCAAGATGGTCTATAATAGCAGATTCCGACACGGATGGAAGTCGGCTCTGAGTAAGATCGAACAGCCCAAAACCTCGGACCTCTTCCTTCGCGCCAACACCCCTCTCCCTTATCCTGATGCCGGACTCAAAAATTCTGATGACGAGGGTGGTGAAGAAGACGAAGAAGAAGAAGAATAAGAAGGAGAAGAAGTAACAGGAGAACATGGACAGAAAGAAGAAGAAAGAAAAGAAGAAGAAAAAGAAAAAAGAAAAGATGAGATGCAAGAAAAAGGCCAACATTCAGGAAGTGATCAGACCATTCAAACTACAGAAGTAGAAGATGTGGTCGGCACGACCGAACAACTGTCTGACATCCCTGACAAAACCGGCCAAGCAGAAGATGTGACCGAACAACCCCCAAGCTCTTAAAAAGTTTTCTTTTTTTATGTAACTTTTGACAGTGAGATTTAGCCTTTACAATTTTAACTTCTATTTTTCCTTCATTTCACCTGTAATGGAGTTTTTATTATTCGAAATATTTAAGGCTAAGTTTCTCTTTGAACTTTTGGTACTAGCATTAATGAATTAAGAATTTTTTGCTGTAACTTGTAATCTTCCTTTACTACTTACTATCACTACACTCATATTGTCAAAAAACTGCCCGTTCACGAATAATAACACGAAAACTTAAAAATATATAAAACTGCAAAGTGATTATCACAATGTATGTTCCAACTCTATCCTCTTCGACTAACTTTGCTATTAACTCTGAATTTAGATTAGATGCAATTATTAATTTGTAAAATAAAGGGACCTCACCTGAGCCTAAATTTGGGAAATCAGATCCTTCCTTAACCGGAACACTCCATATTCCTTAATATTCCAAGCATCCTCTACATGGCTCTGGTCATTTTTCAGCGTATCACTGGATGGTTTACTTATGACACTCCCTAAGAAGTGATAAGTGGATCCGAATAATAATTCTCAACTTATGACACTCCCGGAGAAGTGATAAGTGAATCCGAATAGGGACTTGTTTACTTATGACACTCCCTAAGAAGTGATAAGTGGATCCGAATAATAATTCTTAACTTATGACACTCCCGGAGAAGTGATAAGTGAATCCGAATAGGGACTTATTTACTTATGACACTCCCTAAGAAGTGATAAGTGGATCCGAATAATAATTCTTAACTTATGACACTCCCGGAGAAAGTGATAAGTGAATCCGAATAGGGACTTGTTTACTTATGACACTTCCTGAGAAGTGATAAGTGGATCCGAATAATAATTCTTAACTTATGACACTCCCGGAGAAGTAATAAGTGAATCCAAATAGGGACTTGTTTACTTATGACACTCCCTAAGAAGTGATAAGTGGATCCGAATAATAATTCTTAATTTATGACACTCCCGGAGAAGTGATAAGTGAATCCGGATAGAGACTTGTTTAGAAAGGATTTCAAAGACATACTTCTTTATTCACATAAAACTTAACTTAGAAAAAATATTTCTTCAGGTTACATATGTTCCAAGGTCTAAGGACCAATTTACCATTCAAATCTGCCAATCTGTAGGCTCCTACTCCGGCGAATGATGTCACTTTATACGGCCCCTCCCAGTTCGGTCCAAGTTTGCCATCGTTCGGATTTCTGGTATTTGCCACTACTTTCCGGAGCACTAAATCTCCGACTTGGAAACTTCTTGGCCGAATATTCTTGTCATATCTTCTTTTCATCTGGTGCTGATACGAAGCCAATCTTATTGTCGCCATATCTCTTCTTTCTTCCACGAGATTCAAATCATTTCGAAGACTAGACTCATTCTCTTCTACAGTAAACTCCATCGTGCGAGTTGTTGGCAACCCAACTTCAAGTGGAATAACGGCCTCCACGCCGTATGCTAATGCAAACGGTGTTTCCCCAATTGATCTTCTCCTTGTAGTCCTGTGAGTCCACATGACACTCGGCAATTCTTCGACCCACTTGCCTTTAGCCTCTTATAATCTCTTCTTTATGCCGTCCAGAATCACCTTATTTGATACCTCAGCTTGACCGTTAGATTGCAGATATCCTGGCGAGGAATAGAAGTTCCTAATGCCAAGTTCCGAACAGAAGCCCTTAAAAAGTTTACCCTCAAACTGCGTACCATTGTCAGAGATAACAGCCCAGGGTATACCAAATCTCGTGATAATGCTCTTCCACAGAAATCGCTTCGTATCCACTTCACGGATGTGAGAAAGTGGTTCGGCCTCGATCCACTTAGTGAAATAATCTGTTGCTACAATTAGAAACTTTTTATTCCCTGGTGCCCGAGGAAGAGGACCTACAATGTCCAGGCCCCATTGTGCAAAGGGCCAAGGACTTGACAATGGATTAAGTTCCCGAGCAGGTTGATGGATCTTCGGAGCAAATCTTTGACATTTATCACACTTCCTAACATACCGAACAACATCACTCTGCATATAGGGCCACCAATAACCCTGGGACATTGCTCGATGAGCCAAGGATCTACCCCCAGTGTGGCTTCCGCATATTCCCTTATGAATCTCAAAGAGTAAATCATCTACCAAGTTAGGGTGTACACACAAGAGATACGGTCCAGAAAATGACCGTTTATAGAGATTCCCCTCTTTTGACAACCAATACCTTGAAGCTTTTCTCTTTACAACATTAGCTGCCTTGGGATCTTTAGGTAAACAATCATCCCGTAGATAAGCTATTAGGGGATCCATCCAGCTTGATTCCGTGCATGTGCCACCAACTCTATCCTCGATGTCAATCAGAGTACTCGGAGCACTCAAAACCTCCACCGTCACTGTTCGGTGCAAGTCTGAATCTAGAACAGTTGCTAATTTGGCCAAAATGTCTGCATGGGAATTATATTCTCTCCTGATCTGTTCTACCTCCACGGAATCGAATTTTGAAAGCAAAGACTTGGCGATAGAGAGGTAAGATAACATTCGCTCATCCCGAGCCAAATATTCCCCTGATATATGGTTGACTACCAATTGAGAATCACAGAAAACCTGTAAGTGATCTGCACCCAACCGTATTGCCATTCTAAGACCAATCAGCAGAGCCTCATATTCAGCCTCGTTATTTGATGCCAAGAAACCCAACCTCACAGCCTGCTTTAAAATGAGTCCCTCCGGAGAAACCAACACAGCACCTGCTCCAGCTCCTTTCAAATTCGAAGCCCCATCTATGAACAACTTCCACCCTAACGAACCCTCATCAGCATGTGGGCTTGAAGTGCCAGTCGAATCTGAACTTCCTCTTTTTCCCTGGAACTCGGCTACAAAATCAGCCAAAACCTGCCCCTTTATAGAAGTTCGGGGCTTATATTCAACACCGAGAGATCCCAAATGTACTCCCCATCTGGTGACCTGTCCAGAGAAATTCGAACTATGCATCAACGTCTTCAAGGGGAGATCAGTAAGAACTGTGACAGTACTGGCTTGGAAGTAATGCGGGAGTCTTTTTGTAGCTTGAATCAATGCCAAAGCAGCCTTTTCGAGGGGCAAATACCTGGACTCTGTTTCATCCATAGTTTTGCTCACGAAAAACACTGGCTTTTGGCCTTCATGAGTCTCCCGTACCAAAACAGCACTCACCGCATGCTCTGAAACGGCTAAGTAAAGGAAGAGAGGTTCTCCCGAACAAGGGATTGAAAGACACGGAGGTGAAGAAAGATAAGCTTTTATTCCCTCAAAAGCATCCGAACACTTCTGGTCCCACAAAAACTTCCTCTTCTTTCCCAAAAGTTGGAAGAACGAGCGACACCTATCGGCCGAACGAGAAATAAACCGACCCAACGCAGCAATCATCCCTGTTAGGCGTTGGACTTGCTTGGCATCTCTAGGGAGGTTGAAGATTCAACAAAGCTGATATTTGATTCCGGATTAGCCTCGACCCCACTATAACTGACCATGTGGCCTAAAAATTTACCCGAGCCAACCCCGAATAGACACTTCGTGGCGTTAAGGCGCAGCTTAGTACTTCGGAGGATTTCAAGAACTTCTCTCAGGTCCTCTATATGATCCATCTTCTTTTTACTCTTTATCAGCATGTCATCTATGTATACTTCCACAGTCTTTCCGATCATATGCCCGAACATACCAGTCACCATCCTTTGGTAAGTTGCTCCTGCATTCTTCAATCCAAAAGGCATCACCTTATAACAGTAGATTCCTTTGGGAGTAATGAAGGCTGTCTTTTCTTGGTCGGAATGGGCCATTGGAATTTGATGATAGCCCTGGAATGCATCTAGAAAACTCATTCTCTCATGTCCCGCAGCCGAATCGACCAACTGATCTATTCTTGGAAGGGGGAATGGATCCTTCGGACAAGCTCTGTTAAGATCGGTAAAGTCAACGCATACTCTCCATTTCCCGTTCTTCTTCTTGACCACCACAGTGTTAGAAAGCCAAGTAGGATATTGTACCGACCGAATAGCATTAGCCTCCAACAACCTTTCTACTTCCTTAGCAACTATTTCGGCCTGCTCGGGAGCTAGCTTTCGACGCTTCTGACTTACTAGCTTGGCTTCAATAGAGATACTCAAAGAATGACAGGCCAGATCCGGGCTTACTCCAGGAGCTTCGTAGACCGACCAAGCAAAAATGTCTCGGAACTCCATAAGGAGGGCAATCATCTCTTGTCTATCTCCTACGGATAGATTTGTCCCTATCAAGAAATAGAACTTAGGTTCAGAAAGATTAAAATGTACCTTTTCAGAATCCTTCTCCGCCGCGGTTTCCTCCGTCACGGCTACAGGTGCCTGTAATTGTCAAGAAGCCTTAGTGGGATGTTCGTCCCCCGGACCTTTCTGAGCAATAGATGCTAGGACGCATTGCTTTACTGTCACCTGATCGCCGTTCACTTCCATTACTCCATCTTCAGTGGGAAACCACAGTTTCTGATGCAAAGTGGACGGGACAGCTTTCATACGATGCAACCAATCTCTTCCCACAATTGCATTATATGGAGAGGAACCGCGTATAACAATGAATTCTATTTGTAAAGTGATCGGCCCAACCAATATGGGGAGTGTTGTCTTCCCCATTGGGATTGTTGATTCACCCGTGAAGCCAAACACAGGCGTTGTAAAGTTTGCAAGATTCGCCTCTTTCAGGCCTAACTTCTCATATAAGCCCTTATACATTATCTCCGCGAAGCTACCTTGATCAACAAGGACTCGTTGAACATCATAATCCCCAAATCTAAGAGTTATAACAAGAGGATCATTGTGGGGCATCTGTACGTCCGCCAAGTCTTCATCCGAAAATGAGACGACTTGATGCGCGGAGGTAACATGAGCTCCCGAGCAAGATGTTGAAACGAGATGGGCATAGTCCACAATTCCATAACTTCGCCTAAGATGTGATGCCTTCTGCATATTTGACCGAAAGGATGTCGGCAAAATAGAAGTGCACGAAGGATTATGAATAACATGAATGACGCCTGCTGGGGCAGGCCCTTGAGTTCCCGAACGACTGGAAGTGGTCCCTCGTGCCTTACTTCCAGTTGGATTGTAATCAACATAGTCAGCAAGATGTCCAGCCGTTGCCAACTACTCTAAATGGGCTTTATATTCGTGACAATTTTCGGTCAGGTGCCCCTTTTCACGATGGTAGTGGCAATAGAGATTCTGGTTCCGAACTGCTGGGTCCCCGATCAACTTGGATGGCCACATAAAGAAAGGCTTCCCCTTTATTTTGTCCAGCAACCGGTGAATAGGCTCCTTGAAAACTGTTTGAAAAGCCTTGCAGGACGGTGGGGCATAACTGGTCGGACCCGAAGATGCTTTAGGAGCTTGACTCATTCGGCCTTGAGATCTAGAACTAGGGGGTGGAACATGAGTTGGTGGAATAGGAACTTCCGATATCACTGCATTAGTATTACCCCCGTCTTCTTCCACTTTTACGAACAGTTCAACTCGGTCCATCAACTTCTTAAGTGTAGTGGGAGGACATTTAGTCAGGGATTGACGCAGTCTAGTACTAGGAGGCAAACCCAACTTGAAAGCTTGAAGCGCTGTATCCTTTGCGCAACCGTCAATATCATTATAGGTCTCCCAAAACCTGGCCGAATAATCCTTAAGCGATTCATTACTGCCCAATCTGATCACCATAAGTGTATCTAGGCCTCTAGACCTCCGACTATTCGTTATAAACCTGCCAACGAATACCTCGGCCATTTGACTCCATGATCCGATTGATCCTCGCTCAAGCTGGTTGAACCACCGGAGTGCTACCTCTCCCAAACTAGACGGGAATATCCTGCACATCAATGGGTCTTTATAACGCCACAAGGCCATCCTATGATGATAATGATCTATGTGAGCGACAGGATTTGTCCGACCATTATAAATTTCAAGTCGGGGTGCTGTGAATCTCTCTGGTAGTTCGGCCTGTTCTATTGCATTAGAAAATGGTGACGATGATATTAGGTCTAGTGCTTTCCAAACAACTCCTTGTTCTCCTCGCCTTACCTTCTTTTTTGGTACAGGTGGAGGTAAAACGCTTCTGTCATGGCGCTCGCTAATGCCTTTATCCGAACGGCCATCTTCTCTCCTTGTCTCCCGAACAGAAATGGAAGTTTTTGCCAAACTAACGGCTTTCTCTTTTAGTGAGGGACTTTCTGCCCAACCTTCATGGTGTGCACTATGAGACGCCCCAGATTTTCCCTGTTCACTCTTATGGAAGTTTTTCCTCGGCCTTTCTTTTGCTGTGGACATGTCTTGGGCTGCTTTTTTCAATGCACTGACCTCCTGACGGAGTGCAGCGATCACTCTTTCACTATCATCTGCTTGGGATTCCGCAGAAGGCGACCGGATTATCGACGTCCGGGCTCGAGGAAGTGTTACTTCTATGGAGCTTTCCCCATGTCGTTCCGTCCGCTGATCATCCATATGCCGATGGAGAACAGTATGCTTGGAGGAGTGAATAACTGAAGGAACCACTTGAGTATGATGAGAAGGTCTGTAAGAAGACTCTGTTGAGGTTCTGGGATGCGACAGTCCGGAAGTCCGCCTTGCTGGAGATTCAGTGGGCCTGGGCTGTACCGGGATTGCCACCTGAGGACGTGATGGTCCTGAAGCTTGTCGTACTGGGGATTCGGTGGGCCTGGACGTTCCAGGAACAGAACGTGGCATGATGAATAAAGCGGATTGGATCCAACAGTATTGAAGAGTCTTTCCCACAGACGGCGCCAATTGTAAGTAGGATTTTTGTGATCAACGAAGGAAAGACTAATTAACACTATTGAATCTTACACCACTAATGGAATCCGAGCCCATAAGCTAAATCCGAGCTAATCCGAACAGAAAATGATGACGTTCGAACAACTCAAACTGCTCCAACCCTGTAGAATAAACAATGACAGAGATCTTCAGATAAACTTGGTCAACCCAGTGGGGGCCGACCTATTAATCTCCGATGATTTAGTTAGTAATCCCATAATCAGAATATTCATAATTATAAGGAAGAAAATATGACTCAGTGTATTTCTCTCTTTTGTTATTATAATTCGAGGAACCTTTTTTTTACTGTCCTCTTTCTCTATTTATACCCTTTTTATTTTCATAGATATTTTCCTTTCTTTCCCTGATATTCCTCTGCCTTCTTTCCCTGAGCGTCATTAATGCTTTCCATTTATAGCTCATTTGCTTCGTTTACTCCCCATTTAACTTGTAATGATCCTGACACTAATTTGATATTTTGCTTACATTTATGGCTTCTAATCAGAACTTGATATTTCATCAGCATTAATTGCGCTATTATGGGACAAACGTACGTGCCTTGATATTAATTCGGATTTTACCACGATGGATAAAGATAAACCGAACACCCTGTGCGGTATGTTACTGTTCGGTTGTAAACCAAACAGATGACATAAGCCTTTCTCATTATTTATTCCGAATAAAACTTTACCCCTCCAACATTAATCATGAAACGCTACATTTTATAAGTAATCCTAACATTTTTGTTCATTTTTTAGAAAATAAAAATACTCTAATTGTTTAATCTTCACGTTTGAACGTATCTCGTCTAATAACCATGTGTCAATATTTGACTATTTCAAATTTATGAATTAGAAAATAAAGGCAAATTATTTTTCCCCAATATTTCTCAATATTCAGGGACAAGACAAGGCAATTGGCCCATTTCAATGGCTTAGCCCCAATTAGGGATGGCAATTTTGCACCGACCCGGCCCGACCCGCCCCGAACCGCCCCGCCCCGCACGGATATTACCCGCCCCGTAGAGGTGGCGGGGCGGGAACGGGGCAAGACTTTTGCCCCGATCACCGGGGCGGGGCGGTAATGGGTATTGGCATTTACCCGCCCCGCCCCGCCCCGATTAGCCCGACCCGCCCCGCCCCGCACCTACTTTTAATAATATTACAAAAATATTGGTTTTTATTATTATGTAATCATAACATTTTAGGTAAAACCAATTCAAAACAAATAATTTTTGTTTGTGTTTATTAAAGAGAATCCATGTTAGATGAATTTTTGAGGTTTGGGTTTTATTTTAATTGAAGAGTATAAGCTTTTTTTAAAAAATTCGGGGCGGGGCGGGGCAAGGCGGGGCGGGGCGGTTCGGGGACGGGGCGGGGTAGGTTGCCCCGACCACCGGGGCGGGGCGGGGTCGGGTCACATGTTTATAGGTCGGGGCGGGTTCGGGTCACCCATGATCCGGTCCCGATCCGCCCCGTTGCCATCCCTAGCCCCAATCACGTTTTGATTCTTGTTAGTTGTGTACCTAGTTAAGTGGAGAATGAACCTATGAGGAGGGCATAATGGTCTTTCAACCCAGTCCATAAACTAAAAAATTGGAAAGTAGCGTAGAAACGCAGATAGTACGGTACTCGTTTAAATTTAACCTTTTTTGAATTATCATTTATCATGCAACAAAAAAAAGGGAAACTCATTTTGCCAAGGCCGGTAAACGACATCGTTTTCACTTCACACCTTCCAAAACTAGTCAAATACGCCGTACCTGGCGCAGGTTACTGTGGTTCTTACTTGGCAATATCAAAAAACGGAAAAACAAAAAAAGAAATTAAAAGTAAAAATGAAAAAAGAAAAAAAAGGAATATTCCCATTTTAGCCTGTGTAGCTGTACTTATATTCACACACCCCAAGTCCACAAACCCTAGCCTTTCACTTTCTCTCTCCCTCTCTGAAGCTTTAGCTAAAATGGCTTCTAGAAGAGTCTTATCCTCACTTCTCCGATCATCCGCACGGCGATCTGGTGGAAGATCTTCGATCTCGAATCCCGCCCCTAGACTTTCATCTCCATCGCCGGCGACGCGCGCTTCGCCTTACGGTTACCTCTTGACGCGCGTGGCAGAGTACGCAAGCGCGGCTGCCGCGGCTACCCCGGCGCCATCTCCTCCGGCGAATAAGGATGCCGGGAAAGGAGGGAAGATCACTGACGAGTTCACTGGTGCTGGATCGATCGGGAAGGTTTGCCAGGTCATCGGTGCCGTCGTGGACGTTAGATTCGAGGAAGGATTGCCGCCGATCTTGACGGCTTTGGAGGTTCAGGACAACTCGATCCGACTGGTGCTCGAGGTGGCTCAGCACTTGGGAGAGAGCATGGTCCGTACCATCGCTATGGACGGGACTGAAGGCCTCGTCAGAGGCCAGCGCGTGCTCAACACCGGTTCTCCTATCACCGTGAGTTTTCCGTTTCGTTTTTTTTATTTTTTATTTTTTGGTTCTGATTGGATGAAATGAGCTGACTTTGGTTATTTGGTAATTTGTAGATATAGATCTTACTATGTTTTACAGATCTGAGTGTTGCTTCGCGTTTATTCTGTTTGGCTACTGAGAAAATGTCACAAATGTCAACGAGTCCGATACATGAAAAGTTCAAATTTTTGGAACCTAAAAAGGATTTTTCTTTTTTGTTCTTTTTCAATGTTATAATGATAAATTTGCTTGATAGTGTTAAAGTTATTGTTTTGATATGGATCAAGGGGTTAATACGATGCATAAATTGTTTAAAGTGGTATTCTTGATACCGATTGGTGTTAAAAGAACATAATTTTTGACTTGGTGCCTGTTTGGAATAGCGTATTTTGCAGTGTTTTTCCTTTTTTTTTTTTTTTTTGGAAAATGGCTTATTTTTATAAAACCACACTTTTTAAAATAACATTTTCATTGTAAGTACATTGTTTTCAAAAAGCTGCAAAAATAAGCTGTACCAAATGGGCACTTAGTCTATTTTGAACATTGCTCATATGCAATGAGAATTGGTATTATGTTACTATAATCAACTATAATGTACCTTAGCCACTGGAATTCTGTTGGCTGAGTTTACATAAAGATATATGCTTTGGTCCTAAAACTTATAAAAAAGTTATTTTTTTCAGTGGTATTCTCATATGTTTTCTTCAAATTCTGGTAGTCAGTTCTGTGTCTATCAACATGCTGTTTGTTTGGCTTTGTCTTAACAGTGTTGTCACTTTGGTAATTTTTTGTTTCCATTTTCTAATTTGCTTTTTGTATGCCTCCCTTTAGGTGCCTGTCGGTAGGGCTACACTTGGCCGTATCATAAATGTGATTGGGGAGCCTATTGATCATAAGGGAGAACTCAGTAAGAAATATATAAAGCTTTCAGTGTAGTGTTTCATGGGTCGCTGTTTTCGTCCATTGTTAATGTGATGTAATTTTCTGACAATTTCGTTGGGTATACTCCAACAGAAACCGATCACTATTTGCCCATCCACAGAGAAGCTCCAGCATTTGTTGAGCAGGCAACTGAACAACAGATCCTTGTGACTGGAATTAAGGTATTCTCTCTCTGTCATTTCTACTGTAGAACCTGAATCGTTGGGTAGTCTAGAGTTGGATTAATTGTAATTTGAACCGGTACAATTTTTTCTTATGTTGTTTTCATCTATAGGTTGTCGATCTTCTTGCACCATACCAAAGAGGTGGTAAGATTGGGTTGTTTGGAGGTGCTGGTGTAGGAAAGACAGTGCTTATCATGGAACTTATCAACAATGTTGCCAAAGCTCATGGTTGGTTTTACTCAAGTACACATGTCAGGAACTGTTTGCTAATCAATTTTTTTTAATTCAAATTTTCGTGTTTTCTTTGACAGGTGGTTTCTCTGTGTTTGCTGGTGTTGGAGAACGCACCCGAGAGGGTAATGACTTGTACAGGGAAATGATTGAGAGTGGTGTCATTAAGCTAGATGAAAAGCAGGTTAATAGAACTGCAGTTCACTCGTCTCCTAATTTTGCTTGTTGCACCTCAAACATTATTCTTTGAAGATAGTTTTGATTCTTAGATGTTAACTATGCATTGTTTCCATCTTTCAGTCTGAAAGCAAATGTGCTCTTGTCTACGGTCAAATGAATGAGCCCCCTGGTGCTCGTGCTCGTGTTGGTCTTACTGGTCTGACTGTGGCCGAACATTTCCGTGATGCTGAGGGACAGGATGTGCTTCTCTTCATTGACAACATTTTCCGCTTTACCCAAGTAAGCAAGCTTGTCGAGTAATCTTTTTCCTGCCTGAAGATTTACCTAACATCACACAATTCATCTTGCTAATGATGCCATCCTCTCTTTTCCTTCTGTTGCATCCTGCAGGCTAACTCTGAGGTGTCTGCTTTGCTTGGTCGTATTCCATCTGCTGTCGGTTACCAGCCAACTTTGGCTACAGATCTTGGAGGCCTTCAAGAGCGTATCACAACCACCAAGAAGGGTTCCATTACTTCTGTCCAAGCTATCTATGTGCCTGCTGATGACTTGACAGATCCTGCTCCTGCTACAACTTTTGCTCACTTGGATGCCACAACTGTGTTGTCACGACAGGTTTGACCTTGTTTCATGAAGTACTACTGGTTTTTGTGAGATCATTATTTTTTTGGTTATCATCTAATTACTTCTACGTTGCTTTAATGTTAATAGATCTCCGAGCTTGGTATCTATCCTGCTGTTGACCCTCTAGATTCTACATCCCGTATGCTCTCTCCTCACATTTTGGGTGAGGATCATTACAATACTGCTCGTGGGGTACAGAAGGTTCTTCAGAACTACAAGAATCTGCAAGATATTATTGCTATTTTGGGAATGGATGAGCTCAGTGAAGATGACAAATTGACTGTTGCTCGTGCACGTAAAATTCAGAAGTTCCTGAGCCAGCCCTTCCATGTTGCAGAAGTGTTCACTGGTGCCCCTGGCAAGTATGTGGACTTGAAAGAGAGCATCAACAGCTTCCAGGTACCATCATTTTTCCCTCTTTCTTGCTTTCTAATATCTATAGATTCCTTATATTAAGATATTGTTTAATTGATGGAGAACAGTCTTGGAATTCTATTCTTGATATCTTAACTTAGAGCTCCAATTATACCTTGCATATTTGATCATGAAGTTTGAAAAGTTGTCTTGTCTTTCTGGCTAGAATAATCCCTTCGAAATATTATATAATCATGTCATTTGTTAAGTAATGTTGGTTATGAACAGCACACAATAGTAATTTGCAATAAGATCAAAATAGAACTGGAAATTCCTGATACATGCACCCTAGAAATTTCATATTCACTATCTGTTAATGGGTTCATTCATTGTTCTGTTCTGCCAAATAATTGTGCAAATGCAAAAGGCATCAACCTGCATATACTATGGGCATGCGTGGGGACACAAGAACAACATTGTCATATTTAATATTGTCTGGTTTTGGTAACACTGCCCTTGATCTTTACTCATTGAAGTTTTGTCTTTTTTGGCTGACAGGGAGTGTTGGATGGGACATATGATGACCTATCAGAACACTCGTTTTACATGGTTGGTGGTATCGAAGAGGTCATTGCTAAGGCAGAGAAGATTGCCAAGGAATCTGCAGCCTAGTCGAATCCTTTCTCTCTCCCCCACTTTTCTTGTTAGCTTCTCTTGATAATTGCGAAAATCAATAATTCAGGTGGTGTTGGCATTGCCAGCAACAGGAATTTTCATTTTTTGAGATTGAATGTATCAAGGATTTCCAGTTCTGTTTTGATCTTATTGCAGATTGTGAAAGAGAAATGGAGCCAATGGCCTGCCCCTTTTTTCTTGTTATTTAATAAGGGGAAAAGAAAGCGGACATGTATATTTTTACGTTTTGTGTTTCAGAACATGGAAATGTGTTAATTTTAAGCCCTTGTTTCATATGGAATTACTGGAGATGCAATGCTGACTGCCTTTTGTTGAAGGACTTGCCCGTCTCTGTTTTTTTGCCTACTGGAGTTGCATAGAAAATTTTGTTATTGTTGTCTTCCAAATCTTGGCCTCAACGTTGTACCATGGTTGGTTAGTAGGCCATGCGATAAGGTAATTGAAGATTGTAATCATTTATCAACGGTCACTGATGCGTGCTGTTTACTTAAACATAGATAATGTAACATTCCCATTGCTATTGATTTTGTGTTGCAACTTGCTTTGGCACCGGGAGCAAGTTAATAAACCTGTTTTACACGTGTTATGTATCAATACCATCAACATAGCTACTGGAATGGTATTATTGATGATCTGATCTTTCAAGTTAAACGTTCTTTACAAGAAAAAACTGATTTGGCGTTGGTGCTATGATATGGAGAGGATGGTCTTGTATGCTTCCGAAAAGAACCAAATTGACTAATAGGGTCAGCTTTTGGGGAATGAATCTGCAAATCATGACTAGGAGTCCATGTTAACGTTTGCATACAAGAATACAAGAAAACTCTTCTGCTGAATTCTCATGATTCATGAAACCAGATTCAAGCAAGCGTTGCCCTTTAAAAATGTTCATATCTTGATTCCAATTAAATCTAAAATTTTAATTTTAAATAACAGAACCACACACATTAGAAGTAAAAGCACTTAAAAAGAGTGAAATGAACTCTTTTACACAACAAATTTCACACATGTGACTACCTCTAAATCACTTTTTATTGAAATGGATCCTATCACTGCCTCACTGGATACGCATTCGACAAATGTTAAACCTTTACAAAGTTGAAAGAGAAGAGCTATGCCATTCAGGAAACGTTGACTGATTTCCATTCTATCTACGGCTAAGATCTTCCTAGCCACATATCCTCGAGACTCCCGGGATCAACTAGAATCATGACACGTGGCCCCTCACTAACCCTCAACCAAATTCATACACACCCCCGGCGCATTTGATCACACGCCACCTCATCACCACCCCGCCCACCTTCAGCGCCGTCTCTCCCAAATTCTAGTCCCCGCCACGAAGACCTAGCTTATATTAACCGAACCATTTAAAAAAAATCATGTCCGTTACTACTCTTTCTCAACCATGCCGTCTCTCGCGTACGCCCTTTCTCCCCCATGCGCACCTTAGCCCACCCCTCCCTCCCATGTCTATCCTACGCCGCCTCAACTTCCACCACCTAAAACTCCGTCACCGTAACCACCGCTTATTTGGAACCGTAGCGGCTTCGGCCGTACGTCAAGACAGCACAGTCTGGACCCAAGCTCCTCTCTCGGAGATCGAGCCCGCCGCCGAGTCCTTGTTCCACGTCACCATCGACGTGTCCGACACGCCGGATCTCGCTGCTTCCCACACGCTCCCGGGGCAGTACCTCCAGCTCCGAGTCCCTGACGTTGACAAACCCTCCTTCCTCGCCATCGCGTCCCCGCCGAAGCTCGCGGCCGCGCGTGGAGCATTCGAGTTCCTGGTGAAGAGCGTGGCGGGATCCACCGCCGAGCTCCTCTGTGGATTGAAGAAAGGCGATGTGGTTGAACTCAGTCAGGTCATGGGCCGTGGTTTCGATATCGGCCGGGTCGACCCGCCCGAATCATTTCCAACTCTTCTCATTTTTGCCACTGGATCGGGTATTAGGTCAGATTTCTGTTTATTCATTTACTTTAATTCAAGATTTGAATTTTTGGGAATTTTTTTTATATGGGATCAATTGCTGAAAGTTCACCTTTGATTTGGAGGTTTAGTCAGGCTAGTGTTTAAATTGGATTGTTAAGCTTGTAAAGACAAATTGAGAACTTCTTTACGAGTTAAAAGGTTTGGAATTTGGAATGTGGTTTTCAAGTTCCTAGATTGCTTTTTAAGCCATTCTTGCCTTTTAGTATCGAAAGTTTAGGGGAGAAGGAAAATGTGCCAATGAACTCTAGCTCAATAATGAGATGAACGATCAGGTTGCGAATTTACCAATAAGGGAAAAAAGAGAGAGAATGAAAATGCTTGAAATACTTAAAGAAAGGAAAGCATAATGTTTTGGAAGATAGAGTGTCTAGGAATTAGTTCTGGTTGTCCAAATTAGTGATCATCCTCTGTTGTTAGAATTTATTGAGTTTCATGGTAAAGGGCTGTGGAATATCTTAAAAATTATGTTTTTCTATGAAAATGCTTGAAATACTTAAAGAAAGGAAAGCATAATGTTTTGGAAGATAGAGTGTCTAGGAATTAGTTCTGGTTGTCCAAATTAGTGATCATCCTCTGTTGTTAGAATTTATTGAGTTTCATGGTAAAGGGCTGTGGAATATCTTAAAAATTATGTTTTTCTATTAAATTTTAGAAATTGGCCCTTCTATGTTATTTTGGTTTGATGTAGTTTTAGAATTTATAATAATTGTGGGTTGTTTGGGTACCCTCTTGAGCTGGTAGTTCCTACCTCTTCTAGTGAGGTTTAGATGTTAGAACGTTTGCTTGTAGTAATTCTGAACTAGATTAGTAGCAACATCAGCTTGTTGGACTGTTTCCTATTTTTGAGCTTTTATTGCTTTTGCTTCAAGTGTTATGACAATTGGTTTAGATACAAGTATTGAACTTTATATTGGTAGTTAGAATGGTATCCTTTTTTGTCCTATGCTTTGCATCACAACTTTTTGAGTTTTTTTTTTAAAATTCTCTTCTGAAGATGCGGTTGCCTTGTGGGAAGTATGATATTTATGTTTTAATTACTTGTATATAATTTTTTTGATGGTTTAATTTTGCAAAAAATCATATTCCGTATTTGAAACTCATTTCAATACTCTAAATGAGCCTTTTTCAGTGATTGCCAACCATATCCAGCAGAAGTCCTTTGTCTCACGTGTTTTTTAGCAGCATAGAATTCATTTTGCTGAGGATTCCAGTTTATACCTTATTGCCTGAGTCTTATCCCTCTAGTGTGATGCATGTGAAAGCAGATTAAAGATAGGTTCTTGAATTATTTTGATGATATCATCGATAATTTATTTCTTAGCATGAAGGTTGGAAATTTGATCAAATTTCCAGTTTATACATTTCATTAAATCACCCCCCACACTCCAAAAAAAGGATGATACAAATACGATGAATCATTAAAATCATCTAAAGAAAAGTTCTCATGGGATCCAAGGAGAGCCAATAAAATAAAAGTCCCAATAAACTGAGATTTGAGTCTCTCTATAGATAGTTTTAATCTTCAAATGTCCTCCTACTCCTCACCCTACATACAAGTCACACAAAACAAGAAAGGGCCATATTCCAAACTCTGTTCTTGAAAGTCCTAAAACTTCAATGCCAGCATTGAAACAACCCTTTCATTGACTTAGGCATCAACCACTTCACTCCAAATTCCAAAAGCAAAAAATAAAAAATAAAGCTCCATGGCTTCATAGCTACCAAACACTGCAACCCTTTAACTTAACCGTTTTTTGTCTATTTGATTGTAATTTTCATCCAAAGCCAATGAGTTGTAGCTCAACTGGCACTTCCTCCTCTCAACACAATGGGATGAAGGATGAGGTCATAAGTTCAAGACCCGCTGGGTGTGTGTGTAACTTACAATTAAAAAGAAAAGGCTTGAAAACTCAAATGTAAATCTTTGTTTGTAGTCTCCGAGAATAAAATGTTTGTATTGCTGTGTCCATGTGGTCATTAATGTACAATTGTATGAAAGAACCATTGCAATAGAAATTTAATGTGCTATTGTTACTTGATCTCCATTTTTATGTCAATACTTGTGGATTTTTCCATGTGCACATCCTCATCATTTACTGATTTCTCTT
Source organism: Fagus sylvatica (assembly GCA_907173295.1). NCBI lineage: Eukaryota > Viridiplantae > Streptophyta > Magnoliopsida > Fagales > Fagaceae > Fagus > Fagus sylvatica. The sequence continues at coordinate 2,312,434 of OU015771.1, read as the reverse complement.
GACTTTCTCATCTGCAGTCCAATCCGGTCTCTCATTGAGTCAGGATTTAGTGCTGATAAGAGATCTGATGTGAGGCTTTATTATGGGGCAAGAAACCTTAAGCGAATGGCTTATCAGGTTTGTTTTGAATGTTACTTACTAAAAAAGCTTTGTTTAAATGTTTGTTATTTGTGTGACAAATCTATTTTGTAGAATCAGCAATGCTAGTCTGCCCAATGGAATATAATTTAAGAACTTGTGCTTCTTCCTCTTATAGGATAGATTTAAAGATTGGGAGTCTTATGGGGTTACGGTTGTGCCTGTATTATCCCAACCAGATGACAGTTGGACGGGTGAAAGTGGCTATGTACAGGTAGAGTGTGCACGTGAACAATTGAGCTTTTGGTCTTGTTCGTCCCCAAGAATCAAATCAATACTCACCTACATTACTGCTTTTGCAGGCTGCTTTTACTAGAGCCAAGCAAATTTACAGCCCTCAGTCCACTGGTGCTGTGCTCTGTGGGCAGAAACAGATGACTGAGGTTTGCCACTCTTCTAGTTTATTTATTTTATTTGTTATTAATAATTGTTGTTGTGATTTGCTGAGACCTCTGTGCCCCCCCACTCCCCGGGATTAAACTGGGTTCCTGATGATATTTTGTTTGTCTCTGCGTTGTGTTGCACTTAACTATTGGTTCCAGTCTTACTAGACTATATGTAATATGCTCTAATGGTTAATTGCATATTTTGCATTTACCAATGTGGACTTTCCCTCACTCATTTCGACCTTCATATTTATTGACTTCTGCCTTTTCAGTTATTCCCATAGTGGAAGTACTGAGATCCCAATTGTCATAATATATTTATGACCTCTTTCAGATTTCTTATTCACTTAAACTTGATACATGGCTTATACATGTAACTTTAAAATAGTAGGAATGAAAATACATTGCATGAGAAAAGCTCAGAAAATGTTATTTCTATAAATATTTGGCATAGCACAACCAGTACTTTTTCTCAAAACAAATATCTTATTGAACTCACAACCTTACTTTCCACCCTTTCTTCTGGAGTGAGGATGTTCTATTTGAGCTAGAGCTCATTGGCAATTTTTAAATTTGGAAATGTCTCATCTACTTTTATTGATAACTATTTTTAAACTTTAGAGAATATTTTTTTGCCTATATTCAATAATGGTGAGATATTCAACACCAATTACTTTTTGAAAGAACTAAACGTTTGACGGGTTGAGTCAGTCCAATATAGCTCTTATTTTTTCACTAATAAAAAAAAAAATGTTTAAATAACTAGTTCAGCTTCATGCTATGGGATTCTGATATAATATCTTTTTCTGCTTAAACAATTGATAAGAAGTTTTGGATGAGATAACTTCTGACTTGAAGAAAACGTTTGAAGTGTAAATTGGGTGGATATTACTGGAGTATTGAGTCGAGCAAAATCTTAGGGAGAAAAAGGGTTATAACAAAAGAACATTGCCAAAACCATGCACATGCACAAAGAAGGTGTAAGTTGTATATAGACAGTCTTATGTGATCAGCTCTCCTTGTAGCTTGATTGCTTTAATGGATTTAGAAAAACCCTCAAGCGAACAGTCCAAAGAGAGAAAGATGGTTGGTGGTGGGAGAGAAGATTTGTAAAACAGTTGAATGAGAAGTTTTGAGATGACATAAGAACTTTTGACTTGAAGAAAACAAAATTATTGAGATAGAATGGACTTACATTTGGGGCCAATCTAGAGCTAGTAATATTTATTTTTGCTGTGAGTTGTCAATGTGCATACTCTCTTAACGCATAGTGTTTTGTCTTTGTAGATGACACATTTGTAAGTGAAAAAATAGGGATTTAATTGAAGAGAGAGAGAGAGATGGGCTTAGATTAGGGGCCCAATGCCAATGAGTTATAGCTCATCTGGCACTTCCTTCTCCCATAATAATGGGATGAATGGTAAGGTCGTGTGTAGTTACCAATAGAAAAAAACTTAGATTAGGCTCCAGAGGGGGTTTAATGAGGCATAATGTTTTATCTTTATATTAAAGCTAAAGAGTGGATTTAATTGACATTTAAGTCCCAAATAAACTAGTCAAAGTCTGATAGACTTAAGGAGGGATTGGCCACTGCACACAGGGTTTGATAAAATATGGTGTCTTAATTTTGAAATTATGATTGATCTTCCATTTTACTTAACAGTGTTGGAAGAATTCCTTTTTGTTGGGCGAAGTGTTCGTTTGCAATTTTTGGATCCAAGGGTATAAGACTTGTGTATAACCTGTAATATGTAGACAAAAATATATGTGAATCAAGATTTGGGTCAGAAAGGAAGCTAGCTTTGCTGTACTCACTCTCTACCAAGCTTGGTTCCAGGTTTTTGGCAGAAATATTTTTGCAGGTTCTGGTATGTATCCTGGTTGTGAAGCCCTAGCTCTTGGTCAGAAGAGTCGGGATGGGTTGTTGGTTCAAAATGGTACATGCTAGAAGCCCAGGCCACTGGCTTGGGGCCTATTGTATAAGCTGCTAAATGTGACAACCATGCTATTAATTGATAGTTAAGCTAAGGTTCTGTTATGGAGATGATAGGTGTTGTTTCCCATAATCTTATCAATTTAAGTAGTCAATTCAAAAATTAATTTAACTACAATTTTATTAGTAAGTTTTTTCGGATCTTTTTTTTTTTTACTTAGCTTGGGAAAAGCCTTGAACACCACAGTTTGTTTCAGCTACATCTACATTATTTTTCTTTCTGCTGTTTGGATCTACCACAATCTAGGTTGTTTCTTGTAACAGTCTTACACCGTAATTCTTTGCTTATGGCCCTACTGTTGCTCACTTGTTCTCTTTGGTTTTTAGGTCTATGTTTTGTATGCAAGCAATTGTATGCATGTCTTTGTGGTGGCATTGGTGCATGAAAGAGAGAGCATGATATGCTCAATGCTTTTATGCATCACTAAATCATGCTCAATGCTTTTTTGCATCTCTAAATTATGCTCAATGCTTATATATATCACTAATGGTGAGCATGCACAACGCCACGTGAAACCGGTTTTAGTGTCAATGCCTACTGATTATCATTTCATGTCCATCTTACTGTTTGCCTAAATTATGTCACAGCATGCATCCAAGCATCATGCTGTGAATTCAATGTTTAATAGTAACACTAGTGATTCTCCTTCCCTTTAGTACACATCCTGTGTGCTTGGGTAGTTTTTTTTTCCTCTTATTACCAATCAAAAAAAAAAAAATAGTAACACTAGTGATGTCTGCTTGTGGCAGGATGTTACTTCAATTCTTGTAGCGGATGGCGTGTCTAGTGAGAAGATATTAAAGAACTTCTGACGACCCAGATGGAGCCACATTGTTGTATTATTGTGGACTAACAGTTAGTGATTTATTTGTTCCCACCGCTGAATATTATCTCAGCTTGGCGTAGAAAATAAAACCATTTTTGTGATTTTTGAGCTTCTTGTTGTATGTGGGATGGTGGATGAAAACTGCCTCTCAAGCAAAGATAAATTATAGAAAATTCATTCTCAAAGTTTTTGACAAGGAGTATATATGCAGTGTTGATCTGAATGATGAGAAACCTCCTAATATCAGTTCACTTTTCATTTTTATTTTTCCCGGAACCTCTAGTTTCCTCCGAGGGTCTGCACCAAATACAGAGACCCTCTGCACATAATCAATGGCTGTCTTAAGCGCCTCCTGACTACAATTTGCAATGCAAACAATAAACCAGAACCTTCACCTGAAGAAAAAACTCGAGAGGTTGATTGTGAACTTGAGTAAGAGGTCCACGCTAACCTTAGTTGTGTTTAATGCTTTTGGAACAATAATCCGATGCTCATGAAATTGTAATATACAAACCTGCTCACTCATTTAAGGATTAGTAACAAGCTTCCAAAACTATGTTTTTTGTCTTGATAATTCGATAGTTAGGAAATTTGAATCTAGTTCTTCTCATTAGGAAAACTACAAGACCCGATCTTTCAAAACCATTTTCAAAATAACATTAAAGGCTTCAAGCCAAATGACAGCTAGCAATAACACACAGAAAATAGCAGAGGGTCCGTCGACTCAAAGGATTAGTAACCAGCGGTTCAGAGGACGATGCAATCAGCCAAGTCACAGCAGATCGTGCTTACATACTCATCCATTATTCATCTACTCTAAAACATGCAATAATAGAATGCCAATTTAAAAAAAAAAAAAAAAAAAAAAAAGAACCACACCACCAATTAGATCTGAGAAAAGGTTAAGGTTAAGCAAGTTGAATCACTAATCAAGTTTGAACATGAGACTTCAACAAATTTCAGTAAAATAATAGGCTATTGCTGTCTGCATTAAAATCTCAAGAAATCCCTCCAATTGAGCCATAATAGAAAGCAAATGAGAATAATATGGTAAGTTGATCAAACCCCGATACCAGAAATCTCCCTACTTGTTTCCACCATTGTGAGCAGTGTTTTTGTTATCCTCTGTATTCTTTCCATTAGGTTCTGCTTGGGGCAAGTGATTTTTCTCCTCATCTGAGTGATGGCGCCTATGTTTGTGGTGGTGGTGATGATGGCCAGAAATCTTGTGCCTTGATCGTTTACCTGCTTCTTCATGGTTGTCATCTGACGACTTTCCTATAGATTCACTCCTTTGATGGTGTCTGTGGGCATCAGAATCGGATGAATTCGAGTCCACACTATGTGACCTTCGATGGTGTTTATGGTGCTTTGCATGACTTTTTTTCCTGACTGCACCATTTTCCTCATCACTTAAAGAATCTGAAGCACTATACTCTGACCGCCGATGGCGTTTGTAATGCTTTGCATGGCCTCTCTTCTTGAATGCCTCACCATCATCATCACTTGAAGAACCATCAGTACTAGAATTGGATCTCGAATCGTGATGCCTGCGTCTTCTGTGGCTTCGCTTCTTTCTCTTCCTATCTTCTTCAGAGTCACTCTCATATTCCTCACTGAAATCATCATTTGAACTAGACGATCGTCTCTTTGGCTTTCGCTTGGATTTCTTCTCCTTCCTCTTTTCATTGTCACCACTTGAGTCAGAGTGGGCATGCTTCCTGTGCCTCCTGTGGCCCCTTTTGCTTGACTTTCTTCCCCCATCACTGTTGTCACTATCACTGTCACTATCAGAATCGGACACAGATATTCTTTTATGCTTTGCAGCCTTCAGCTTCCTCTCTTTAGCTTCAGCATCAGCCTTTGCCTTGGAAGCAGCTTCTAGCTTCTGCTCCCATTTTAAAGGAGCTTCTTTCTTCTCCAAAGCTCTCTTCTTTTTCTCCTCAACCAATTGGATGAACCTCTTGGTGTCCATTCAAATATAAAAACCAACTCAATATCTGCATGTCGGTATGATGATGATCGGAAGTACATCTCAAAGAAGAGAAAAAACAATGTTAGCTCTTCCATCATATCATAATGCAAGTAACAAATAATAGAACATACTTCAATATTCTTCCTAATCAGGCTAAAAATAAGATCTGCAACTCACATGTAATACACTAAGACCGACAATGGACAATGAAAATACAACGTACAATAATATGAGTATGTGACAGTTGACAATTATACTTCCAACTAGTATTTTATAGTGTATCCATACAACAAACAACAGGAAACCATACAAAAATATATAACTTTCACAAATAATAATAGTTATGACAAATGAACATAACAGAATGTGTTACTAGATACAGCTCAACAAGTTGACAACAACTGTTTTAATCAGCTAATGAACATGAATCACTCTCTATATCTTATATTCCATAATATACTTGACAGAATATATCAAAATAACTTAAAAATAATAGACTATTTCATGCCCAACCATAAAGTTCTGGCATAGAACACAATTTTAAGACCAAACAAAAACAACAATATTAATGAACAAAGAAATAACGGATATAAAACGACTTTGATTCGGGTTTCTTACCTTATGTGCAGAAAAAGCACTCCCCCAAAAGATTTGATTGGAAGCCCAAAATAACCAACACAAATCTGTAAAAATAAGATAACAAAGACAAAAACAGGTCAGACAACACGTCTACAATCATAATCCCAAGCCCTACAAAATAATTTAAATCATTGAAACCCCAATTTTTTTTTTTTTTTTATTTAAAAGCCATACCCTTTTGAACTCCAATAAGATTTAAAAGAAAAAAAAAGCAACACCCAGTTCATCCTAAATTTATTTTCAACTTCCCATAAACTTAAAAAATAAAATAAAAAAATGATGCTTAACTAGACTTAAAGTTGAGATATTTTTCTTCCTTGAGTAGAAGATACAAAATATATATATATATATATATATATATATATATATATATATATATATATATATATATATCAAATCTTTTTCATTTATTAACATATGAACCCTAGAACTAAACAAGAAAACTAATTTTTTTACAGGTTTTTATTGCAAAAGCTTAAGTTCACAATAAACCCATTACAAATTCATAAAATAAAAAAAAAAAAAAAAAAAAAAAAAAAAAAAAAAAAAACGGAACCTTTCAGATTATTTAGCTTCGGAAAAATTATAAAAAAGGAAGACATAAACTTTGGGAAGCCTCGTACCTAAATCGGAGATTGAATTAAAAGAAAGATGCGCAGATCGGAGATTAGGTATAGCTTTTAGGGCTTGACTTTCTTTCTCTCTTCCTTCCAGAAATTTAATCTTTGACGAGTGCGTTGGGCGTGTATTTATAGCTACAAACACACGCTTTTCAAAAAAAAATTGGTCAGTGCGTGCGTTTTGCAGATTCATTTCGCTGGGCCCGTCGGTTTAGACGCGGACGCGGTGTTTCTTTGGACCACAGCGTAAATGGATTCACACTGTGGGCCTGGGCCGTTTCGCCTCCGAATTAATTGAAAATTAGATAAATTTCATTTTCAATTCATAATTTAAGGTGGGGTTCAAATTAAAACTTTAAGTTGTGGTTTAACCTCGATGGCATTTACTACTTCAAGTGGGTTAAAGTTATAGTTTAATCATAGTACCACCTGAGATTTATTGTTTTTTAAGTGATAGACTTGACTTAAACTTGATCATACTTACAAATACTCTAATAGTGAGTTGAGTTGTGGCTTAGTCTCAACTACACCAAAGCTTTATTGATTTCGACAAATGAGATAATAACTAATGAGCTAAACTAGACTCACAATGTCGTAGTTGAAAGTTCAAACTCGCTAAGAGCCTTATAATTTAATTGATTGTCACTCTTTGGTTTTCTCTAAAAAAAGACAACTAAGATTCAAATCTCCATTCCCTAACTATCAAATTTAAAAAAAGAAAAGAAAAAAATATGGATTCAAAACCGAGATCTATTTGACAATAAAAACTTAGTCATAATATCACAGATGGGCTAAAAACCTTGTAACTTAACTGATAGCTAAAATTCACTATATTTAACTCAAGGTTAAATTGCATAATCATCTCCTGGGGTTTAGGTTATTTGTAAACTGACCCCTTAGGGTTTCAATTTTGCAATATAACCACTTGAGGTTTTTTAATTGGTGAAATTGACTCCTTTAGGTACATTTTTTGTCAATTTTGCTAACAAAATTTGTCACATGTATTGCACTTGGATTTATAATAATGAATTTTTTTATTATAAAGTGGTCACATGTAATGCACGTGACAAATTTCTACTAACAAAATCTACAAAAAATGTATTTAGATGGGTCAATTTCACTAATTTAAAAACTTCAGTTGATTATATTACAAAATCAAAACCCTATGAATTTGTTTGCAACTATCTCACCCAGTGGGTGATTATGTAATTTGGCCTTGACTCAATCATATACAGGTAGCATTGTATTTTTTTTTAGGAATTCAATTTTTTTCTTACCCATTCTCACCAAGACACCAACCATAAGTTAAAGCTGATAAATTTTGATTAGATAGAAGGAATGAAGATATTATTTTCGTATGGATCCACTAGTAACTTTTTTCATGCAAAAGCCAAGTCAGCGTGGTGAAAAAAATTCCAAAATTTGGTAGAAAAAACTTTGTTGTTGACATTTACGTGAGAGCTTCATTTCCCAAGTCCTTGAACCGTTGCGTTCACATTTGGGTCGATCCGTGAAAAAACTTTGCTTCTTCAATAAGAAAAATATCAAACAAAACTCAAAGCACACAGACCACTCTAAAATTGACTCAACCAATTTCTCTTCCTCTTCTTCAACTGAAAAATCCAAATCCATCGCCATGGCTGCACCGTCAACTTCATCGTCATCCACCACCAACATCATGCTCGCGATCTTTGAGAAGAAAACCACCTCCGTCGACCTCTACCGTCCTCTCCGCAACTACATCGCCTTCAATTACTCCGAACGCGAGGCTCAGAACCTCGAAGACGATCTCCAAACCCTAAAACAATACCGCTCCGACCTCGAGCGTCAACCCGACCCGACTCCGACTTCCCGTCGCGACCTCTTGCAGAATTACTTCAAAGCCCTCTGCCTCGTCGAGACTCGCTTCCCGATCTCTCCGGACAGGGACCACATCAACACCATCACCTTCTCGTGGAACGACGCGTTTAAGCCGAAGCAGAAAGCGGCTCAGCAGAACATTCACTTGGAGAAGGCTTCCGTGCTTTTCAATTTGGGCGCGGTGTATAGTCAGATTGGGCTGACCTACGATCGCGCCACCGTGGATGGGAGGAGATTGGCTTCGCACGCGTTTATCTCGGCTGCAGGGGCGTTTGCGTATCTGAGGGATACTGCGGCGACGAAAGCTTCGATTGGTGGCTCCGCCACGGTGGATATTTCGGTGGAGTGCGCCGGGATGCTTGAGCGGTTGATGCTGGCGCAGGCGCAGGAGTGCGTGTTCGAGAATACCATTGCCAAAGGGAGCACCCCGGGGGTCTGCGCCAAGATCTCCAGGCAGGTCTGTAATCTGTGTGTGTGATTTTCTTTATGAATTAGTACTAGTGCTTTTATTGGAAATGATTAGTGATGGAAATGCGAGTTTTGAAATTTGGTTGAAGCATATAAGTGGTTGGTATATAATGGCAAAGGATTGGACTAAAGACATTTGAATTTTCTATATAGATGGAGAGATTATGGATATTTTATGAGAAATATAATGAATTAGTGCTTTTGGCAATGATAAGTGATTGGTTTATGTGAATTGCATGATTGTTAGATGAATTGGAATGTTTAGACCTTGGTTTTTATGTGAGATGTGGATTTTGGTACCTTGTAACCTCGGTGTGATGGGTCTTTAGATAATTATGGAATTTGAATTTTCATTTGGTTGTAGTGTATATGTGGTCAATATTGCCCCGCGTGGGGGCCGCGGGGGGGTGGGGGGGTATTGTCGTCATGGAATTTGTTGAATTGGAAGAAAATATGTGAAGGGTTTATGTGAACATTTATTTATGTCTGTAGGTATTGTAATGGTTTTAAGTTTAGTTGGTTTATTAAAAATCTGTCATGGTTATGATGGCGAATTAGATTATATATCCAATTTATATTTGTGAAATGAAAATTTGATTAAATTTTAGGAACAGATGTGTTATATTTTGTTCATCTTGTGAATTTTGCTGATTTTAACAAATATGAACTGAGAGTATTGCACAAATGATTATGTGCTGCTAAGATTGTGAAATGTAGTTGCATTTTTATTTAAATGTAATTTGGGACTTTGTTACATGTTTGCATTCCACGATTATGGTGAAATGTAACTTTATATTGTTTGCTTAGTGATATTGCGTCTTTTCTAATTTGCCTTGAGATGGATGTGATTATAGGTTGGGTTGTACTACGAGGAAGCTTTGGCAGCACTGAATGTTGCACCTCTGAACCAGCATTTTGACAAGGCCTGGATATCTCATGTGCAACTAAAGGCAGCTCTATTTTATGGAGAAGCTTGCTATAGGTACGGTATAGAGCTGCACGAGAAAGAAGAGATTGCAGAGGAAATTGCAAGGTCGAGGAGTGGGGTTAGTGTTTTAACGGAGTCGAAGAAATCCTCAAAGGGGGCTCCGGCACAACTTCTGGATGCAATTAACAAGTTAGAGGCCAATATTAATCGGAACCTAGAGAGGGCCATCAAGGAGAATGACAGAGTTTACCTCATGAGGGTTCCTTCCCCCAGTTCCCTACCACCTCTTCCAGCATTCTCCATGGTTAAGTCAATGGCAATGAGTGAGGTATTGGATGCGAGCAAGGAGAAGATGTTTGCAAGCCTTGTTCCAGACAGCAGTGCAAAGGCTCTTTCCAGGTACACTGAAATGGTTGATGACGTTATCAGAACACAAGCTGAAAAATTGCAACAAGCCAGTGAGTTAACCCGAGTAAGGCTCAAAGAGATGGACCTACCGGATTCCATTCTTTCTTTAGAAGGGAATTTTACTCTCCCAACAGATCTCAAAGAAGATGTGGAGGCAGTGCAGATAAGTGGGGGTCCAGCTGGTTTGGAAGCAGAGTTACAGCAACTTAGGGATCTGAGGAGGGTGAACCAGGAAATGCTGGTCCAGATAGAGGAGCTCTTGCAGAAAGAGGCAAGAGAAGATGCTCAATTTAGAGGCCAATTTGGATCGCGGTGGACCAGACCTCAGTCCAGCACTCTAACAAAGAACTTACAGGATAGGTTGAATAGATTTGCAGCTAACTTGAAGCAAGCTGCAGAAAGTGATGGCCGGATTGAGCGATCAGTGAGAGAACATGCAGCACTCATGGCAATCCTTGATCGCCGTCCGGTATGTCTAACTGTTTGTGTTGTTTGTGTTTGGCATTTGTCTCCTGTGTCTTATAACATAGTCCTTGCATGATGCATTGACATGCAATTAAGAATATGTCAAGAACATAAATGGACTATATGAAAAATGCAAGGTGATCTGAGTATTGAAGGCATTTCTTGATTCAAGGTTGTTTTTTGCATTTTGGTACAGAATTTGTGGTGCATAAGGCTGTGTTTGTAGCAGTGGCATTTTTCTTTCTTTCTATTTAGTCATTTTTTTGTCCTTAAGAACATTTATCACTAAAATATTTGCTTTTTCAATTTTCTACTTCTTTAGGATTGACAATAATTTTTTTCTAGAACAGTTAAAAATGGTAAGAGCCCCACGCAATGAAGCTATTGATACTTTCAATTTATGAAATTTTGCTCCCTAATATATCACCATGGCACAGTTACAACCTTAACAGTTTCTACTTTCCATCTTACTGGAAAAAATGTATTCTGCAATAGAACTCTGGATGCCATTTTCCTACTATGCCAAGAGCCTCTTGCTCAGCGGCATGTCCGGCTCTCCATTATGGGGAGTGCCTCTGTTCAAATATGGGGGTGTCATCCCCTTTGACCCTTTACCTAGCAATAAAAAAAAAGAAGAAGATTTTGCACTGTACAAGACTTATGTTTTAAGTTTCTGAGAAGTCTTTATCAAAGAGATGGGAAGAAAAATTTTCTGTAATTTTTTTCTTTTCTCTTCATTTTTAGTGAAACAAACACAGCCTTCACTAAACACAGCCCAGTGTTTCTTTCACCTTTTCTCACACTAATAATAAAAGCCTTTTGTGCAGTCTACTTCTCATCATTTTTTGGGATGCCTTTTTATTATTGCTATAAGAATTCACAAACTACTGACCATTTATTTGATTGAGTTATTTTATTTCATTTTCGTCCTTTATTGGCTATTTTAGCTTTTGGCACCCTGTGTTTAGTTTTTGGCCATCTTAATTAATCATCTGTGGGTGCAATATGCTTCTAAGCCTATATGTGTATTTTCTTTTGTCAGATTGAATCAGCCCTCCCAACATTGGCAAGGCCAATAATGTCTCTGGATGCCAATGAAGATGCTGTTTTGGGGGCCCTGAAGCAGGGCTTGGTAAAATCTCTCAACCCTCAACACCATTTTAGCTTTGGCCTGTTGTCCTATGGAAGTTGTCTGTCAGTTTCATCTTTCCTATTCTCTCACCACAAGACTTTGTAATGAACAACAATAAGATTTTGATGCTACTAGAAGTAATATAGAAGACTGCAAGTGATATTATATACATTTTGTAAGGAACATATCATTTCATCATCTCATTTGCTTAGAGATCAGTTTGAAGCTTTAATGAAGATGGTAACAATCTAGTCACATCATAGGGTTGTTTCACAATTGGGTGTCTTTTAAATTGGGATGGTGTGGGACTAGGAAATTTTTTCAAATTGATATTGTGGTTGGACTGTACATTTGGTACTATTATTCTAGGATGGGAAATCTTATATTTTAATGCTCAGGATTGTGGAATGATAGCTTTGCCACAACCTTTTAGGTATTTGTAGACCAATTGAAAAAAGAAAGAAATTTCTTCATGGATGTGGCTTGAAAAATGTTTAAAGGGTGCTAATTCAAGTTCAGAAGTTAAAGGATAACCAGTTGCACTCATTTACTAAAAATATTTTTGGGGATCATGTGCTTCATGATGGCCATGTGGTATATTGGCATGCAATACATGCATATAGCTTTGTCTGAAGAGGCAGGAATTTTGGAACCCTCTAACTCATCCTCATCCTCTATCAATTGATCCTCAAAACCTAGCCACTGAGGGTTTACTTTAAAAACTGACAAGGTATTTGGAGAGATGGTAGCATGCAAAACAATCAAACTTCAATAAAATTGATAATGTACACAAAACATTGGGAATTGGAAATTTTCTGTCATCTGGATCGGATCATCTTTTCTTACCTTTAAAGACTCTAAGGCAGAGTGTCCAAGAAATAAGATCTGTCTGCATTCTTTAGTTATCTTTCTTTTGTGATTAAATATAAAGGTCTTAAACCATATCTCAAGGTGTTTTACTTTAAGGTTCGTATATTTATGGGCCTACTTCTGTGCTTTGACTAGTCTTTTTAACTTTGTGCTCAATAACAGAGGCAATTGGAAACTCTTGGTGCACAACGGGCTGGTCTGGAAGACATGCTTAAAGAGATGAAAAGAAAGGTGCGGATTATTATTGATGATACTCTTGTTTGACTTGTTATTGTTAATGATACTCTTGTTTGGCCTGTCAAATTTTTATTTTTAATTTTATAAAATAAAAAATTATTGAAAGAAAAGTGTAGTTTGGCTTGTTCGTTGCATGCACATTCTTATTTAGTGGGTTGGTCTTATGTTTATTTATTAATTTTTTGGGGCCACTGATATTTTCCCTCTTCAAATATTTGCTCTCCTTTCTAGTTTTCTTTATCATGGAATACTTTATGGATTGTTTCATGGTAATCTTATAGAATAGTATGTGGAATTCTTCCACTGATGTTCTCTTGTTTTAACTTGGGTAAGTTTTTTTTTTTTGTCCAACATATATATAGACGAGGATTTTTGGTTCTACACTTAGTTTCTGTAAGTGCATGTATATTTTTTAATCTATTTCTCATGCGGTTGATAGGATAACTTTTGTTGAGTTTAGCTAAACACGAGCCTCGTGGTTTGCTCCTGACATTCCTTTGGACTATCTTGAGGTCTTTATCATCATGAGTATTTTCAACAGTATGATAAGGGTTACAGGGGATTTAGATCAAATAACCAATACGGTTGATTCTGGCATTAGTTGTTTATTGTATTGGCCTAATTAGCAAGAATTGACTCAAATGAAGATTATATCTTGTGCTTTTAGCCAATCTTATATAAAAATCATTTTTCTCATAGCTGCATTGTGAATTGTGGTTGTGGATTCAGTGAAAAGACAAGTATAGAGTGCACAAGATTGATACATTGGATTTAGAAAATACTAATTCCAGCTGAACTTTTATAGCTTATGTAAATCTGCTACTCAGCATATGAACTAAATTTACCAGATTATATGGTTTGAATATGAGAGTTATTATGGTTTTTATAAAATAACAGTTGAATTACATCTTACAAGAAGGTTTGGCCCAATCTTTGATGTTGTGTAAGACACAGGCATGCACACAGTCACAGGCGCATTTGTGTAGTGCAGAATCTCATTTTCTGCATTATCCTGGTTTTGCACTTATTCCTTTTGGTATTTTCTGTGCAAGCAAGTAATCTGTTGCAAGCTTTATTATAGTTTTGAGTCTTTTTGTGTTACAAATCAGTCAGTTGTTTTTTTGCTTGCTATAGGGTGGTTAGAAAATTGTATCATGATCAATGTGTTATTTTGTGCATTTTTTTGTTCCAGTAATTGATAGTATTGCTGTGATACATTATGATATGCTTGGTTGTTCTTGTGTTCTATATATGGCTTCAGGATGATATTCTACCAAAGTTGATGACATCAACTGGCTCCTACGAGGATCTTTTTAGGAAGGAGATATCAAAGTATGATCACATTTGTGAAGAAATTGCCCAAAATATTGAGGCACAAGAACAACTGTTGTTGCAAATCCAGGTCTAATTCTATATTGTCTATTTAATTGTTAGTCTCTAATATCTCAGTAATAAAAAAGAGGCATTGTCATGATCCTCAAATGATTGTTTGTCATTTCTTACAGGCTCAAAATGATGATTTTTCGACCATCTTTAATCTTGAAGATTATAAAGGTTGGTTTTTTTTTTTTTTGGGGGGGACTATAATAATCTGCTTGTCATTTGGATTTTTTTAAGCATGCATTCAATTTTCTGGCATTGATGTGTATTATTAATGTGTGAAAAATATGCATTTATGCTATATACTTTTTAGAGCCTAATGAATGGCTCAGAGTTTTTCATTTACATTTTGCACTATGCTGTTCTGGCATGTCAGCTTTTGTTGGTTTCAGCTGTTCAGCAATTTACTGAGGATGTCATATTTAGGCATACATTTGAGAGATGAGTTTGAAAATGTAATCATTGATGATGGATTCAAAGTGATAACCTTGTCTGAACATGGAATCCTAGTTGATTAGACTGTGATTTAGTAGTTCATATAACCCGAAAACTGTGACCTGTACCACAACTATGAAATTGTGTAGGTCCACCAGTTTCTCAACTATGTTAGATGAACTTGTGGTGTGTCTTAGGATTCTGACCTTAGATTTTAGGAATTGAGTTCCATGTTAGTTCTGTCCACCTGTTTCTAACAATGTACCTGAACCTTGGGCTTGTTTTGGGGGTCTGTTCGTGCTGGTCCATTATGTAATAATCTATTATATTCATATTTCTCTGAAGTTCACATTCTGGTGGTCAAAGGACATCACTTAACCAGATTCTATTATTATACATTTCCCTCTATTGTTCCCCATTTTTTTAATGCTAATATATTTTTTCTTTAGGAGGTTCTTTACTTTTTTTTTTCATTCAAAAGTACTATACTGCCTTACTTGCAGTGATGCTTACGGGGGCATTTTACAATTCAAACCTAGTATGTTCTTTTTTATTTTTTTATTTTTTAAATATGTTATGTGTTGATCTTTTCCCTTTCCACATTTTCCAGCATCTCGTGAGAAATGTTACAAGCAGATTCAAGCTTCCATAGCAAAGTTTCGAGAGATTAAGGAGAACATCAATGAGGGATTGAAGTTTTATGTTACTCTTCAGGTTAGAAATTGTTTGGTTAGACTTTGTGGTGCAAGTATTTATTTAATGAAGTTATTGTTCAAATATACACTTGCTCCTCTTTGTAGCTGTCTGTGCAATATTATTTCTGTACATAGATCTCTCCTTGCTAGCTGGTGTGTATGTCATATTTTCATGATGATTGTATTTGTGAACTTTGCTAAAAATGACTAGTTATTATGTCCACATCATAAATATATGAGCTGTGGATGGACTTCCTGGGTGGCAGATTTGTTTTGGTAATTATTGGTGACACATTTGGTGTGGAGTGAGAGGAAAGGGAATTATCTCCCTTTTAATGCTGTGGATATTTCAGCTATGAAGTTGAAATATTCTTTTTTGAGAGTTGGTTGAGTGGTCCTGTCCTCTTAAAACTAGTGATGAGCATTCGATTGTAGATTTTATACTCTTTCTTTTAGAGCCTTTTTTTTCTTTTCTTTGTAATTCTATAGGAAGGTTTGTGTATACATCATGTGTACATAAGGTTTTCTTTTCAGTAGAATTATAACAGATCAAAGCATACAAAAAAAAGTTGATATATGAGCTGTCTTTTATCAACAGGACGCAATCACAAATGTTAAGCAGCAATGCAGTGATTTTGTCATGACCAGAAACATCCAGTGCAGGGAAATGATTGAAGATGTACAAAGACAAATGGCGGGCCTCAATTTCCAGGATGGTAAAAACACAGGTGCTTACAACAACAACAACTACCCTCCAGTAGGACATCAGACTCAGAGAAACACTTCACAACAGCAAGGAGATCCCCGTCATCAAGCACCTTACTATCAGCAACCAGAGCAGCCAACAATGGCGGGGTATGCTCACCCTCCTCCTTATAGCTCCCCACAGGTGCCATCTCCTTACCATGTTCCAAGTGCTTCTGCTTCTCCATATCCACCTCACTCCCAACAGCAGCCACCTCACTCCCAACAGCAGCCACCTGCAAGCCATGAGTATGGCCAACCTGCTTATCCGGGTTGGCGAGGCCCATACTACAATGCCCATGCACAACAACCTGGATCTCTTCCTCGGCCTCCTTATACCATACCAGCTCCATATCCTCCGCCTCACCAAAGTGGCTACTATAAGCAACAATAGTGTAGCTGTGTAGCATCTATCCATTTTGGCTATATAATTTGATCGCTTGTGATGTGTTATCTGTTGCTTTGCTCCATCCTGGGTTAAATGGATTGAATTTAGCTAGTTCTCATTTATGATTGTATAGCCTATTCGTCTTGATAATCCTTCCAGTGGGTTGCATAATGCTTTGTATGTGAATTGCATAGCTTGTACAAGGATTTTTCTATGTATAGCTTTTAAATTATGCTGAGATTTACCGAAATGATACTAATTTGATATGTTTGATAGACAATAATCTGTTCACTGGATAAATGCAAAGCAATTTTTGCTGCTTGAGGTGGGAAACTTCCTGTTTGAGTGTCTTTTGAACAAGTGTTTCCTTGGGGTGTTTATTGTTTATCTCATTTTTGGTTGTTTTTTGAAGAATTAGTTTAATTGCAAGTCGCAACTGTAAGAGGGGTAAGGTCTGATCCTGGTGATTTTTGTTTCATGAGGCATGGTATCCATGCATTTTTCATTATTATTTAGAATTCCAGGTAACAAACTGATCCAGGTAACATTCTGATCATTTCTGCTGGTGATCCTGCCGTCCAGCAGGTGCTGGCCTATTTCCCAAATTTAAGTTGCAATTTTGCATGTAGAACAGAATATCTGGCGGCTCAGACTTAGGCTGCGTATTGCTATGGTTTTTGTCATTGCATGGCTGTACCAGAATGTTGGTCATTAGCAGCTTAATTTATGGCGAATGGATTTTAATTTTTTATTTTTGAGAAAATGCATTCATTAACTTCATCAAACATATGCAAGAGATACATCCATAGCCAAACATCGTTGCAGGAAAGGTGGAGGAGTTTCCAACCAAACCTGGGACGCAGTACAATTCCTAGCAAATTGGGCTAAACAATGAGCTACACGGTTACCCTCCCTACAAACATGATTAACCCCATATTCTGAATAAGACTAAATTTTTCCCTAGCCAGAACATAGGTATTACCAACCCTGGCTAGATCAAACTCAGTGGAAGTAAGAGCTTTGATAACCTGCAGACAGTCCCCTTCAAAAATCATGTTAGAAGGACAAACATTTGCGGCAAACTCAATAGCACAAAGAGCAGCCAAAGATTCTGAATCAACCGCGTCACAACTCACATCCCACTTCCATCAATTCACACTGAATTCTGCAAATGGTTACATAATTAGAGCTGTATGAATTATAGAATAATCGCTTTAACCAAGTATGCTATTATTACAAGTATTAAGATTTACTGGGTTGGAATAACACTGAAGTCTAATTGTTGCGCTCAAGAAGGACAAACAATATGATTAATTTCTCAGTTTCTGGATTTAAGAAACAGGAAGACCCTGCAACTTTGTCAGAGAATCGATTAAACAACTCATCCATGATCTCATTCCCAAAGTGCTTTTCAATCACTCCTTCCAATACGGCTCTTAGGTATAAAGAACGCATCGAGGGGTTCCTTAAGTTAAGATGCTTCTTCTGGTTATTCAATGTTTCCATTCTCTTCATGCTGAAATGCCAATTTCTTTCCATCAATGCCTTCAACTCCTTAGGGGAGGTATAATAAACTGGCACATTAAAAGAATCCACTTTTGCTTCATTGACTAATCCCTGTAATTGAAAACAACCATAATAACTTAATGTAAAAACCACGTTCTATGCCTCAAGGAAACAATATAATTGACATGAAATAACAATATAGTATCCAATCTCAGTAGTACCAGACTTAAGTCTCCCTTGTTGAAAAAAGAAAAAAAACCTCTTTAGTCATTGAAAAGTGGCACATTGATGAACCCATGTTCTATAATTGCAGCTATCCACCAATAGGGCATTTGAATGTACACTCTAGATTATAAAATTTTGCAATAAACACCCTTATTTGAAACTCAAATTATAATATTAGTGGAAAATTAATGTCAAATTAGAGTGTTTATTGCCATTTTTTTTGTACTTTAGGATGCATACTGTAAATGCTCTCATAGTTTTTGATGGATATTGTCCATTAATTTTTTAGTTTCAACACCGATTTGGATGATAAAGTAGACAATGTAAATTGATCTCAAATTAGGGTGTTGATTGCAGAATTTCAAAGTTCAAAGTGTTGTAAATGTCCCTTTATAGTTTAGGATGGATCATTTATATCTCGATCCAACATAGAGAAAGTTGAACCAAATTGGCCAAAATTTCCCCAGTATAGGGAACCATCCTTGTTTATTAGAGAAAAATTGTTTACTTACCACTTTGGCCATGTCCATTAGACAAGATCCTAGAAGGTCTAACTCTGTACCAGTAAATGTGTCTGAATTGCTCATGACATCAGGGACTGCTGGTACGAAAAGTACCAGTAACCCTCCAACCACAAGCTCTTGTGCTCTAGCAAACAGGAAGGACTCCATGTCCTTGGCAAATTGAGTTGAATAGGCCTCCACAACTTGCTTTGGTGCATTTGTGTAGTGAATCCTCCCTTTATTCCATGCAGGAGAACTTTCATCCATAACCTCTATAGGGACCTTGGAAAGCCAGTTTAGTGCACAAGATGAGTGAATTAAATGAAGAGATGCCTTGGGAAACAAGAAGCCGTGAAAAGAACCCGGTACCCCTGCCGCAAAGTATTGCCTGTTGGGAGGGAGGGACTTGAAGAGAGTGTTGAAATCATTAGAGACATGGTCATTGAAGAACACTAGAAAGTCTGGGATTTTAGCATTTACTCCTTTTGATTTGTATTTTTGTTCTATGGCCTCTACTATGTTTTGCACTGAGATGAAGGTATTGGCTCCTGTAGAACACCCCAAGTCAGCTATACACACTGGTTTTAGTGAATCAGAAAGGGCCTTGATGTCAAAGTGATTGGCTACAGCCTCATTGATCTTTTCTTTGGCAATTTCCACAACTCCTCTCTACAGCACAAGGGGTGATTATCATAATTAGATCCATGAGAATGTAATGTAAAAATACTCAACATTGAATGGCAGTGTGGTACAAACCAAACAGGAAAAGAGAAAAAAGTAGGATTGAATATTAAAGAATACCTGATAGTTGGAGTTTTGAGAATAGCTATAAGTTCCCTCTCCTCCATTCATTGCATATGATTCAGGCAATGCATAGATCCTTTTGTCCTCCATTTTCTTTTTCTTAGAGACACACAAACTCACACACCCCTGCTATATGTTTTTATGTGCATTAATTGTGCATGGCTTCAGATGTGGTTATAAGGGTAGCTTAATTGATGCAATTGGCTTGCGGAAGTAATAATTATCTTATTGATCCGATATATGCATCATCTTTCTCATAATACGTGGACCTCATAATTGTAAAATATTGTGAGAGAAATGATGCATATACCCAATATACAAGATACATTCTCGTGTTCGCTAAGAGATTATTTCTTATTTGTAGGCAAAAAGAGTCAATTCCCATATTGACCTTGGCCCTAGGATCCTTAGGATCCTTTACGCATTCAATTGGAAGTATTGATCCAATTCTTTGAGAAAAGTATGTTTCGTATTTCATAATTCATAATTCACAATTCATTACTGTTTTTGTTTTTGTTTTCCAATTTCTGATACTCTTTTGGATACAAATCTTGTGATGCCAAATTTTCAATACCCACTTCTTCGCTTAGATTGTTTTGGCATTAAGAAAAATATTGCCAATAGTAACTATTCAATGTTTTCATATTTACTTTAGACTTACTTGCGTGACTCTTATGTTGTAAGCTCCAATGATGGTTTAGTTTAGTTGGGCAGCTCTTGATTAAGCTGTTGTCACTAAAAGCAACACTATATTCTAGAGCTCAAAATGTCATCATATAGAATTTGTTGACTCACTCAAGTCATTTCTTGATTATATATAAATGGAAATGGGAGCACTTGTTGTCCCAATGTTCTGTCCAATGCACTTGAACACTGAACAATAGCTCTTCCCTATATGAATTACAAATCAAACTAGTCATTATAGCCTTGCACTGGAACAATGAACAATAGCTCTTTCCTATATGAATTATAAATCAAACTAATTATTATAGCCCCCATTAATTGAGATCGTGTATTAGTTTTAGAAGGTTGAGATTGAAAGTTACTTATAACTTTTTATTTTGGCTGTCCAAACAAAAATAACTTTTTAACTTTTAATACTTTTTAATATATATATTTGGATGGCTAAGATGAAAAATTGAAAAAAAAAAAAAAAAAACAAATTTCAATCTTGGCCATTGTTTTTA
The DNA here is from genome assembly GCA_907173295.1 of Fagus sylvatica. NCBI lineage: Eukaryota > Viridiplantae > Streptophyta > Magnoliopsida > Fagales > Fagaceae > Fagus > Fagus sylvatica. The sequence continues at coordinate 2,291,621 of OU015771.1, read as the reverse complement.
AAACTATTGCACCTGATCTCAATCATACCTCCACGATATTTAGTGAAGTTGTTTTGATAAAATAATGCAAAAGGAAAATTGCATCAATAAATTTATTTTTTGCTAAATAATGTTAAATAAATCTAGGGACTACTTATTTCATAAGTTTTTCACAATTTATTATAGTGACAAATTATAAATAATAAAAAATAAAAATAATATTAGTGGTAGAAAAATATGAAGGTGGATTGTTTATCAATTTTTTTTTGGCTGAAAATTTGTTAATTACCCACAACTTCCTATTTGCCGATGTGAAATTAGTTGAAAACAGTTGGCACCTAAATTATTAAAAGACTACAAACTTTATGCTAGAGTAGTACATTGTGGTCCCCAAAAACAGTCCTTATGAGTTAGAACAGAAAATCTGTGAACAAGAAAAATTTAGTTTATTTTAGCAAAAAAAGAAAAAAAAGAAAAATTTAGTTTATCGATGCAATAGGAAGGAAGCAAAGATGATATAGGACTTGGCCACTGACTTTGTACTTGAAAAGAACAAACATTTTATAGCAACTTGCTGCCGTTCTGGCTTGGATTTTTGATGGATAAGGATGGAAATTGGCAAAGGGTGATGGAAAGCAACGACAACAAACTTCACAATTATTAGGTTTGGTAATGTCAAGAGATGTGACCGACAACTACAACAAGAGTCTCTTGTGACTTGTGAAGTGTAAATTTTTCATGCATTCTCTAGACAAATCACATGGTGGTCCCCAAATTATCCCTAATAAACCTTATAAAATAAAATAAAAAACCAGGAGAAGAAGAATAAGTTACACGTCAATCCCCTACTGGTCGCATAATAAAAATGTCACAAATCCAAAAACTAAGATAAATTAATTGGGTCAAATAGGTTATTGCAAGTAATACGTGTCAACCTGAATTGACATGTTATTTAATTGTCTCTATTCGACCTGAATTTAACAACCTTAACTTGCTAACTTCGTATCATGTTGGTGTATCGTGACTCATTTTGCCACCCTTACACCAGGTGAAGTTCACCCGCCCAGTGAGAGGAGGGTGGAGTCCACCTAGACAATATGCTAACAAACTTGAAAAAATTTAGGATGGAAACCATTAGGTCTAGGGGCTTTCATGAGATTCATGGAAATAAAACACTAAAATTCTGAAAATGATTATACAATTAGAGATGTATGAATTAATGGATAATTACTTATACATGTATTCTGTTTTTCATTGTCACATTTTTATTGCAACTGGTCTAATTGTTGCGCTTAAGAAGGACAAACAATACCATTGTTTTCTCAGTTTCTGGTTTTAAGAAAAAGGAGGAACCTGCAACTTTCTTAGAGTAGCGATTAAACAACTCATCCATGATCTCATTTCCAAACTGCTTTTCAAGTAATCCTCCTAATGTGGCTCTCAACGATAAAGAACTCATTGAGGGGTTCCGCAAGGTAAAATGCTTTTTCTGGTTATTCAATATTTCCATTCTTTCAAAGCTGAAATGCCCATTTCTTTCAATCAATGCCTTCAATTCCTTAGGGGTGGTGAAATAAGCAGGAAAATTGAATGCATCCACTTTTGCCTCACTGACTAATCCCTGCAATCAGAAACCAATCAAACCATGGTCTATGCCTCATGGAAACAGTAACTTTGTTATGAACCAATATTTCACTATCTAACCTGAATCGGTTGCACGGGTACTCCATTTTAACCTATGTACCAGTACTCGTATCGTACCTAATACTCATACCCGATATCCAATATCTCTTGTTCCCACATATGTTTTTTAAAAAAATGATGTATCCCCGTACCCGTACTCGTATCGGGTACGATATCGTATCCGTACCCATGCAACTTAGAACCTGATTAGTCACTGAAAAATGGCACCTTAACCATAACCATGTTCTATAATTGAAATTATTCAACTTAAACTTTGTGACATTCGCTTTTCACACTAAACTATAGAATGTTAAATAAACTCTCTAGTTCAAGATTAATCTGCAAAGTTCTTCTATCATATTCAAATTAATTTATCATACCAGGGCTAGATTATCACCAAATAAAGGTTTTGGTTGTAGAATTTTGTGATTTAGGGTGGATAAATGTACATCAATCTATTAATTTAGATACTAATTTGGGTGTCAGAGTGGACATTGTAAATTAATTTCTAATTAGGGTGTTGATCGTATAATTTTGAAAGTTGTGCCAAGTATATAAGGAAAATTATTTGTGTACACCCCAAACGCATACCACATGTGAATGTCCGGATAAATGACCAGAAATTATAAAGATGTGTATTAAGGGCATAGATTAGGAATGTGCACATATCATGACTCAATTAAGAATCAAAAGATTGTTTACTTACCACTTTGGCCATGTCCATTAGGCAAGATCCTAGAAGGTCCAGCTCTGTACCAGTAAATGTATCAGAGTTGCTCATGACATCAGGGATGGCTGGTGTGAAAAGTGCCAGCAGCCCTCCAATCACAAGCTCTTGTGCTCTAGCAATCAGGAAGGACTCCATGTCCTTGGCAAATTGAGTTGCAAAGGCCTCCACAACCTCCTTTGGTGCATTTGTGTAGAAAATCCTCCCTTTATTCCATGCAGGAGAACCTTCATCGATAACATCTAGAGGGACCTTTGATAGCCATTGTAGTGCATAAGAGGAGTGAATAAAATGAAGAGATGCCTTGGGAAACAAGACACCATGGAAAGAACCTGGTACCCCTGCCGCAAAGTATTGCCTGTGGGGAGGGAGGGACTTATAGAGAGTGTTGAAATCATTGGAGACATGGTCATTGAAGAACACAAGAAATTCTGGGATTTGAGTATTTAGTCCTTTTGATATGTATTTGTGTTGTATGGCTTCAATTATGTTTTGCACTGAAATGAAGGTATTGGGTCCTGTAGAGCAACCCAAGTCCGCTACACATACTTGGTTTAGAGAAGCTGAAAGGGTCTTAATGTCAAGGTGATTGGCCACAGCCTCGATGATCTTTTCTTTGGCAGCTTCTACAACTCCTCTCTACAGCACATTCAATAGAAAGGTATTGAGTGATGTAATATTAATGTAGAGCTATACGTTATGATTGACTTAAATTGAGTCTACTAAAATGATACTCAAGGAAAATTATCTCCATTATTATGAAGTAAATTGGTCCATTATGATTGGTAATTCAGAGTGATTGCTATCAAGTAGGCCAGTATCAATTGTTTAGTGTCCAACGGATTTCTGAAAGAGCTTTAGTGCTTTTCTGACACACGGATAAACATATAAGCTAAAAAAAAAATGCTAATCCAAACTCACCTACAACTCCATTGGCGATGTGGTACAAACCAAATAGGAAAATAGATAATAAAAAAACAGGAGGCTTGAACATTAAAAATTAATACCTGATAGTTGGAGTTTTGAGCATAGCTGTGAGGACCCTCTCCTCCCTTCATTGCATTTGCATATGCATAGGTCCTTTCGTCCTCCATATTTCTCTCTTTGAGACACAAACAAACTCACATATACCTGCTATATATATATATATATTCCTCTGTGCTTGTCTTCAGAATAGGTGGCTGAGAAAGGTGTTCGCCAAGTAATTATTTCTCCTCTCAATTTTATAGGCAGAAAGATTGAATTCCCAGATTGAACTTGCGCCTTATGATGCCATACTTTCTCGCTTAGAAGCTTTTGACATCAAGTTAAATATATTCAGTAGACTTTACTTGCACGACTCTGCTACTTGGCCTTATATTTTAATTTTTTATTGAGCAAGGCTTGATTAAGCTTTTGGCCCTTATGGGTTCGAGTCTTGGCATGTTCTATCATATTTAGGATAAGGTTTGACTACAAATCAGTTTGTAGCCGGTTTGCTATAATCCAATACGTGACTGCTTATAAAACCATCCACACGTATTATTTAAAGAAGTCACATGACTCATTAAATAGGTCATGTGACTAAAGTACACGTGGATGATCTTATTAGTTGTCACGTAGTAGGTTGTAGTAAGCTGACTACAATTACCACGTAGTAGGTTGTAGTAAGCTAGCTACAAACTAGTTTGTAACCAAACTCTGTCCTTATATTTAGGTGTGCCCAGTGGCACCGGTGCCACATATAACTCAAGGGTTCATTTGAACTAGATTTTCCAAAAAAAAAATTATAAGAGTATTGTGAACCTCAAAATACTTTTTGCACACCCTAAATTGAATCCCAAATTTTGAACACCCTCAAAAATACCAAATTCTCACTCTGTGCTATGTATCTTTAACTCCAGACGGATCTCATTGTGCTTCCTTTCGATTTCAGTTGGTTAAAGATAAGATTCCACCGAAGCTTCCACTATCTTCCACTGTAGACTTCCCACTATCTTCCACTAAAGCTTCCACTATCTTCTACTAAAGACTTCCACATATCAAAATGACAAATGAATCAAGAGAATAATATTGTTCTGCCTTACTAATCTGGATAAGGTTCATCTTTATTTATAATTGAAGATTACGGAATATACAAGATGAACATCAAGCCTATACATGATAAAGATAACTATCAATTGAGTGCATCACATTATCTTAACAGAAGAGATAAGGAATTGTTTATCTTTAGTGGAAGTCTTCAGTCAGAGATAGTGTATCTTTGAATTTGATATGTGAGTGGAAGATAGTGGGAAGTCTTCAGTGGAAGATAGTGGATCGGAAGCTTCAGTGGAATCTTATCTTTAACACGCCCCCTCAAGCTCAACGGTATGGGAATGACATTGAGCTTGGATCTTAATAGAGCAAACCGTGAGGATGAAATGGGTTTGGTCAATAAGTCAGCCAATTGGTCATGAGTAGAGACAAACCGAACTGAAACAGCCTTCGTGGCAAACATGTCTCGAACAAAGTGGAAGTCTATTTCAACATGTTTGGTGCGTGCGTGAAAGACAGGAATGGATGAGAGATAAGTGGCACCAATATTGTCACACCAAAGCACCGGGGGGGAGGATTGTGCATTGAAATGCCAAGTTCATGCAGGAGTGATTGAAGCCATTTGACCTCAGCAGCAGTATTCGCAAGAGCCTTGTATTCGGCTTCAGTGCTGGAACAAGCAACAGTTGCTTGCTTCTTGCAACTCCAAGAAATAAGATTCTTGCCCAAGAAAACACAGTAGCTGCCAGTAGAACGATGATCATCTTTGGAACCTGCTCAGTCCGCATCAAAGAAAGCATGAATTGAATTACAAGAGTCGCGATAAATCTGAATACCAAATTGAATGGTATGTTTGAGGTATCGCAATAATCGTTTAACGGATTGTCAGTGAAGAGTGGTCGGCTTGTGCATGAATTGAGACAACTTGTTAACCGAGAAGGCAATATCTGGACGAGTTAGAGCAAGATACTGAAGTGCACTAACTTAGCTCCGGAACAAAGTGTGATCAGGGAAAGGTTCCCCATCAAAAGCAAAAAGATTGGTGGAAGTTTCCATTGGAGAGCTAACTGGTTTAGCATCAGTCATCTTTGTGCGATTGAGTAAATCACATTATCTTAACAGAAGAGATAAGGAATTGTTTATCTTTAGTGGAAGTCTTCAGTCAAAGATAGTGTATCTTTGAATTTGATATGTGGAAGTCTTTAGTGGAAGATAGTGGAAGCTTCAGTGGAAGATAGTTGGAAGTCTTCAGTGGAATCTTATCTTTAACACAGCTCATGCTCTCTGAATTTCTTCGTCGATTTTAGCTCATAATCAGTCCATTTCGCTTCGCTGGTACCACCCGTTCATGGATCCTGTTCTAAGTTTCCTTTTGGCAATAAATTTACAATGTCCCTTCCATAGAAAAGAGAGAAACAGAGGAAAGCTTCTTCATGTACGTAGCATCCCCATTTTTATTGCTTTGATCTCTCTCTCTCTTTTAGTATGGGTTGAGAAGGCTCCAAAGGGGTAAAAGCTTATCAACTGGTTTTTTTCTTTTTGATAATTTCCTCATCCACTCGTTGTGGCTTAAGGATAAAGATTCTAGTATTTTTTTTTTAATAATTTATTACCTAATAGCGGATGTAAGTGTAACTATGTAAGTCCATACTTGTGTTTTATTTAGTTTAGCAAAAAAAAAAAAAAGTATTATATAGTAAAGTAGCATATTTTATTTATCCTCTCTATTTATTTTAATTTTTTATAATTTGATAATTATGAGATTTTTTTATTAATTCTCATATGGATTCACCACTGACATTATTTTATTATCTTTCATTAACAATTTACCACATTGACAATTGTAAAAATATTGTGACCATTTATTGTCTCCCTAGTTTTACTGTACAATTTATGTACAAAGTTTAGGTCAGTAAAATATAGAGCTGAGCTTGATAATGCATTATGCATATATTATTTGTAGTTCAAGCCAAAATACAAGGTTTTGATACGAAACAAGAAGGCATTAAGTTGTGCACATTGCGCTTGAGAAGTACAAACAGCACACTAAGTGGATGAACATCTGGGTTGAATAAAACTGAAGAGTACTCTTGGATTTTCTTGGAGTACCTGTCAAATAGTTCATCTGTGATACTACTCCCAAAGTGTTTACCAATGATTCTAGCGTAGGCAGATTTTAAGCGCATGGTGGAGGGTGTATAATTGGTCAATGAGTTGCTTAACTCCTCCATTTTCTCAATGCTAAACTGCCCGTTTCTCTGTATTGCTGCCCCCATTTCCTTCATGGATGGAAGATATATGGGCAAGTTAAAACTGTTCACTTTTTCCTCGCTGATTTGCCCCTGCATAAAAACTTCATTAATCAGATAGTGAACTGATTTATGTCATTGCATGTACAGAATAATAATATCATGAAGTCGCAGCTGCACCACCCTAAGTTTCACTTGTGATTTGTGAAACCTGGTTAAATAGTGGGTTCTAAATAGTTGATATTTGTGGCATGCAATTAGGCAAAAAGATTTTAGTGATCTTATATCTTTCGTGTGCTTTGAAACTTCTAGGAACAATAACATCCCCAGGCTACTAAGAGACTCTTTCCTGGTTTAATCTATAGCTCCCAATATTCAGTATTTACATATATATATATATATATATATATATATATATATATATATACAAAAACCATCCCAGAGCTAATGATAACAACTACACAAACCTAATTTATAGTCTTAAATAAACCAAAACGTGAATGAAATTTATTTATTTCTACAGCAATGTTATAGATAAAATAAATTTCATAACTGATGAAATGATAGATTGTGATTAGTGTAATATTACTTCTATATCAATCATAATTTACCACCTCAGCAGTTGTGAAATTTGTATTTTTTGAAAAAAGTGCATAAAAAAATATTAAGTGTGGTTTGCACGTAAGAGGAAAACTAGATATTTTCAAAAAGTCTTAATACTTTATGTCATTAGCTCAAACCTCAGAGGTAGTTTTTGTATTTTACCCAAGAAAATAATTCACTCTTTCACCATTAGTTTTTTGGACAATGATATGTGCACATCACCTTATATGCACAGTCCTAACACACCACCTAAAATGTGAATATATAATATATATATATATATATATATATATATATATATATATATATATATATATATATATATTATATTATAAATATATATATATATAAATTTTAGATATAGGTGGTGTGTGCACACTTCGGTGTTTAACAATATTTATCCTAGTTTTTTGGGTAATAATTGTCTCAGACCCTAAATCTAATCCATACCATTTAGGTGTGGACATCATGGATAACAACATCCACAAATTGTAGATATATGTCCATAATTTTTAGTTGCCAGTTGAAAGCTCTAGCTAATTAGATAATGTATGGAAATCGTGCATATAAAATGTAATCTAAAGGCAGCAATCATTCTCAACCGTCTTTGCCATGTCCATGAGACATGATGCCAGAAGTTCGAACTCCATTTTAATTGTAGTTTGAGACAATGGGATAGCATCTCGGTGACCAGGCACGATAAGCGCCACTAGCCCTCCTCCCACAAGCTCTTGCGCTCTTGCATGCAGAAATGACTCCATGTCCTGAGCAAATTGCGATGAGTAAGCCTCAAAAACTTCCTTGTTTGTGTAGTGAATCATCCCACTATTCCAAGCAGGGGAGGTTTTGTCTGTAACCTCAATTGGCACCTTGGAGAGCCAGTTTAGTGAGCAAGATGAGAAAGCAAAATGAAGGGAGGCTTTTGGAAATAAGATGCCATGAAAGGATCCTGGTACCGCGGCCGCTAAGTATTGCCTCTTGGGTGGCAGTGATAGAAAGAGAGTGTTGAAATCATTGGAAGCAAGATCATTAAAGAACACATGAAATTCCGGGACATGATCAGAATTTAGTCCTTCTGATGATTGGCATTTGAGCTTGACAGCTTCTAGTATTGCTTGCACTGCAAGAAACGTGTTGGGGCCAGTAGCGCAGCCAAAGTCTGCAATGCAAAATGAAGTTGAAGAACCTGAAAAAAGTTGATTGATGTCAAGCTTCTCGGCAATTTCCCTTTTTATGATTTCTTGAGCAGCCTCCAAGGCTCCTCTCTGCAAAACAAAAAGATATATTTGTGGTCATTGTTCAAGATATATAATTATGCCATTATCACCTGTATTAGGGCCTGGACTTAGCTTGGAAGAGAGGATTCAGGTGAACGCTTTGAAACAGTTGATATCACTATTTTATGTTGGTCCCATATAAGGATGGTGATCGAGTGAGGGTAGAAAGTATGAGGGGGACTTGAATATTCTGAGATCCTTCCTATATATTTTCTTTGTAATATTTTCGGAAGAGTGCTCATGACCCTAGAAAGAGTTGTGTGGATTACAATCTTTAACCAAACAATGCAACTATTAAACAAACCATCCTTTTGTGGGTATAAAAAAGTACATGAGGGTGCACTGTGCTATGAGCACACCATACCTCAGATGGTTTTGTAGTCAATATGATACCATGGTTTTAAAATTTGCCCAATGTTAACTCTCATGTGTGAAAAAATTTAGAAGTGACTTGGCTGCACGTGCACATTTTGTCACTAGGTGTGTCCACACTCTATACCACCACGGACGAATTCAACTGCACACTTTGTCACTAGGTGTATCCAAACTTGAGTATATATATTTGTTGTTAATATTAAGGAATTTTTTAGTTAAGAAATTATTAGAAATATAATAATATTAAATAGATATTAGTTTGGATTTTTTTTTTTTATTGAATTTGCTTCAAAAAATGCAAAGAGAAGTTGTTTTCTTTTTTAAGTGGATTACATTTTTTTTTTTTAATGTAATTCAAACTAAAAACACAATATATGTAACCTTGATTTTGCATAAAAATTTTTTTTTTGACTTTTTTTAAATATTTAATAGTAAGTGAGCAACCAAAATTGAGACGGATTTGGGCAACCCAAACCTCAGGGCCTGCCATACTTGAATATAGTGATAATTTGAGTCTATGGATTTTTCCTTAGAGTTATTTGCTCAACTTTTTATTAATGAGATGTCAAACTTGTTGTCACAAATTTTTTACTGCTTTGCTAGGTATACCCAATTTAAACAGTTGACAAAATGTTTGATCTAAACAATGTTGCTTACTGTTGTGTATCATATCTATACTATAATGTAAAACCAAAACTTTTTGACTTTTGGTTGACCTTATTATGTTACGTCACATAAGTTTTTGAAATTTTACAATTTTACACCTCATTATTTTAATATATATTTTCTAATTGAATTTAAATTTTATTCTATTATTAAACTTTCCATTAGAATCTTGACAAATCATATTTTCTTTAATATAAGAATATATTATTCCATATATAAAACACAATCATAATTAATGTCTAATACTAAAATATATTCCATATATAAACACAATATAAATATCTTTTAATAATAATCATAATTATCAATTTTCATCAAGATTTTTAGAGTTTTTTTTTTTCTTATGTATTTCATTTAATTTTGTTGCTGGCAATGGAGAAAGATGGATGGATTTGTTATAATGAAACCATGTGAGCTTGAAATGAAGTTATGAAAATTATTTAGGTTTGATCATATAATCATGTGCCTATGTATTTATTTGTCCTTCTTCTTATTTTAAGTATCATTTATTTTATTTTTGGATGGAAACATGATCCATATGGTAAATATAAACATGAATCGTGTTTTATAAAAATTGGACTATATTCAACTTATGCCAAAAAAAAAAAAAATTACATTATATTAAATTTTAATTATCCTATGGTAAATATACTTTCTTAGTTATTTTTTTTAACTAAAAAGTAGGATCTATCCTAAATCCGATCCATAAAATCTCTTTATCAATCTTGCCTACAACATTTTGAACTACAAAAAAGAAAAAAAATACATATTCAACATAAGAAGTAAAATGAATCAAAATTAATTTAGATTTTATTTTCAATAATTTTCCTGTGCATCGCACGGGTTTGCGACTAGTAATAATATTAAATCTCTATCTCTTGATATCCTTAAACCCAAGACATAGGTTGCTGGACCATATCTTTCATCTCTAATTGTTGCAGTATATATATATATATATATATATATATATATATATATATATATATATATATATATATATATATATATATTTACACATGCATTACCAACTTTGTACATGGCTGCATGAATTACCTTCTTATAAGTCAAAAGCTAAATAACAAATTAATTAAGACCTAGTTGTGGACAAAATCACCCTCAAAAGGATTTCAGGTGGCTTAGGAGGGGGAAAAAAAAAAGGAATATGAAAAGAATCGTTGGAATATTCCTGAGTCGTTGACTGCATCTCCACCAACTCACCTAAAACATAGTATTGAATTTTTTTTAATAAATAATTGTTTTGCTCCACCAACTCACCTAAAACATAGTATTGAATTTTTTTTAATAAATAATTGTTTTTAAGTTTGAGAGAGATGAATAAGATGTTTGATCCGTTCTCAAGTTTGAGAGGTTTCTGAACTTTTTTGTTTTGTTTTTGTTTGCTTGTTTTTTTCTTTTATACCGTTTCTTATTAATGAAATTCACAAGAAATAGAACACGTTTATTTTAAAAAGATAACATTTAATCCATAAAGAGAAAAACTAGAATCCACCAGAAAATAAAAGAGAACAATTCTTCTGAATAATGAACTGATTTGCCTTGATGGCAACAAGTAATATAGATACTAAAGAATGACTAGGGTTACAAAGAGACCCTTAACAAACCCTAAAACTAAACAAAATTAATTTACTTACTTGGAAGCCACTTTTAGGGCTCCATAAAACCTAATTGACAAGTGAAAATATTCTAAAAGATATCTTAATTGATACCCTACTATAATAGGACCGTAGTTTGACCTAAAAAACATTAAAAACACCTAAAATCAAGGAAATAACAACCTTGAACCTAAAATTCCGAAAATTACATAAAAATATCCAAATTAATAAACAATAAAAATTAAAGTTCATATTATGTCCTACATCACTTTCTTCATCAATTTCTTTTGGTTGAAGGTTTTGTCATATTTTAGTAGGCATCAAAACACGAAGTAATTATAAATTTGAGTAAAAAGAAAAGTATGAATTTGTTGATGCATTGCTTAGCATGATAGTATTGATCAACAAATTCCTGTGGTTGTACATTTTATCTAGAAAGGAATACAAAATATCAAATTCTGTAGGACTTTTGCCAACTCGGTTAAAGTGACACCGTTAATTAATAGATAAAACAAGTAAAACAACCTGACACTCGGCAAAAGAAGATGATGCAACAATCTGAGAGGGAAGTGGTTAGAAAAAAGAGAGTACCTGATAGTAGGAGTTCTGGGCATAGCTGTGTGGCCCAGTTCCTCCATTCACGGATGGAGGTAGCGTAGTTGTAGCAATCTCCATTGCTCTCTCTTTCTCTGTGTACGTGTGTGTGTGTGGGGGGGGGGGGGGTGGGGGGTAATGAGAAACATGATCCTAACCTTAAATTTATAGGAAGTAAGGGCATCCAATAAAACTTAACTCAATCTCAAAATATTCAAATTTATAGAAAGTAAGGGCATCTTTTGTGGGTCTAACGTGTGTGTGTGGGGTAGTGAGAAACATGATTGATCTTATGTTAAAGTCTAATGAGCTTAACTCAATCTCAAAAGACATCTTTAGAGATGAGATGTCCATGGCTTATAAATTACACAACCCAAGGAATACTTGGTCAATGTGGGACAAGACTCTCTCTTTAATATATATCCCCCCAAGCTTCAATTTGGATAATTTCGAAAAAAAAAAAAAAAAAAAAAAAAAAAAAATTGAAGGTCAATTCGAATTTCGCATCTCCTAACTAACGCAACCAATATGTCAAATTTGAAATTGACATCTACAAAATTAGGAATGAAAATCTTTTATCCTACTTTTTATGTTTCACTTTATACTTCATCAATTATAACTAACCATGTATTAGATTGAGTTTAATTTATAAGCTATGTTAAGGTTTTGCTTATGATATCGATATACTCAATATTTTATTCATAGAGTACTGCGATCCAAACTGACCAATAACATATACTAAGACGTAAAAGGAAAAAAGCAAAGACTTCATATATTCAAACTTCTTGGTAGGCTCAAGACAGACTTTAAGTAAAGAAATCTTAGTTTTGTATTGCAACTTGCAAGAGTTATAACATAATTGGTTTAATGTGTATTATTAATGTAGGATTGAAAACTCTACAAAATCAAACCTTTAATTTTATGGACAGGACCAAGTTGACATTGAGGCTTGAGCCCGGTAAGCATTGGAATGCAACAATATTAAAAACAGATAAGCACCATCCTCACATACAATTCCACACACCTTGGAGTAGCTCGTGTAGGCGGCAACCAACTTCACAAACTCAATTATTGGCAATATGGACTGGCCTTTACTGCCATGTGCAGGAACCATGCACGGCCTTCTTGTTTCTATATAAATAAATTGTATAGAACATATGCTATCAGTGTCAGGCTTCTGTGACTTTTATTAGTTCATAACTTCAAATAGCATTGCGTTTAACAAGTAGGAACAAGTTTTCCATCTTCTCAACGTGAGCATAGTCTAACGTCTTGGAAAATTCTTCAATCTTTTTTGAGTACCTCTCAAAAATTTCATCAATAAGCTCAGGTCCAAAGTGTTTGCATAAGATGCCTTCCGTTACTGCTCTTACATGAACAGTGCAGAATCGAACATCTTCAGGAGTGCTAAGCTTCTTTGGTAGATAGTATATTTTCTCTGACCTCTCAATTGTAAGATTCTCAATATTTGAGATCACTTTTTTTACTTCGGTGGCACTTGGGATGAAAATGGGTAGATTGATAGAGTCCACAAGAGCTTCACTTATCAGACCCTGCAATGCAAGTTGTCAAATGTATAATATATATATCATTAAACCTTTAGCCATTTAGGTTAGCTTAAGCATGTAGAGATATTATGGTCAAATGACTTAATGACCCAAACTCAATGTATGATATATGTATAGTAGCTTACTCTAGGCTAACTATAAGTAAGATTAGGATTAGTTTTTATTTTTTTATTTTTTTACAGGTATACAGACCTACACAAAGTTAATTTGGGTCATTTGGACTATAATATCTCTAACAAAACACACAACAAAATAGGATAAATATTATCATACACATTACTTAATGTGGACATATATCCATAATTGTGGATACCAATGTTCACAAATGTTGGACATCAACCTTTACAGAATGTGCACATTAAGTGGTGCATACAAAAAATGTGCATTAAGTGGTGTGAGCGTATTACTGCAACAAATAAGGCCAGAACTTATCAAGGTTCTCAAACCAAATTTAAAGAAGAAAAAAGACTTGATCATTACTTGGGTGGGTGAGATAGTGAGATATATAGAGCTCAAGAGAGAAACATACCAAATCAACAAAGCTAAGTAAAGTTATGAGAACCTCTTACCTCTTTAGCCATATCTGTTAGTGCAAAAGCCAAAACTTCTAAGATATGCATGACAATTGAGTCAGAAGGAAGGGTTCCCTCTGGCCTGCAAGGCATGAGAATTGCTAACAATCCATGGTTGATCAATTCTACTGCCCTTGCACTGAAGAAAGCCTTAATGTCCTTCAAAAATTGTTCAGTGTAAGCCTGTAAAACTTCATGAGAGCTACCCACATAGGTAATTCTTCCTTTATTCCATGCAGGAGAGTTTTCTTTTGTGACTTCTTCAGGAACCTTAGTCAACCAGTGAAGAGCAAAAGCGGAGTGCATGAAGTTCAATGAGTCTTTAGGAAATAGTTGGCCATGAAAAGAGCCAGGAACTCCAGCTGCCATGTATTGCCTATCCAATGGAAGCGCTTTGAACAGTGTGTTGAAGTCGTTATTGACATTATCATTGAAGAATACTTGGAATTCAGGTAATTCAGACTCGAGGCCTAGAGTTTTGAAAGTGTGCTCCACTGCCTCAACTACGGTTTGGACACATGCAAAGGTGTTGGGTCCAACAGAACATCCAAGATCAACAATTTTGAAAACTTGTTGGTTTGTAGCATTTGATGTGTTTTCAATTGTGAGCTTCTCTTGGATGGTATTGCTTAATAATACCTTTACTTGATCTGATGCTGCCCGCTGTGTTCAAGTATAATGACAAGCTTAGTCATAAAAATTAACTTAATCATGGTCTTAGCACCTATAATAATAGACAAAAATGAAAGCAATGAAAAGAATAAGGGAAAGAAATCAAGAAAGGAAGAGGGACCAGAGTAGACGGTTGTCTATCATATGGTTACTCTCATGCATAAACGTACACACTATTGATGGTTGTCTATCATATGGTTACTCTCATGCATAAACGTACACACTATTGATGCATACCGTCTATACATATCACCTAAATATATATATATATATATATATATATATATATATATATATATATATATATATATATATATGTATTATCTATAAAATGTGGATGTTTGTGAATATTGATGTTCACAATTTGTGGACATTGATATCCATAATTTGTAGATGTACATGTCACCATAGTATGTAACAATTTTTTCCCTATAGGATGATACTCCTTTTATGTTTGTGTGAAATTAATAACTTCACAATTAGTATCATTTAGAAATATCTTATATTATTTATCTTTCATATTAAAAATTAGCATCATATGTATTTAAGGATATTTATCTATATATTAATTATTTATAATATCCTTAACGTATCATATCCTTTTTTTTTTTTTTTTTTTTTCAAGAAGTGGTGTATTGCTACGTCTATGTTGCGTTGCATGCAAATCATATACGTTGAGTGCCTTTTAGAAAAACTTTATATGGCTTTTTTCAATTCCAAAATTCAGATTGACATAAACATCTTCCTATCTTATGGAGAAATTATTCATTAAAAGGTTATAAAAAAATAGATTATAAAAGTGTCTTTTTATTTTATTACTTAAATAAAAAAAAATAAAAAAAAGGTGATCTCAAGCTTGTTTTTTTTTTGGTTAGGAAGGGAATATTATAAATTAACTGCAAACCATACGCATACAAAAAAAAAAGTGATGTCAAGCTTGTTAGTTGCATTGATCTGACAACAAAGCTTTTAATGGTGGCATTCACAATATAGTTCTTATGCACTAACTTTCTATTTGGATCCAACACCATCTAATAAGCCCCTAAGACACGGTTCCTCAGTTGAGCAAGGAGTTATTATTCATTAAAAAAAACATACAAACAAACTTTCTACTTATGTATGAGAGAAGAAAGAAAAGACCTGGAACTTGGAATTCTGGGTGTAGCTGTTAGGGCCATCTCCACCGTTCATTGTGATTGAGTCCTCCATCACTTCTCTCTTCATCATTTTTTCTATCAAGCTCCTAGTCAGAGTCCTTGGATCATATATTTTTCCACTCCTCAGCCTTAATTTGTACAGAGTGTCTTTCAGGCATATTCAGGACGGAGCTAGCGAAAATGTTTAGGGTGGGCTAATTGCAAAAAAAAAAGACTTGGCTGGGCTATAACACAGCTTCACCACTGGGCATATTCGACATGTTAAATAATGTGTGAGCTTTGATTGAGTCAAAGGTAATGACAAACAAATTAACTAAGTTTTATCTTATCTTAAGACAAAGTTAAACCGATTAACCTCTTGGACATGCTGGAAAAGGATCTCTTCATTTCCAAATCCTTCAATTTGGTCCATTTCATGATTCAAATTAAATATTACAGATCTAACTGTGTACAAAATGACTCGTCATTTAAAATTTTAAATGATGTGGCGGTGTGTATACTGTTAGATCCAAGAAATAAAATCCGAACCATAAAATTGACAAATTAAGTGATTTTGAAATAGAGAAGATCTTATTCCATGACAGGTATTTAGGCCAATCCTCTTTGCCATTATTCAAAGAATAACCTCCATGACCATTTCACCAACATCCGGCAAATATTTGGAGTGGACAACTAAAATAAGATCGCATGCCTACAATTTGGGGCGGAAAAGGGGGTGTTCCATCTTTTACTAGGTCCTGCTCTTGACTGTGTACGTCCCCCCATGGCAGATGGACCCAAGTATTAGTCAATATTTTTCTTTTGAGAAAAAAAAGAAAAAAAATCCTTGGTATTAGCCAATAAAGTCTGTAAAAAAGAGTAAAAATATGAAAATTTTGGGCTATGCATTAGTTGTCTCTAACTCCATGTAAGAGTTTTAGTGCCTGTTTGGAATCCCATTAAAAAAGCAAAAAGTACATTTTGAAAATGCAAAACCCAAATTTTGTATTTGATAAGAAGAAGAAAAAACATAGTTTACACAAATTTTTGCCTTCAAAAATCACGTTTTGGGAATGAAGTTCAAAACTTCATTTTCAAATCGTGATTTTGGCAAAAAACATGGTAAATAAATGGGTTACCAAACGGACCCTTAATTAAGCCCCTCTCTATTTGTGAGTCATGCACTCTCGTTTAGACGGTTGGTATTTCTATGTTTGTGGGTTTTTAACTACTAATCTCTTAATCTTCCACACATAAAAATAGAATAACAAACAAGCTCTCTCTCTCTCTTGGTGTAAAAAAATTAAAGTCAATATTGAAATGTAAAAATAAAAAATAAAAAAAAATAAAAGTTTTGGCCCCTACCAAAGGAAAAAGAGAGATTCAAACAAGCTCTCTCTCTCTTTCTCTCTCTCTTGGTGTCAAAAAATTAAAATCAATATTGAAATGTAAAAAATAAAAATAAAAAGTTTTGGCCCCTACAAAAGGAAAAAGAGAGATTCAAACTAATGACTTCGGTTTCATTAGACATAATGTTCCCAAGCATAGTGTTAAGGTTGCAATGTCGGAGTAATACTGTTACGTCCAAACAAAAAAATTTCTGTCGGCAGAGTACAACACAGGTGGAGTAATACATGATAAGAGTCATGAAAAAGTTATAGGTTCTTTAAATGAATACATGGCAAATACAAAATCAGAGGCGTCCCACAGTAACCACACAAGCATTTGAAAGAACGCCATCTTGTAACCATGTCCAATATTCATCTATGTGCAGCACTCCAACAGAATGAACTGTTTTCTGTGGTCCATTTGTCTATTTGACTTAGGGCAAAACAATCTCATATTTTTCTTTAATTAATCCATCCCTATACTATTTACAAATGATACAGCACAAAATGAACAAGGACCAACAAAAACACCGGCATGATACACAAGTGACTTGATTCAAATTCTCATGGTTTATGCTGTGCAAAGATTGATGTACGGACAGCTTGGCGAGAAGAAAGACCTTTCCCATTGACAAGAACTTGTTCCAAGAAATCTACACGAATTGACTTGAACTGGTAGTGCTGTTCCAATATATACAGAAGCAAAAAGAGAGTAAGGAATCAGAATGGTCTCATAATTTAACTTGAATGCAACAATAAAATAAGCACATTATTATAGTCATCCATAAAACTAATGATACAACATTTCATGAAACAGATTGTATCAAAGCTCGCTTTTATATCTGCCAATCAAAAAGCAAGATATGTGTAGAATATTGCACAAGAATGTACCTTTTCCTTCCAAGAAAAGTCAACATGACGGTAAAAAGGTTCCAATAAAGTTAGCTGATCTCCTTCTTTGATCTGTGAGGACAAGGTTCAGTTCTAATATTACTTGAACAAATGAAAGACAACAGAAGAAAAAATCTGTTTGCAAATTACATGCAAGGTTGAGCACAAATCAATATATTGAATTTTTATGAATTTTCATTATCCTTTCTTGACCTATTGACCTCAGGATTTACAGCAGGAAGTCATGGGAAGCCAGAGCTTGAAAATGAAGTCATTAGAAAACCATTTGCTCTGTGGCTTGAGGATAAAGTCATTAGAAATCCATTTGCTGAACCACAGAAGAACCCACTTGTGCCAGTAAATACACACATGTTCATGCACTCATGGAATACAAGGATTATGGATATGTGCTCAACCTTGCATGTAATTTGCGGCTGTTCCCATCAAAGTTTGATAGGGACATGTAATACATAGTTATTGGTTTTGAGGCTATCAATAGTTATTGGGCCCTCAACACCCAGCACAGCAGGTCACATTCTCCGGTCTCGGCACTCAACAACCACAGCTTTCCCTCACTCCAGCAAGCTTGTCCTTTTCTGACAAGATACATTAGCCCGAGCTTGTTGATGGAGGAGACTTGGATTGGGGAAGTACTTAAGAACTATTAGCCTCATTAAGTTTGGAAGATGATGATTCAACTCTTGTTCTTGATGATAAAGATAATGGCTTGACTAATGTTCCTGAATTTGATCCTTACTTTTATGTTGATTATGAATCATATTATTTTCTTGAATGTCTTTCAATTATGTATGAACCTTTGTATTTATTTTTCCTCATGTTATAAAGCTTTTACGTTTGTTAATGAGATGACATGAACTATGTAGTTCTTATATTTATTTTATAACAGGATGCTTCAACACCCCCCCCCCCCCCCCTCCCCCACCAAAAAAAAAAACCTCTTCTCAAAGGAAAAAAAGAAAAAAGAAAAAAACAAAGAAAGATATAAATTGAAACTTAAGCAGCTAATCTTACCGTGTCATTGTGTATACCATACACTGATAGAACAAAGCATATTTGATTTGAATCACATAAAAGATAGTATCTGCAAAGATGAAAATAAATTTGTGGAGAGAGAGAGAGTATCATTTATCAACCACTAGACAATTCAGAATATAGAGTTTTATGATAAGCAATAGAAAATCTAAGACAAGTGTAGAAAACCCTAAATGAAATATATTTAAACATCCAAATAAACAAACTAAGATAGGGTCGTCAGACAGAAGACTTACAAGGGAGCGACACTCTCATGCTTAATGAAGAATAGCACTTTTCCAACTACTGCTACCGCTTTGTTCAGACCCTCTAACAGAAGATCCATAGTGGCTCTTTTGTATGAGGAATTCACTTTCAAAAGAAGATGCAAAGTAATAAAAAAAGATATCAGACTCACTCAAGTCCAAAATCAACCACAAACTTAAATAGATGGAGGAGTCAGGTATATTACAATTAACGGCAGCCAGTGATGATGATAAAGATGCAAGTCGTTTAGATCTAGCATGTCCCTGTAAGCAAATTTTTGTAAGCACTGCATCTTTATGAAAGTCATTTTGTAAGCAATGCAAGTCATTTAGATCTTATAATGACTTCAGAATGACAATGTTATTAGAAATTAAAATATAGACTTTGGAATTAGTTGACTGCTTCTTTAAATAATAATTTATGGCAAAATTTTGACAAAATCATGGGTGTGCTTCTTGATTCCATCTGAGTGTCATCAGCACACGGTCAATGAAATGAATGTCTCTCACCCAGAACAACCCCCCTCCCCCCTTCTCCCCCACTCCATTATTTTTTTTGCAGGTACCTGAGAAGTATGCTGATTAAAGAAACCATAAAAAAAGAAAAAGAAAAAAAAAAAGACTACAACCAAACTAGAGAGCTGCATTTACAAATAGATGCATTACCCTTAACATACTCTCCAACTTGGCAAGAAGATTAACCATCTTTTGAACCTCCTCTGTAGCTTTGAGACCAGGATCCTTTAAAGCGGCAGCTTCAAATCCACTAAGGGCCCTCTCATAGTTCTCTAAATATTTGTTTACCTGAAAACAGAAATTCCAACATATATATGTACAGAACATATCAGTGCAACAGTGATTAGCTAGCAACAACATATCTATGCTCTTTATGTTGATGCGTCACTGTTAGTTGATGCAGAGGTGAAGGGTAATAAGTGAAGGGTAATAAAGGAGCATGACTCAGAATACAAAGGAAGAGAAAGAAATTGCAACTTACAGTAGCACAGTTAAAATAGAGGTCTGGGTTGGACTTCATGTTATCATCTTTCTCCTGATATATCATCAAAAATTAGAACATCTTCCATACTGAACCGGCTGATAATACAACACAAGAAATGAAAACGAACCCCTTATATAATAGAATATGAGAGAAAGATCATCGTTGGACCAGAATATGCCTAGGGGAGGTTCTTAGGCTGCAGACTTACAGCATTTTGGTATGCTTTCAAAGACTGCAGAAGTTTGCTGTGATCCCAAGCTCCAGTCACGAAAAAACTTGTAAGGCATGCATTTCCAAGGTTGTCTGTCAATAAGATGAAACCATATTAGAGGATATAGAAAAAGAAGCAGATCGAATGAACAATAATTCAGACATATTTTCAAGCAAATAAAAAAACTAGAAGTAATAACAGCAGCTGAAGTGTAGAAGAGATATCATACTTGTGTACATTTTTCCAATAACTAATATATATCCATGTGCAGCATGAGGAGAAATTTGTCAACTATGTTAAAATGAACCTAGCCAGAAGAAAGTCTTACACCAAGAATTCCCATCCTTGACATCCAAAGTAATAGCTTCCTTAGCATGTTGAATGCTTTCCTCAACAAGTTCTGCCTCATTCTCAGTTCCTACAAAATGACAATGATGCATAGATATCAAAGGTCAATAGGGGAAGGGATAGGATGCCTTATCCAAATTGAAGGCATGTCTTCTCATCGTAAGAGGATGGTCTTAGTTACTGCTGCCATGATGATGAAGAAAAAGCTTCCTTATCCAAATTGAAGGGATGTCTTCTCTTTGGCAAAAGAAGATACAGTCCTCTTGTGTCTTAACAAGGCATCTCTTCTACCTTTTACACACAATAAAATAATTTCTATCCATTTTATCCCATTAATAGTTTTTTTTTTTTTCATTATCATGCCCCTTTTGGCCAGACATAAAGCCCCAAAAAGCCAAACGTTCTAGCTAAACATTCATCAGCTTCTTATATTATCTCCACAAGCACCAAAAAACCAAGCAAGAGTTGACTACAGGATAAAGAGGTTTCCGAAACAGGGAAAAAAAGCCTTGCCTTGAGCTATTTTTCTTTCAAGCATGGACAACTGACAGAGTATTTTTTTGTTAGGACTCTGCATGAGACAATTATGACTATGTATCAGTAACTGATATGAAAACACAAACTTATCAAAAAAGAAAACTGATATGAAAACACAAAGGTAGGTCTGTTGTTAAGAACAGCAGAAATTCTATATCAGTGATAACCTTGCTCAATGCAAGAGTGAAGCAGTTCTTTGCTGAGGATAGATCTCCCTTCTTCCAAATGCAGTTGCCTAAACACAGCCATGCATCTGCAAGAGATGGATTCAACTTAACCTGGAACATGGAACAGCCAATTTTGACAAAAGAAACTCAGCCGGAGCACTACAAGAACAGTTTTGAAACTAACAGTTTCTTCTCACTTACAGCTTTCGAGAGATGATCCTCTGCTTCTTTCCTATAGTCAGGAAATACATCTAATATCTTTCCTCTCAGATATTCATATGTTGCACGCTGCATGGGTGATTTTCTTTGTTCTGCCCAAGGACACAATAATTTGCCAAATACAACTAAATGAGACAAATACAGATGTTAGCAAATAATAAATAATGCCAAAGGCCTCTTGGCATAGGATGCTCGAGAATAGTTCAAACAAGTTTGCACACATTTAAGAAACCCGTTTCAAAACAAGGTTGGAGGTTCAAATAGTCAATGCCCAACTGAACTTCCCAAAGAATGTAAGGACCAAATTAATTGTAGAATGTATGCATGTGAATATCTTAATTTAATAACAAGTTAACAAGAATGACAATCATCAACAGCATACAATGTGCAAACAAGCAAAGCAAAAGGAGTAACATAAATGTTTAGCAGTTCTATAGCTAATTTTTCTTTTCTAAATAGGGAGAAAAAGGGTTTCTCTCAATTTTTCACATTTTTCTCTCAATGTTTAACCGATTCTGGTTTCATACTTATCATTACACAATTCTAAACAATCAAGCCTAGCATTCCACACCAAAATGAATTATGACTCATTAAAAATCAGTTACACAAATCCCAAGATAATACACTCAAACAGCTAACAAATAGCTTAATTTGATCTATGAATGTAGGAAAAAGTAAACCTTGCATCCTCATTAGTGTTTTTTACAACTAGTTGACTATCTTCAGTGATTATTCCTCAAATAGCTTTGCTTGGTCTATGAACACAGGACCCCCCCCCCCCCCCCCCCCCCCAAAAAAAAAAAAGCATTCTTGCAATCCACTAAGTCTTTTATACAACTAGTTGTCTATGTTTTCAAACTCTCAAAGCAAAATTGCAGCGTTTGCACAATCTCAACATTCATTCTACCAAAACCAAACAGGGTACAATATAGGAAACTTGTTGTAACATAAAAAATAAGCAAAGAATTGAAATGGGTGTGCTTGAAAATGAAGAAAAATTGGACCTTGAGGAACGGAATCAAGGAGATTGAGAACGAGATCGGATTCATTTTGAAGTTTGGAGACTTTGTCATCTGGGTTTGTGGGAAAATACGTGTCCCGAATGTGGTAAAGATCTTCAACTGCGATTGTGGCTTTGGTCATTAGATCTTCTTCTTCTTCTTTTGCTTGGTTGTTTCTCATCTCTCTCAGTGAATATGCGCACTGTGCAAAGGGAAACAACTGTGGGACTGAGACTGAGGATTTGCTGTCTTTGAGGTTTATGAAACGGTAACGTTTTGTCAAATGCAAATTAGAGTAATGGACACCTTTGAATTATCTTCTTACATACTTATTGATTCACGTGTACTTTTAATCATATGATCAATTTAACGAGTCATGTGACTTGTTATAATAATATACGTAAATATTCTTATAAGTTATCACGTAATGAGTTGTAAGAAGATTATTACAACTTACAAATTAGTTTGTGGATAAACTCTATCCCCTAGAATAATTAGACAATGTTAGGCTAATCTCTTATATTAACAATTTATGATAATTTCCCAATATGTGAACTTATAGTGGAATCGATTACACACTACCTTAAGGATTGTCATTATTCATAGATGTTTTAGAGTAGTTTCGGTATACCTGCTACCTAGGCTGCTAATTGTAGAGCTTCCTCTGGTCTCTTTCTGGAACATTGGTTGAGCCCAATTGTATGTCCACAACACTTTATCATAAACTTTATTTACCTTGGAAATTTCTTTTTCATTTGGGTATCTGGTCCCTATGGCTTCATAGAAACAATGCGGTATTCCAGTCAAGTAGGTAACCTAAAAATCCCACTTAATTAAAGGAGGAACTAAAATTTCAAGGATGAGAGGCTAAAGTAATAACAATTATAAAAATTTAACTAATTGAAGGCAATAATATAAGAAATAAAGATTTTTTTTTTTTTTTTTTTTTGAGGGAGAGGCATCCATATTTTTTTTTGAAAATTAGTTTTGGGGGACGGGCCCCAAACTTGTACATAGTTCCGCCCTGCACTTAATCTTGTTCTCAGATATCTTTAGATCTTTTTACTATTGTTTGGCACAAATATGAGGATCACTAGGCCTAAGTAAGTCATGGTCAAGTGGCATAGCCTGTTTTTGGGTGGTTTAAGCTCAACCTAAATGCAATATTTAGGGTATTGCATAAGCTGCAGTATTAATGGAGGGGTGGGATTAAAAATTCAAAAGTAAAATTTTAATCTCAATCATTGAAGTTAAAAAGGTAAAAGGTTAATGGAAAATATACAAAAAAGTAAAAATACAAATTGTGTGTAAGTGGGAGGGTATTGCAGCCCATGCAATGCAATGAGTCTCAATCCCTTTTTAAGCTTTAAGAAATGGGCTTCAACTTTGCTTTATCCATGGGACCGTTTGCTTTTTATTATTGGGAACGCTGACAAGATAAACCTTTGCTTTGAAAGCTCTTGTTCATGATTGCAAGTGGGGAGAAATCATAGCCACTCTTCCTCGACTTTTTGTTGTTGCTGCTTTTGATATTTCTGAAAACGTTTTTCTTTGGTCTATATTTGATGCTATTTCTTAGTGGTATATTCCGTGTTTACCAAAAAAATTCCCCCTGTCCATCTCTCTTTCACATAGTTAAAATAGAAGACTTTCCTTTATCAATTAAGGAGATGGTAGAAAAATTATTTTGTAGTTCGGAATTACAAATAAACTATATTATAACCCACGTAATGCGTGACTTTTTTTTTTTCATTATTTTTCTAAAAATATGTTTCTAACAAAGCAACTTAACTAAGAATAATGAAAAAATAATAACAATAATGAAAAGTAAAAAAAAAAAAAAGTGTAAAATAGAAAATGTAAATAATTTTTCTTTGTGCTTAAAAATAGAAATGATCATTTTTATTATATCTCATCAAATGTATTATACTAAGTCTATAAAGATAACTACAAATAACTTTCTAGCCTAGTTGCATCGATTCCTTTAATTGGAGTTTATATCCCGGGGTTGTATTCACTTAGCAAAAAAAAAAAAACCCACTTCACATCATTTATGAATTTCAATCACTTTGGTAAACCTCAATTGTTCCATATAGGGATTCTAAATGTTCAAAGGTTTTTCATTTTTGTTTAACTTACAATACTTTGATAGTACAAATAAATAATACAATTTGTCACATATTTAATTTTCCATCTTTACCTTTTTTTACTTTCTTTTGTTTCTCTTTTCATCTTTTTTTGGGCAATTTAGCATTTATTAATAATCACATAAACAATATCTGTGACCTTAGAAGTCTATCATATAACAAATTGGTCAACGAAGATAAAAATGACAATGTCATCTTAAGTCTAACACGTATCTCTTAGGAAAATTTAACTCATAGAAAAAAGAAAAAAGTTAAGATATTATTCCCTCTACCCCTAAAAAAACTAAATAAAAAAATCAACACAATTACCTCTTTTGGTTATCTCTAAATAATAGTCCATTGATGTTCTAAATCTTAGATAATTTGATTGTTGCCTCATCAATTCTAATATTAGTGTTGGAAAATAATTTATACTTAACAGTTACCCCCCAAAAATATATTAAACAAATATTTGTCAAGTTATTTAGCATATCTAATTGTATAAAAATAAAATGATCAAGTCAAACTATATTATATATGCAGTTAGATAGTATCAGAAATTGTAAAAAAAATAAATAAATAAAAAATAAAAAGCATTTTTGGTTGCAAAAATAGAGGACTACAACTTAACTAAGCAAAAATACTTTGAATATATCCAATTTGTATAAAAATAAAAAGATCAAGTCAAACTAAATTTTATATGCAGTTAAATAGTATCAGAAAAAATAAAACAACAACAAAAATACTTCGAATGTAAAATATACATATTGCATATTGCGTAGAAAAACTCATCCTAACTATATCCTCCACTCTCTTCAAGACCAACTCAGCTAATGCATCTGCATGCATGAAAAAAAAAAAAAAATCAATATGATTAGAATCAATTGAGATTGCTAATAACAATGAGACACGTTTTACTCCACCCTTTAAGATTAATTCATTAAGGTATCTCATGACAGAAGAACATCCTTTTACATAATTATAGCTAAAGTCATATAACTCACGAAAGAATTTCATATAATAATTCAAATGAATATTTTAAAAACATGAGATTCTGCCTCATGCTCCTTTTCAATTTTCACAAAAGTATATTGTCATACAATGACTATCATCATTGATTTAATTTTTAAAGCAAAAAGGAAACGAAACTTTTATGGCCAAACCACATATATAGTTAAAGTATCACTTTTCGACGTATCTGCAAGTATTAATAGCTATTTAGCATTCAACTTGGAAAAAAACTCAACCTAATTGTAGCAGTTTATAATCTAAACAAATCTTTACTCTTTAAATAAAGAAAATATAATTTTCAAATATGCAATTATCAACATAGCAAACACATAGAAACTTAACTTGAGAAAAGAAAAATGAAGGCAATACTTATGAAACTTTATGAAAAAGGAAAATGAATACTTATGTAAACTTTATCTTGTCCAAGCTCTTATTTCCACTTAAATATTAAATATTAGAAAATAATTATACAATAGTAAATAAATTAGACGCAAACAAAAATAAAATATAATATAAATTGATACAAGCCCAGGGATCGAACCCAAGTACTCACAAAGGGGTGGAACTTTTTGGGGAGAGAATGACTATTGAGGTGAATGCACAAGTTATAATTTAAATGCATATTTGAAATAACATATATTGTGTTTAACAGATTTGGATAGAATATATTTATTTATATCTAAATTAATTAATAAGACTATTTAATTTATTAAATATGAGCATTTAATTGGGTAGTGGGTATCTATATATAAATTAAAGCAGAAGACGTTGCCATCTTTCTGCCACGTGGCATCTAACGCAACGTCTTCTACTTGACACGTAGCATCTTAGGTGACATATGAATTAAATAAACTAAATTAAATACCCACTACCCCATAATAAAAACTACACCAAATGAAATAAAAAGGACAATGTCATCTTAAGTCTAACACGTATCTCTTAGGAAAATTTAACACATAGAAAAAAAAAAAATGTTAAGATGTTATTCCCTCTACCCCTAAAAAAATAAATAAAAAAATCAACACAATTGCCCCTTTTGGTTATCGTTAAATAATAGTCCATTGATGTCCTAAATCTCAGATAATTTGAATGTTGCCTCATCAATTCTAATATGAGTGTTGGAAAATAATTTATACTTAACACTTACTCCCCAAAAATATATTAAACAGATAGTTGTCAAGTTACTTAGCATATCCAATTGTATAAAAATAAAATGATCAAGTCAAACTATATTTTATATGCAGTTAGATAGTATCAGAAATTGTAAAAAATAAAATAAATAATATATTATTTTAATAACATAATAATTATTAAATATGAGCATTTAATTGGGTAGTGGGTATTTAATTTATTAATGGTGTAGTTTTTATTATGGGGTAGTGGGTATTTAATTTAGTTTATTTAATTAATTATATCTGAATTAATTAATAAGAAGACGTTGCCATCTTTCTGCCACGTGGCATCTAAGGCAACGTCTTCTGCTTGACACGTAGCATCTTAGGTGGCACATGAATTAAATAAACTAAATTAAATACCCACTACCCCATAATAAAAACTACACCAAATGAAATAAAAAGGACAATGTCATCTTAAGTCTAACACGTATCTCTTAGGAAAATTTAACACATAGAAAAAAAAAAATAAAAATAAAATAAATAAATAACACAATTGCCTCTTTTGGTTATCTTTAAATGATAGTCCATTGATGTCCTAAATCTCAGATAATTTGAATGTTGCCTCATCAATTCTAATATGAGTGTTGGAAAATAATTTATACTTAACACTTACTCCCAAAAAATATATTAAACAGATAGTTGTCAAGTTACTTAGCATATCCAATTGTATAAAAATAAAATGATCAAGTCAAACTATATTTTATATGCAGTTAGATAGTATCAGAAATTGTAAAAAAAAAATAAATATTATTTTAATAACATAATAATTATTAAATATGAGCATTTAATTGGGTAGTGGGTATTTAATTTATTAATGGTGTAGTTTTTATTATGGGGTAGTGGGTATTTAATTTAGTTTATTTATTAATTATATCTGAATTAATTAATAAGACTATTTAATTTATTAAATATGAGCATTTAATTGGGTAGTGGGTATTTAATTTATTAATGATGTAGTTTTTATTATGGGGTAGTGGATATTTAATTTATTAATGGTGTAGTTTTTATTATGAGGTAGTGGGTATTTAATTTAGTTTATTTAATTCATGTGTCACCTAAGATGCTACGTGACAAGTAAAATATGTTACCTTAGATGTCATGTGACAGAAAGATGGCAACATTTTTTGCTTTAATTTATATATAGAATATAGATGCGTAGTCTCCTTCTTGCATGTGAGAGAGAGACTGTGAGAAGGGGACTGTACATTTATTTGTAGTCATGAACTACTAAATAATCACTCAGAAAATTATTTAGTAGTTCAGGACTACAAATAAATGTGTAGCCTCTCCTTCACATGAATAGTGGATCCCACTAATTAAATTCATGGTAGAACCCATCATTAATATGAGAGAGAAACTATCATTTATTTGTATTCTTGAATTACTGAATAATTTTCCATAAGCAAGATAAAACTACTACAAATATATGAATATATCTAAGACTACATCTTTTACATAACTTAATGAAGTAACAAGTTGTCAGTATTAATGATGAATATCAGATGATCTAGCATAAGTACTATTTTTTTTCTTTTTTTCTACCATTCATCATTTCATCACATGACGCCTCATGACCAAATCGTAATAAAAGTGTAAAATTGACTGTGGTACAGACTTATTCAAACGTCTATTCATGCACAATGCTCGTGCATTCCGTTTCATTTTGTTTTGGCCCTTTTCCTTTTTACTAAAGTGTCAGCTTTTCTTAATTTGTTCATCTATATATATATAAAACCTACCTTTCTCTTCACCTCCATGTCACTTCACGTTCGGCTTCATTTCACATGGAAAATCTTCTCCTCACACTTCTTATCCTTACTACATTATACGTTTTAGTTTCTCCATCCAATGTTCCAGCAATCTTCACTTTTGGAGACTCCATCTTTGATGCCGGGAACAACCACTTCAACAAGAATTGCACTGTCCAAGCAGATTTCCCACCTTACGGGTCAAGTTTCTTTCACCATCCCACTGGAAGATTTACAAATGGCAGAACAGTTGTTGACTTCATTTGTGAGTGTTTTATTGGTTTAACTTCTTAATTTGGCAGTGCCAAACTTCATTAGATAATTTTGTTTGACTAATTAATTAGTTCCTTGCTTGTTGTGTGAATGTCACAGCCCAATTTATTGGCATTAATTTCCAAAAACCATACCTTGAGACAAAGATTGCTGTTATGAATGGAAGTAGAAAGAGTTATCCACACAATGGAATTAACTTTGCTAGTGCTGGTAGTGGTGTTTTGCGGGGAACAAATGAGGAATCGGTAAGAAGATTAATTTGGATTTGAATCAGCTAGAGTCTCGAACATAGTTAGTAATATACCAGATGAAATATATACTGTATGTATGGAATAAGAAATTAGGGTTGAGACAATGTAGTATTAGTATTTAGAAAGCTGATTTTTTATTTTGCTTAGTAACATGTAATTTTTTACTTACAATCTTTTATTTCTATTTGAAATTGATCCATTTCATAGTTTAAATTAAATTTTACAAATTTAAAGGTTTAGAAACTATCACTAATATCAGACATGCATGTGGGTTACACAGGGAGTCATCCCACTCCAAGACCAGCTACAACAATTCCGAGCATTGGTGGAGCAAAACTTGATTGATAAAAGTTTGGTCCAAAAGTCACTCTTCTTCTTCGAGGCAGGTTCCAATGACATATTCAGCTACTTCGTCCCTGCTGACCCACCAAGCCTTGACCCAGCCTATGTGCAAGCCATGCTTGTTGAAGTGGCAACTTTTATTGATCAGATTTACAAGCTTGGTGCTCGTCGGATTGTTGTGTTTTCACTAGGCCCTGTTGGTTGTATTCCAGCTAGGGCCCTCCTGCCTGGTGCACCGATTGATAAATGTTATGGAAAGATGAATTTGATGGTCAAAGAATACAACCATGGCTTGGAAAGAATGGTCAACCATATGCACATTAAGTACCCCAATGCAATTGGAGTTTATGGGTCAATTTACAACATTGTTCAACAAATTCGAGCAATTCCATCCCACTATGGTAAACCTCTAATCTTTCATTTTTTACTAAAAAAGTTTGATTCTTCCATGCATTCTCATAGCCTTTACAAAATTAATTGCTGAAATTAATGGCATGTTTCTAATTCAATAGTCTATGTGTTGTTATTGTGTAGGTTTGTCTGACGTATCTAATGCATGTTGTGGTAAGGGCACTCTTGGAGGGTTGCTACAATGTGGCCATGATGGCTACAAGATTTGTTTAAACCCAAATAAATTCTTGTTTTGGGATTATTTCCATCCATCTGAACATGCTTACAAGCTCATCTCAAAGGCTTTATGGGGCGGACGGAAATCTCGAATTAGGCCAGTTAATTTGAAGACTCTAGCCAATATCACCCTCATTTAAGATTGTAAACATTGAATACTTAAATTACTTTAAATAATTAGTAAATTATGTTGGGTTTAGTTTAACCACGGCATGTGCTTATTTCTAATTAGAAGTTTAGAACCCATTTGTTTTGTTCTGAACTTGCAATTTCAAGGCTCATCAAGCCCCAATGCTAAAGTTTCAAATCATACGTTGGGCCCAATAGATTGGGTGGGATGGGTATTTTGATCTGGGCTATTTGGATCTGGATGGTGTTTTCTTGGGCTTTTGTGAAGTTGGGAAGGTGTGATTTGGTGGGTTGGGTTTGGATTTAAATTTTTACCATATTGTCAGCGGAATAGGATCCTCTCCATTTGTCCATTTCATGGTTCAGATTTTATTTCACAAATCTAACGGTATACAGAGTATCTCATTATTTAAAATTTTAAATGACGTGGCACTCTGTATATTGTTAGATCTGAGATGTTTAATCTAAACCATGAAATGGAGACTCTCCATTTCATTTCAAATGGAGAGGATCCTTGTCCATTGTCAGCCTATGTAATTTCTTCCATTTTCATTCATTCTTTCATAGTCATAATATTGTACTTTTATCAAGTTATTATGAAGTTAATAAGCCAAAATAAAAGTGACTTTGGGTGGCATGTGGGGATTTCGACTGCTATGATGACGATGGGGCAATAGGAGGTAAAGAAGACAAAAAAAAAAAAAAAAAAAAAAAAAAAAAAAAAAAAAAAAAAAAAAATCTGAACCTGAAATGGATAAATAAAAGAATTATGAAATTAAGAAGATCTTGTTGCCTAAAGAAGGGTGATAAACTGATAATGGAGAAGGCAAGTAAAATCAAAGAAAAGATAATAAAAAAAGAGAGGATAAAATGGGAGTAAAAATCATTGTCGGCAAGGTTTTTATGGAAGTTAATGGGATAATTATAGAGCTTGTTTGATATACACTTTTGTAAAACTGTATTTTTGTTTGTAAAACAGAATTCATAGGCCCCACCAATTTTTTTTTTTTTTGGTACATCGGTTTCAGTTTTGTTCTTGAAAACAGTTTGTTTTTTTTCGTAGGTCCCATGCCCTTTTTCAAAACAGTTATAAGTTGTTTTCATTATTTGTTTTTTTATCTCATTTTACTTTATACACATAAAATAAATATAATAATATTTTTTTTAATATTTTACAGATAAATATCAACTACTCTTTTCTCTCTCTCTCTCTTGTAGATAAATATCAACTCTTTTTTTTTCTTTTTTTTCTCTCTCTCTCTCTCTCTCTGTTGTAGGATAACAATAAAAAAATAAAATAAAAATAGGATTGAAAACATGTGAGAAAATAGGGTGCCAAACAGAAATTAAAAAAAAAAAAAAAATTTAAACAAGTTTCAAATTTCAATTTGAAAAGTTGAAAAAAGTCAAGGAAATGAAAATGAAAACGAAAACATGTACCAAACAAGCCCATATTGACTTGAAAAAGTAATGAAAGTTGATAAGACTAAATCATTCAGGAAAATAAAAAATCAAAACTTTAAGAATGAAATTGAAAACTAACCAAAATTAGGTATTGTTATTTGTTATTGAAGTTATTATTATTTTTTTGTGACAGGTTCAGACCATCCTTTGGTCCTTTACACTACTTTTTTTACACCATTAAAAAATGTTTACAATTTGTACATATGTTTACAGTTTCTATGAATATTGATGTTCACAATATATTTAAGTGGTGTGTGGAGTTTACTTTTTTTTCTTTTTATAATTCGATAGTTAATAGTTAGAGAATAGAAAATTTGAATCATAAATATCTATATTAAACGCCCAAAAATACTAATTGAATTACAAATATCTTTTAAGTGTACTCGATAACAATAAACTAACATTGTGACTGCGAGCTGTTAATAAATGTTTATATGATATGGCTAGTGAGTCGATTATTTTATTTTTATTTTTAATAATATCAAAGTGGCAATAATGACGAATGCCATGTTTAAAAAACCTATGATATAATATTTGTATTTTACTCACCAGTTTAATCATACAAAAGTACCACTCCCCCACCATTCAATAATTTTAATTATTCTTTTGTACCCCACAAAAAAATCTTGTAGCTGTGTCCTCCTTTCCACCACCAAAGAAACACATACGTTTGGGGGTAGTAGGACCTTCTATCCGATAGATATTGTCCACCTCTTTTGCTTTATAGATAATTGATCAACACTTAATGTTAGATTGAAAAAATGGTTATGAGTCATGAATTGCAGTTGAATTTCCACTACAAAAGAGTACAAAATAGGTGGGCTCGAACTTTCTTGCTAAATCAGCTATATTAAACACATATTGATGAGAAAAAAAAGTTAGGAAAAATTAAAACAAGTACATCATCTATATACGTAAGCGCAGTGCATACTGAACCATCCTTAGCGGTTTGTTTCTTATACACAATTTACACATGCCTGTCCATCGTCCAAGTTGTGACAACTCGCAAGTGTAAACCCCACCGACAAAAAACAATTAACTCTTCCTTTTAATTTAGTTAAAGAAAAAAAAAAAAAAAAAAAAAAAAAAGAGTCAATATTAATTTTCCCTTATATGTCTTTAGCCTTAAAAGTGTGAAAAAGATCTTATTTTTCTTTGTTTAGAAGAGTGAAAGTGAAAACTTGTATAAAAAGATATCCTTCAAAATCACTCCCATTTCCTCCCAATTGAAGAGAATCAAAGTGTTTTTTCTTCTGTTTACACTTTACACATACTTCAAAATCACTCCCATTTCCTCCCAATTAAGGAGCATGAAAGTGTGTTTTCTTCTGTTTAGACTTTACACATACTTCAAAATCACTCCCATTTCCTCCCATTAAGGAGCATTAAAGTGTGGCATTAATGGAAGTTGTCACATCATTAACTTATTTCTTCCATCTTCTTCTTCTTTCTACCGAACAATAGAAAAGCATAACCCACCCTCTATTTGTTTTCTTCATTTTCTCCATCAAAGTCTTTTTCCTTCCACACATGGGAAAGTGGCCAAGATGCCACGGTAAGTCTGGTACCCCTTGTCCGAGGTAATGAAGTGGACAGCATGTTACACCCCCCCAAATGTCCAAAAGGCAGCAAAGCAAAGAAAAACCAATAAGTAGACTTTGGCTGACAATATTTTTCACCACAATTGCCGTTAAGATGACTCATTGTGATTACTAGATTATAAAATTGATGTGAATGCTCAACCTATAACATCTTATATCACCAATTATGAAAAATATTATAAAAATTTATTATGTTGAAGAAAAATAAGACAGTGATATGTGTATATTTATGAATGTTGATATTTATAATTTATAGATATATCTCTATATTAAGTGGTGTATGCACACTTCGATATTAAAAATTATTAGATATTCTGGGAGTATATTAAATGTGCACTTCCTCATTTCTTAAAAGTGACGAGTCCTATCATGATTTTAATTAACGAAACCTAGAAGAATATAGATTCGACTTTGGTGATTTTAATTAGCAAACCTAGAAGGATATAGATTCGACTTTGGTCTAGTTCACTAAACTAGACACAATATAAACACATGCGTTGGCCAAGTGATATATGCATATTACCTAATACATATACTAGGTAAAATGTCAATATATATCTTACACGATGTAGACGTGTGTCCATTTTTTACCTTGGACATCGTGCACTGACGCCAACCCTTTTGGTAAGAATACTTATCCAAGAAAAAAGAAGATGAAAACAAACGTGATAGAAGATTCAAGTTCAACTTTTTCTAGTAACCCCCCACTTACCACCAAAAGCCAACAGCTAAGAGTTTTCAGAAAAGGCCCCACACGCATTCCCACAGCGAAAAATCGCGTGACAACGAGACATAAAAGAAGCACCTTCGCCAACTTTTCCCTGGTCCTTCAACCTCAAACGCGTATTCACAGCCTAATTGGAACACATAAAAACAAAGAAAAACCAAAACCTATAGCCCACCACACCTTTCACCATTCTCTTACGCACATGATTTATTATTATACCTTTTTTTTTATATATATCAACTATTCCGGCTCCATTGACTCCCTTATTCACTCTTTCCAATCTCTCTCTCTCTATATATATAACTTCAACCCCCACAAACAATCCCAACAAACCCAATAACCATTTTTCTAAGCAAAACTCTCTAGAAATGGGGAACTATGTTTCATGCACCCTTGCCACCCCTTTGATCAAGAGCAACAAGGCAGCAAGAGTAGTCTTTCCCGGTGGTGAAGTGAGACAATTCAGACAACCCATTAAGGCTGCAGAGCTCATGTTTGAGTGCCCAAACTTCTTCTTAGTAAATTCTCATTCCCTTCACATTGGCAGAAGATTCTCCGCCCTCGGCGCCGACGAGGAGTTAGAGTTGGGAAATGTGTACATCATGTTTCCAATGAAAAGAGTGAACTCTATGGTCATAGCAACTGACATGGCAATGCTTTTCATCGTGGCGAAATCGGCAGCTAAGAGAATTTCCGGCGGGAAAATCGGGATTTTGCCCGTTTCCGGTGGCGGCGACACGCAGAGTGTGGCGGTGGCAGCTGAGGGAAGTGAGGTTGAAGGGCCAAGATTGAGTTTGGAAGGTGTTGAGGGGTTTTCAGCACCAGAGTTTCAATTTAGGTTATCTGTGTGCAGGTCAAGGAAGCCCATGTTGGAGACTATAAAAGAAGAACCAATTTATAGATAAGATATGTATTTATAATATGTAGGTTAATTAATTTAATTATGGGGGTACGAAAATCTCTGCTAATTGTTCTAGTGATTGAATTTGCTCTCATTTTTTATTTTTATTTTAGCATGGGGACAAGTTATTGATTTGTGTTGTCTCTTGGTTTTAGAGAAGAATTTTATTTGTGAGTTGGTGGGTAATTACTAATCTAATCACCAATTTTGCACTTGTAAAAATGTCATATAGCGAAGATGAAATCAAATGAGGTTTGATATATTGGTTTTCATGTGAATTTAAAATTGAGATTTGCAGTTTTGCACTTCGTATATACTTTATTTTTCTTTCAAAACTTGATGAAAAAATATGAAGGAATATTTTGCAAGATGTGGGATTTAGATTCTTCGTTGTCCGACCTTCATTAATTGTTAATAATTTGTACACGTATTCTTCAGAATCCTCTAAGCTATACTTTTAATTGTAAATTGAGTCTGGTCCTTCTGGGAAATTTACGAGTACCACGTATGAGATTTGACTCTTTAAAATTACAATTAGAAAATAGCCAGACGCCGAGTTTTACCAACCAGAAAAAGTCAGTTGTTTGTATGACCCGCCAAACCTTACTAATTAACATAATTTATGTGTGTTCATATTTATTTGCGATGACTCTAGATGGCCTAATAAATTAAGAACAAGCAAATTTATAAAATAAAAAAAAATAAAAAAAGCTTCCTTGGTATAATAATGTGTGCCATTACATATACTGACTTCTAATTCGGGGAATGCACTACAAAGAAATCATCGACATGGCATGTTAAGAAAGAAATTAAACATATATTGTTGATGAACACTTTGGTTCTAATTAGTTCAACTGATAAAATTTTTTTTTATCAACGAATAAAAGATTTGGAATCGAATTTTATCTAAATAAGTAAATAAAGAAACATATTAATTTCTTAGTTTGATGGTATAAAACAATTATCATAGAGCATATGTCCTTGGTACAAATCATAATGTGTCTTTTTAAAAATAAAAAGACTTTCTTAATACCGAGAGATTTTCTTTTAAGCCAATTAGAACATTGTCAATGAAAGGTTCATACCACTTCTACACCATTTTTTTACACTATTTTAAAATTGTGTACACATCAATGTGCACAATATGTGTATATGTTCATAATTTGTAAATATTGTTGTCCATAATTTGTAAGTGATGTGAACTATTATATAAAGTTCATTGGTACGAAGGTAGGCATTACAAAAGAAAAGAGGAATTTCAAAAGAAAATGAATTACAAAATTCAGTTAACCCTTTAACTTTTCCTCAATAAACGGAAGGTACATGCACATGCTTTGATTTTCAGATTTCAAAAGTCATCTTCCACAAATTTCTAAGATAAAGCATTTGTACACTTCTATATAATTACTTTAGTCTCGATCACCTAGAAGGCAAACAGTCCCTTTCTTACTTTTTTTTTTTAATTATCCGACTTGCCCAGGTTCTATCTAGACAGAATAGTTTTATCAACAACAAAAAGATAGAATAGTCATCATCACCAACCTCACGCTATTAAGACGACTCTAAAGGTAGTAGATGCGACTAAACTAGCCATACAAGAATCCTCCTGTAACGAAAGAATCAAAACCGTTACCCAAACGGCATATTACAGCGACACATCGAGAAGTACAGGCGCCTTAATTTGTTACCTAGAGAGATGCATGAATATATAACACACAGAAAATGTAGAACATTTTTCAGAGGGCAAAGAATAACACGACTTTATGAAATAACACAATACAATCTTTGTACACAAGATGGGTGCGCCCCAATAAGATTAATTCGAATTTTATTTTAATTATTTGGCTAAGTAATTACAGCTTCAATTTCGAGAAATGGTCAAGTAATCTATTCCTGACCTCTCCACTAATCCATGTAGGCATTCATATGCATTGCCAATTTTCCAAGAATCCATTATTAATTGTATACAAGTGGTCATTAAAAGCAATTTTACCATAACTCTCTATAAAATACTCAGCCATATCATTGTTCAAGCTACAATTTTCTTTGACATCTTTATTAATTAGTTAATACTAAGCATCTAAACATATTCAACATGGGCGGCAAAGGTGGTGGCGGTGGAGGTGGCAAAGGAGGAGGAAGTGGTGGTGGTGGTTCCAAAAGTGGTGGGGGTAGCTCTTCAAAGGGCAGTGGAAGTGGTAGTGGCACGATGGTTGCTCCAGGTAGTGGAGGAGCATCACATATCTCAAGGGACTCTTTTGAAAGTAACCCACAGGGTTATTTTTTCTGGACTGCATGGTAGTGATAAGGGAAATAAATAGATATGCCACCATTTATTGTTGTCATTGAGTGCTACATTGGGAAGGTCTCTTTAGTGTAATGATGACCTAAGAATTGCTTTATGCATTATAAAAGTTATGGAATAAATTGAAGTATTTATCCTACTTTCTTTAATTCTTTTGCTTCCGTTTTACATTCTCCGTCCAAATTTGATAATTACTCTATTTTGTTTTCTCGGTTAAAAATTACAGTTGTGAAATTAACGAAACTGATAATTGAATGACATGAATAGGACCATTTTGATATTGTGTGACTTGCCGAGTACTCAATGAACCATATCAAAGCATTTGCAAATCTTAAAATGTTAATATATTCTACTTGTGGAGTACTAAATGAAGAATGACCCAGAAAATTATTTGACATATAACCATAATGTATTTTATGATCCATAAAGCTATGGATATAGCAATTTTATAACAATGTTGAAGTGTCAAACTATGAATGGTAAATAATAAAGTGATGTAAGTGATGAGTTTAGATGAGAACTAACAAAGCCTTTCAAATTAATATTGTTGTGAAAGTATTATATATGTAACATACTAACATTGCTTTTGATAATATGGAATGAGTGGACCCATTAAGTGGTGAATTTGAGATTTTTTTGCTATGGAAGATGAATTATAATATTAATTCTTTAATATTAAACTATTGAATATATGGTGCTTCATCAAAGCTTTAAGGTTTATTAAAGGTTGCGCACCCCGGCCATATCCACATTGGCTTACCATTCTAGCTCCACTGACACATACCCAGATGGACAAATCTGAGCCTTTCATTAGTTTTTAAATTTCTCATATAAATGCTCTTCAAATTTCCGCTACAAAGCTTGAAACCCTTGCGCCACACAACCATAGATCATTGAAAGGTTCAATTTGAAAAAGAAAAAATCACTCTCATTTCACTACCATACGGGTTGGGTAGTCGTCACTGGAGACACAAATTCAAACTTATTTTATGAACATAGAAAGGAGCTTCACGATATCTAAAATTAGACTTTTTTTTTTGGTTTAAAAATGATAATGAATTCTTAGACAAAAAATCTGGCCTGTTAATCCAGCTATTTTAATATATAATTGATGTGGAGTTTGTAAAATTCTTTTCGTAAAATTTATAATATCTCTAATATTACTCACAAATAATCAAAAACCGTTACCCAATCGTTATATCACATCTAGACACCTTTGTCTCCTTGAAGAGATGCTTGAATATAGACATTGGTTAAAGGTGGCAGTGACTTATTAGATTGATGGTGGTTGTAATGTTGCTATGGCATGATGGTTTTGTGGCCGTGTCATTCATGTAGGCAGGCCGTCGACTGTGAAATCAAGAGCCTTGTGATGTTGTAGTGTTGTCTTTTGTTTTAAATTTAATTTTAAGAAAGCAAAATTATTAATTAAAGTTTTTTATAAACAAAAGTTAAGCAAAATTACTATTTTTTTTTAATAATAAAGTAGTCTCTTTTTGCTAAAATATAATAAAGTAATCATGTGTAATGCACATGAGCACTTTCTTTCACTTTGAATTAATGAAATTGAAACGAATGGGTCAATTTTGTTATTTATGAAACCTAAGGGGTGTAAAAATTTAAAGTATTAATACAAGATGTGTGTCTGAAAATAAAAAGAGTGTTCCTATCAACTTTGATGAGTATTATCCGTACACCTATCATAGTTTCCCCTTCTATGTTGGTTTGTGTGTGTGTAAGTTATACAAATACATTTGCACATTCATAGAACATGTATATCAGTATATGTATGTATTTGCTTAAGTGACGGAGACACATTGTACTTGGGCTGGGCTAAGTGAAAGATTCCGTATACTTTCTGAGAAAGAACTAAACTAACTACCTAGTCAAGGTTATCCTACATAATCCTTTTCTTTTCTTTTTTGTTGCTAAATACATAATCCTATCTAGCTTGTTCCGTTTGACTAACTTTTCTTAAAAGCTTGTCCAATTGCTTGTACGAGTATTCCATTGATTTAATATGTAGCTCCTTCTAGATGTTGTTGAAATTGAACAGGTTAAATGTTTATCCAAGCAAAATCTTAGATACCCATATTGGTTACTTCTTGGTACCTTCAATTTCTATAAGATATAACAAGTAGCATCTAATTAAACTATTTTCAAGCTGCAATATATTAAATTAATAATTGAAATTATAGGATGGCAATTAATTAGTGTATGCATAAATTAGTCATATAAAGATTACGTATGTCCAATTGTAATTTCATACAAATTAAGTTTGATTTTTGTCAATTAAATATTAGGTCAAATAGCATTTCTTGATGTTTTCAAAAGAGATGTCGAAGATTTGTTATTTGTTATACACTAAAATATAACTTGAAAATAAACAAAATTTAAAATTAGAATGAAATCAATTAATGAAACCAAATTGGATGAAACACAAAAATCTCACAAAGAGATTTAAGCCCTATGGGGTTGGTAAAGCTCACAAAATTCAAACATGGACTTTAACCTACTATATAAGTTGTTTTGTATGACACGATAATTCTCGTGTGTTCATATTAATTAATGGATAAAACTTAGGTACAGTTCTTTACGTCAAGTATATTATGTTCTCCAATTGAATTCAAACACATGGTTGCATTAACCAATGAAATACAAACAATGTTATCTTTTCCAAGAATATTTAAATTCCATGTATTTGAATTCAATAGGAACTTAGTTTTTTTTTTTTTTTTTTTTAATAAGAGATAGATTTTTATTGATGAACCTAATATACTTGACTTAAGGAACTATACTTAAGTTTTACCCTTAATTAATTGTGATGATTCTATATGGCCTAGAAATTAATAACAAACTATTCCATTCAAAATTTTCCTTGGTATTACAATTAATGTACTCATTACATATACTTACTTGTAAACCGGGAATGAATGGAAAAGAATTCGACCAAGCATGCCAAGAAAAAAAATAATCATATATTTTGGTGATTAAACCCTATTATATCAACAATTTTTCCAAATGCTTGGATTTTAATTAGTTCAATTGATAAAATTTCCATTATCGAATACGAAACTTATGATCGAATTTCACATATGCAACCAAAAAAAAAATAAACCTCATTTGTATCTTAATAACAATCATCATTAAGGGATTAAAAGAATGTCATAAATATAAATATTATCATTATCATATCCAGGTGGGGGAGGGGGGGGGGGGGGGGGAATCCAAATAAAAAATAAAAACCTATAGTTTCATTCTCGTGACACTTCTAAAACCCCACACTTTTATTAATATGTCAAACACTTTAGACCATAAGTGAAATTTTGTTTGATACAATAATGAAAATATATGATTTAAAATGACACAGTTAAAAGCATAGGATTTAATGTATCACATGAATAAAACTATATGATGTTTGAACTTTTACCCAAATCAATTTTTCTCATATAGACAAATTTTCTGCTAAGCCAATTAGAACATGGAAGTCCATTCGAATTGAAGGCATATGAAGTTACAAAATTCAGTTGACCCTTTTACTTTTCCTAAAAGAATCGGACTGTACATGCTTTGATTTTCTGGTTTCAAAAGTCCTTTACCACGATTCTCTAAGATTAAAACTTACATATTGTAAAAAGATAAATGCAATTTTCACTACAATATATATTTCTATTTAATTACTTACTCTAGTTGGAATTGGCACCTAGCAGGTCTGTACTCTTTTTTTTTTTTTTTTGCAATAATCTCCTCTTGCCCAGGTTGTAGCTAGACAGAAGAGTCACTTTATATAGTCACCCAACCCCAGGCTATTAACACGACTTTGCCTGTAGTAGATGCGACAAATTCGCGTTAAGAGAGATCTACCGCAACGAAAGAATCAAAACCGTTACTCAAATAGTATATTACTGCGACTCTTTCAGAAGTACAGTCCCATTTGTCGCCTTAAGAGATGCTTGAAAATACAGCACCAAAATTTAAAACATTTTTTTAGAGTACAA
The DNA here is from genome assembly GCA_907173295.1 of Fagus sylvatica. Taxonomy (NCBI): domain Eukaryota; kingdom Viridiplantae; phylum Streptophyta; class Magnoliopsida; order Fagales; family Fagaceae; genus Fagus; species Fagus sylvatica. Next base: position 2,250,153 of record OU015771.1, on the reverse strand, counting down.
AAAACACCAACACTCTATGACAAAATATAATCAATAGGTCCTGGACCAGAAGTACTTTTGTATTGGTGCGTCCCAATAACTTAATGCAAAAAAATAAAATAAAAATAAAAGGATTAATTCGAATTTAATTTAATTATTTGGCCAAGTAATTACAGCTCCAATTTTGAGAAAAGGTCAAGTAATCTATGCATGACCTCTCCACTAATCCATGCAGATTGCCAATTTTCCCAGAATCCATTATTAATTGTACACAAGTGGTCATTAAAAGCAATTTTACCATAACTCTCTATAAATACTCAGCCATATCAATGTTTAAGCTACATCTTCTTTGACATCTTTATAAGTTAATACTTATACTAAGCATCTACACATATTCAACATGGGCGGCAAAGGAGGTGGAGGTGACAAAGGAGGAGGAAGTGGTGGTGGGAAAGGTGGTGGTGGAGATGGAGGTGGTTCCAAAAGTGGTGGGGGTAGCTCTTCAAAGGGCAGTGGAAGTGGTAGTGGCATGATGGTTGCTCCTGGTACTGGTGGAGGATCACACATCTCAAGGAACTCCTTTGAAAGTAACCCACAGGGTTATTTTTCTGGCCTGCATGGTAGTGATAAGGGAAAGAAATAGATATGCTACCATTTGATGTTTTAAGGTCTAGCTCTTAGCGTGTTATGGGTAATGTGATTGAATAAAATTGAAGTATTAATCTATTTCCTTTTGTGTCCTATGTTAATTATAGTCTCCTTTCAATCATGATGATTGCACTACTTATTTTCTCCGTTTTAAATTATCATTATCAATTCGTTTAACTTCATGGGCATATTGGAACATTTTGATATCATGTATCATGGCATTAGAAGACTCATGAACAAGTGGACTTGATATTCTATAACGTGGGATTAGAAGAGAGTGAAACCAAAAGAGGTTTATTGTGTGTAACTTTGGGAAGGTCTCTTAGTGAGATGACTACTGCTTTATGGTTTATAAAAATGATGGAATTAATTAAATACAGTTTGCATATGAGAAATTTTTGTGCTAATTAAGTTTTCTTTTTGATTGAGATATTCAAAGACTTCAATAGAACAATAATCTCCAAGTTCTACGTCTGCACCTTCTTAATTTATGATTTTTTAGAATTTAAAACGAGTCCTTAACCCAAGAAAGCCCTATTCAAACAAGATGATATTGTTTCCAAAACTTAATCAAGTTGCACACGCTTTTCTTACTAATTTCATATATGCAGCAATAACCAAACATAATTTCCTCTTAAATTAGTTTATTATTATCAAACTTCGAGCTTTTATACTACTTGGCTTTGCTATATAAACAAATTTATCAAAAAAATGGAGTAACTAACAAGCCTAAAAAACAGGTGTTAATTTTGCCTAGTGTCTATATTTGAAACAGCACCTATTAATTTCAAATGGATTACAAAACTCTCCTAAACCAGACAAACGCAAAATTGAAAACCAATCCAATTCCCATTTCTCCAATCTCACCAACTAAATAAAATCTCATTATGCCCACACATATTTCATTTTTCATCCTCTAAATAATATTCTGCTATAGTACTATACATGTGTCTCAACGCAGATATCTTTTATCCTCAAGAAATTTATCCCACAATATGGGAGGACTAATTTGGCCAAAGCCTGGACCAAAATCACCAAACCTTACCGATATGGGATAATCACGTCTATGTACAAACTGTTTTAACTTTACTTCTGTGCTTTTCATTCAGAATTCCCAGCACACCTAAAATACATTGTATGGGTTGCATAATAATTAATTTCTATAATCCGAATTTATATTAGAGAAACACGTTTCTTGGGTTAAATGACATTGGCTAATTCTCCATGTGAGGTGAACCTTGGTTCGAATCCTTCTCCCACTTATTGTAAGCAAAACAAAACAAAACAAAACAAAAATCATGAATTTACCATGCATGATAGTCGATCAGCAAAAATAAAAGATGAAAAAGGTGAATTATAACAGTCTAATCAACCGCATATCATATATTCCATGGACTACTAGCTAGAAGAGATACAAGACATATAGAAAGGGAACCAACGAGAAACACAAGCCCAATTACACCAGTGCCTAAAGCCAAGAGCTCTATGGATTGCAATAGCATGGCATCACGCTTGTGTTTGTGATCATAACCTGCAGACTGATAGCACCACTCACTTTTGATGGTATAACATGCGTTTAACCTCTCCTTCCTCTTCACTTCTTCTATTCTGTGTCTTAGAACATTCAAGTTGGCATCCACAATATTTTCTGGATTTTCTGTCATCAACCAATGTAGAGAAAATGGAAAAGAAATTAACAAAGCTGCTAACCATAATATATAGTTGAAAGATTTAAACAGACTATGAAAAGATTATACCTAGGCTAACTGAATCCCATATTCAAAGTATATTATTTATTTTAATTTATTTTTTTCTCTTATAAGAAATTATAATTATAGCTTTGATTTTATTCTTCTCTGTGTATAGGTGCAGTCATTCTTGCATACATATGAGAGTTCACATAAAATGAATTATACCTTTTTCCTTGAAGCTTTGGGATCTCACTTGGGGGTAGTGGAATAACTTATGCCTGCAAATAGGTGGGCTTAAGCTGCAGAAAGATGATAGAGAGGAAGCCATAGCATGTGATTGAGTTGAGGGATGCTTCTAATTCTTTGTATTTATAATGACAAGTTCTCTCAAGGAGTAATAGGATATAACAAATTTCACTACAAAAGTTCTTCAAATTATTGTGTTACTAATCACAAAAAACGTAATTAAGATATTTATTTATTATATTGTGAAGTGACACCAATCACATTCATTCTCATGTTTATAATATGTATATTAAATAATAAAATTTTATAACCACAACTAAATTTGAGATTAATTTTGAATGTCCACTTAATTTAGCTTAACATATATATTAGTAGAAATTTATCCATCCTAAACTATAGGATATTTGGAAAGTGCATGAAACTAAAAAAAAAAATTGCAATCAACGTCCTAATTAATTCGACATTAATCTGGCCACTAGTTTCTGTTAATTTAGATACTAATTTAAACGATGGACTAAACATTGTAATGAAACTTTAATTTGAGTGTCGACTACAAAATTTTGTGATCAAGAGTACATACTACAAATGCTCCTAGAGTTCAAAATAAATAGCTGCAGAAATTAAGACCCTAATTAACCACTGAGGATCCATTTCTTGCACAATTGTACATTCTGTTGCTTTTGAATTATATTATTTAATTCCTATATATTGATTGGAGCATTGTTGTCTTATTTCTGACTTCACATGCCATGCCTAAAATCCCTAGTATCACTCTTTGCATTATAAAACACGAATTATAAGTTTCCTCGCCAATCAAATTTCCAAATATTTGACTTATTAAGCTATACAACAAACCAAATTAACACCAGAAGCATTAAGCTAGCTAGCCTTCGTATTGCGGAAAAAGAGAAGGAAAAAAAAAAAAAGAGCTAGCCTTCGTAAAAAGAAATAATCACTAGCTAGATGCCCAACACAAGAAATTATGTGAGTAGTTCAGAGTGCATTTTACTTTATGGGAGTTAAATAATCGGATTGATAGTGAAACAACATCAACATCAAAATAGAAGGAAAATGGCTATGAATTTAATTTTATGAGGATGTCTAGAACTCTTCAAGTCTATGATTATTCTTTAGGGTGCATATCACATATATACTAGATAATTAGAAGAAGGAATCTCTTAATGGTGGTCTCAAGATGTTGACCAAAGATTTCGAAATAAGGATCATGAATCTCATGAACCTTAAAAACTACTAAATCAAATCTTTAGAATTGCCAATAAATAAATTTGAATGTTAGTCTGTCTTCTCGTTGAGAACTAAGGGGACCGCAGGGCATTATAATTAAAGAGAGCAAAATGGATTGTTTCTTTATAGACTTTTAATATGTACAGATTTCTATGTAATGGGATAAAATTCAAAACCCATCATTTCATGCCAAGCACATTATCCTATGCGTCGCTGGTCCAATTAATTTGTTTTGCCTTAATTTAATACAATGCATACAGTTATCGATCCAAGGAATAAGAAATAAATCTTATCAAAACAAATCTCTTTATTTCAAATGAAATGGAAATAATCTTGTTCCATTATGCCATTCAAAATTGCAAGATTTATCATGCTATATATAGATTTAATATTATTTAACATAAAACTTTGTGAAAGTGATTAAACATTAGTTAACCCATAAACTTAAAATTTTCACCGTCCAAACATGCAATAAATACAATTTTTTTTTTTAATTAAAGAAGTAGTATCTCTTTGGTATTCTACTCATGAGATATCTCAGAAATCCCATGAGCCGATAGTGTAATGGATTGAACCTAAGACCTTTGATTTTATATCACGTCTCATACCGATAAACCCATCACCTAGATATCCCATTGGAAACAAATACATATGAAAAAGTCCTAACAAAAGAAATAATTCAGAATATAGAAAAAAATACCAAAAATTACGTAAAATAAGAATCACTAAACATGCATAGCATCATCTTATGTCCAAGTGATTTTGTATTACTTATCTCAACATTCAGAAGGTTATGTTATTTCACTTTTATCATGTCTTTGTTCATACTACCACATAAGACATGATTAGACTTATTGTGAAGTGATGCCTAAACTACTTAAAAATCATACCAAAAAAAATTAATGATGCTAAGGATATTATAAATTTTATCACATAAGTTTTTATAAATTGATAAAAAAAAAATTACAAAATTTATTTTTTTATGTATATGGAAGAATCACAATGACATGAATAATTAGTTGGTATAATATGAAGACTTGATTTTAGTAAAATATGTAGAAGGAATAAATATCGTCAATGTGCAACCTAATGGTAGGAGGTTTGAGATAAACTGTAAACTCAAATATTATGTATTTCATTCTCACTAAAATCTTCCATTACAGATGAAATCATATATTTGGGTTTACTATCCAAGAATGAATCTAAAACACCCTGCCTTAAAATAAAACGTAGAAGGAATAAATGGCAACTGGCAAGTGGCAATATACTATCCAAGAATGAATCTAAAACACCCTGCCTTAAAAAAAAAAACGTAGAAGGAATAAATGGCAACTGGCAATTGCAGAAAGATTTGACACAGCCAGTTGTTGCATAACAGGTGCACATATAATGTATGGTTTGTGTTAAAATATTAGTCCAAATTGTATAATTCGACCACGTATCCCTGTCTTCTTGGAAAGCGGATGTGTTAGTACATTTACAATATAGTATGTAAATTATTAGAATATTCATATAATTAATCACTTTCTTAGAATTGTTGTTCCCACAGTCATTTATGAGTCACCTTCTCCCTTTAATATGATCATAATGTAGATACGTGTCGAAGCCATTTTGGTTGGAAAATGGACCTGTCAAATTGTGACTTCGGATTTTATTGATGAAAACTTACTTATAATTTTCTAAGTGTTATTATACCTTGGATCTTTTTAATTAAATTGAAACAGTTGTATTATTTTGTTGTATAATTATTTATTGTATTGAGTCTATTGACCAATGCAGTACTGTTAATATTATTTTTTTTTAAGATAAAACTTAGGTACAGTTACTTAGGTTAGGTACATTAAGTTCTCTAATTGAATTCAAATTAATACATGGTTGCATTAACCAATGAAACACAAATAATGTTATATTTTCTAAGAATATTTAAATTCAATGTATTTGAATTTAACTAGGAACCTAATGTACTTGACCTAAGGAACTGTACCTAAGTTTTACCTTTTTTTTTTTAATAAAATTTCAATGAAACATATATTTGATTTTAAAAAAAAAAAAAAAAAAAAAACTTAATGTACTACATGTCTACATGCACTTAACATTGTATCCGTCGGTGAATAGATTTTTAATAATACAATCAATATTCAAGGTTTGCATACTCTTTGAATAAGACATAAGTTGGCTAACTACATGTAATGATGTAACATTATTACATAATTCATGAAAATTAAGTTTGTATCTAACGTATAAATGGCTCAAATCATGTCCTATTCATACAAGACACAGAACGAATAGGATAGACAATCCTTAAATGCTATCTCATGAATTCTTGATTTTATTTATTTAAAAAAAAAAAAAAATCACTCCCTATCTATGAATTCTTAAATAAACCGAATGATTGAGTGATATCTTTCTAATTATGAAAGTAAGCTTTTTTTTTTCTTTTTTTTTTTCCTTCATCCGTAGGGAAAAATAAGCAAGCTCTAAATCTGTAAATCCTACATAGAAGTTTTCTGAAAAAAAAAAAAAAGAGTAGATTTGACCTCGGAATCTATGATTCGATGTATGATTGCTTAAATATTCATGTGCTATTCAATTAAGTAATTAACTTCCCGATAAACATTAGTTTGATTAGCCAAAAAAAGAAGATGATCGATAAACAGTAGCTTGATAACTTGTAAAAAATTTCCCTAACCTTATAAATAAATAAAAAATTTATAAAATTTTGATCCTATTCTATTACTCTAATCAAAATTAATTGGGTACTTACACTTTTCTTTTTAAGGGATTAGGATCTTTTAGTTCTTAAGATATATCCACGATCGAGTTTCTAATATTCTATACAAAATCGCTCTTCCCATTTTGATGATTGATCCTCTATCCTAAGTCCTTCCCCTACATGTTGAGGATATTATATATGTTGCATTTTCCACATCCTGGCCAAACTTTTAAAGAAATGAGTTGGTACAAAGATATCATATCATATGTCACACAATGATGCCAGTCCCACCAAAAATCCTTGGTGTCAATGAAATAACATATTCTTGATTAAAATTAGTGGAAGCCTAGAATTAAGAAAAAGGGAGTAGAAAGCTATGGAAGTAGACTTGTTCAATGAAAATGAAAAAGGCAAAAAAGGCTAACGAACAAGTGTACCATTACCACATAGCTACTTTTAGCTACATTTGATGCAGTTAGGCAGATAACGTCAGGGGCTTTAGAAGACAAGAATGACATGAAAAGTACCTGTAATCACTGATAAGATCCATTTGGTCACCAAGAAGATAAAGCCATAGAAGATGGAAAAAGATTATATAAATAAAATATATTTGCAATCTTGCTTCTGGTATAGATTCCAATGATCATCTAGATTTGAGGAAGTCTGAAATTGGAGCTCCACTATGGCTTAGTTTTAACTTTTAATTGATTGAAAGAATCAAAATTATAATTAATTATTGTGTATTGAATATTGTTTAACTTTGACAGACTTTTAATGTCTTTGCAAGAGCTTACTTTTATTGTTTATTGAGCTTAAAAAATAAACTGAACAAAAGTATAATTGTACCTATAAAAAATAAAACTTTAATAGGTTGTGCACAAGTCAAATAAATAAATTGAAAATAAGCCATGACAAACGGACTTTAAGAAGGAGGAGCCATAAAAGCATTTATATCCGGTTTTGAATTATTATTTTTTTTTTTCCTCTAAATTGCTCTTCAAAAGTCACTTTTTCTATTTTAACTATCTACTTTTAAAATACAACATACGATTCACTCTCCAAACGATAAACTAAGCACCGAGACTCCATTGCCACCACAACACCAAGAGTGAAACAGTAAACTAAGCCCCGAGACTCTATTGCCACCACAACACCAAAAATACATCAGTTTCACTGGCAACCATCTCTCCAACCACAACCCATCAGGCCATTACCCAAACCCACCACATAAACCCACAAAAACCATCAACGCAAGCCAAGATTGAAGAGAGAGAGAGATGAGTTACCCAAACGCAACACAATGCACCGCCATAGACGATGGCATTGAGCCAGAATCAAAACCACCATCGACACCGATCTGTGAGAGTGAGAAATTTTGAGAGAGAGAGAGAGGGATTAAAAAAAGTTTAAAAGTAATGGATACAAGAACTAAAATGATCTTCTAAAAATAAAGGGTATTGTAACATTTTGTAAAAATTTGAACAATAATAAAGAATCAGATGTAGGGGAGATTTTGTACTATTTGGTGAACAATGTTCTCTATTTTAGCTTTTAATGCGTTTTTAAAGAGTGGATTTGAATGCTTTGGGCTTTAATAAGTGTGATCATCATATTGGATGAAGAAACCAAATGCTCTACATTTTAAGCATTATTAAAGATAGTGGTAAATGATGTAATTGAAAAAAAGGCAATACATGTTTGTGTAACACTTCCATTAATTCAAATCATTAGTTTTAAAAAGTAAAGTTTATAATTAATTAAAACCACTAAGAGCATAAGATGTTTCATTATTGTATACAAAAGGAATTGAATCCATAGTCCCTGTCACCAAAAGAATCTTCCACCACCACCCCCATTCTCTCACGGGCATTATTAAGCTCGACATTGCATGTGGTACAAGTAACAATTGTTTGAATAACAGATTGAAGGCCTCTATATTACTTCATATCCGAGCATTTACGAAGTGAAACTTGAATCTTTTGACTGACATGTGTCTCTTTGGGGATTGGCTTGAGAATTCAAACCTCAAGATGGGAAAAATACGAGGTACTTTATTGCTTAGTCTGGCTTTTATGGAAGCTTTAACAATTTATGGACTGGTTGTAGCCTTAGCACTTTTATTTGCGAATCCCTTTGTTTAATCCTAAAATAAAAATAAGTATTTTTTCTTTGTTTATTTCCTTGGACTTACTGCTTTTCTTTTTTTCGAATTATATTCAGATTTTACGCCTACAATTTTTTATTTGGTGGGACAATAACCCCATGGGAAGGAATGATTGGAGGATGAAGAATTAGCAGACCGACTCGCCCTCTTCATCATATCCAACCTCGAGACTCTTACAAAAACATTTTGCTATAATACGTTTCTCTTTTTTCTCTTCTACCGCAGTCATATTATTTTATAAAGTTACACTTATCACCGTCTTGTGCTAAAGTTGAAGCCTGCAAATAATTTTACATATCATAAAACTCTTATCCTAAAATAAACTTATTTATAATCTATCATCTATATATAACCAAATTCTTCGACTTTTTATTGACTTTTAATATTGTCACATAAGTTTTTGAAATCCTACATCACGTACTCATTATTCTTATATATATATATATCATAACCCATTAAATTTTTACAATAATTTTTTTCCAGTTTGCTGAAAGTAGGCCTTGATTGACATTAATTTCTGCAAAAAAGGTTTTTGTGTGCAGTTGATATAGAATTATTGTGGATAAATTTCATTGCAAAGCCATCTCCCATAATTTTATGAAAGTAATAGCTAACTTCACAATAGAATCAATTAGTCAAGTGAATGAGGTTTTTTGGATTCCTTACTAAAATAAGGAATTGAAAATTCATTCGGCAAGACGGTACTTAAAGAACAGAGAAAGTTTGCAACTGCAAAATAAAAGAGAATGCTTTATTGAAATTTAATGATGTAAACATCCAACAGATGCATTAAGAAGCATACGTCAATTGATTGCCTAATCAAATTAATGGAAAATTTTATGCAAGTCCCTATATTTCTTAATTGTGCAATCCCTTTTTCAAAGAAGGGTAAAACTTTCATTAGCATGCCACCTCTGATTAGTAAAAGAGCCCATGCTGGAATCATAGAAGCAAATTACATCAACTTTAACAATGATTCTTTTTTGTTGGACTTGATTGCTATGATAGAGAATACTTAGACTTTAATCGCAAAAATCAGATAAATATTAAAAATATGAATTATCATCCCATATTAATAACGGGCATTTACCATACAAGAAATATGATCTCTCATTTTAGTTGTTTGTAATTTTCAACATCAGAATTAATATGAACAGGATAATTCCAATAACTTTAAAAAGGCTGAAACATAAAAAATCAGTCCAGTATCTCTTCTGTTAATGAATCTTCAAGATAGATTTGGATTGTGACTGTATATTTCTTTTAAACTTATCTATGTTTTATATTTCTTTATTTAAAGTTTTTACTTCTAATTATTTCCAGGTGAATGTGGCCTTCAACCAGTGTAAGTTAAAGAAAGGCACACTAGTACTAATAAGAAAGTACATACATAAAAATCACGCTTTGAAGATCTCTACTTGCATACCCAAGAAGCAGTCTCATAAAGGATATAAAATGGCATACCCAAATCAATGTAATTAATTTTTAAACCACATACCTGTAACACACTTCTTGGTTTGTATTTGAGTTGTTCATTGATTTATGCCAAAATGCACCTGCACAGAAATATCAATTCGCTAAAGAGCACAATTAACAAACCATTAAGGTGTTTATTCTCAATTAAATTGTTTGATTACTTTATTTGAATTACTTGTAAACGAACACTAGATATTAGAAGATTAAAAAACCACAAATGCATTTTTTGTAGTAATAATAATAAATATATATCTATAAAAGATTTGTTTGACCTACCCTATTAGTGTTCATCAGCCCTTCCTCAAACCTTCATTAACTCTAGAACCTCTAGCTTGGAATAGATGCAAAAACCTTTATTTCCCATTTAGGTATGCAAATTTGGTAAATAACAAACAAGCTAATGCAGCCTGTACTTTTACTCACATTCACTAGTTGAAAATTCCACGTCTACACTTCATCCATACCTCAATCACTAAAATTATTTCAAATCTCAGCAATCCGCTGTAATAGGTTATTTACTTGGAACATTTTCTTGCTTTCTAACCATGATGCTTCTTGACACCAACAAAGAATCAATGAGTTCCATGATGAAAAATCAGGAGTTATACCCTTTTCTACCATTTGTGAAAAGAGCCCAAAGGCCTTTTGTAAATCCCCCTTCCTACAAAGAGCATCAACCAAGGGATTATAACTTCCTATATCAAGTATGCAATCCCTCACAACCATGTCGTCAATGAGCTTCAAAGCACTATTAACTTTTCCTTGCCTGCAAAACCCACTAATCAGAGCATTGAATGTTGGCACAAGTGGATAATAACCACGACCAACCACCTCATTCATCATCTCAAATGCTTCACGCATATACCCTGCTTCGCAAAATCCATGGATTAAATGGTCATAAACAAGAACATTTGGAACTCCCCCTTCTCCAAGCATCTGACCCAAAATCTTCTTTGCGTCCTCAATAGCACCTTCTTCACAAAAACCTAAAATCCTCAAGCTCCTCTCAACAGTTCTAGGAAATAACTTCCCCATCTTGATCAGAAATGTGAGTGCTTCATCCAACTGATTCTCCTTATACAGACCATATAACACACTATCATAAGGGCTTAAACGACCCCCAGATCCCTCCTTACTGTCTTCCATTATTTCCAAAATCTTAAACCCATCTTCCACCCTTCCTCCTGAACACAAACCTTTAATTAATGTATCATATGTAACAAAATTCCAATTAATTCCATCTGTTTTCATCTCATTAAACAGATCAAGAGCTAAATCCAACATTTCAGACTCACAACAACCAGAGATCAATATATTGTATGTATCCACATTTGGAAGGCAGCCCTTCCTCTCCATCTCCTTCAAAAAGCGATGCCCAACTTTCACTTTCCCTAATCTACAAAAACCCTTTATCAAAGTGTTATAAGCAACAACATCCACCACACTTCCCTTACTCTCCAATCTTTCCAAAATGTCAACAGCCTCAGTTACACGACCAACATTGCAGAGAACTTCCAGCACCTTAGTCACTGTTACAACATCAGGCACAAACCCCAGATTAAAGCACTTCTCTAAGAGAACAAGAGCTTGAACCAAATTCTCTTCTTTACAATACCCAGATATTAAGATATTAAAAGTCACAGCATTGGGCTCCTCCATCTCATTCATCAAGCTCCTTGCTCTCCCAATTTTCCCATTCTTGCAAAGTGCATGAAGTAATGTGTTATAAATCACGGTATTTGGTATGATTTCCCTAGACTTCATCGCTTGCAACAATTTAAAACCATCACCAATCCTATTAGTCAAGCAAGCAAAGCCCTTTCATTAATATCCCAAAAGTGTAAGCATCACCTCCAACACCGCTCCCCATCATCTTCTTCCTATAAAAATTTCGAGCCAAATCAATATCTTCTTTAACAAGAACATCAAGTATTGAATTGAAAATCTTCAGAGAAGGTTTCTTTCCAAACTGAGTAACCAAGTCAACCACCTTGATCACCCGCTTAGCCATATGTGCCCGCCCTAGACCACGGACGATTGTAATGAAAATGTCTTCATCAGGGGGTACCCCAATTGTGTTGGGCATTTCATGAAGCAATTCCTGTACAATATCGAAGCGGCGGAAACCGCAGAGCTTGTGGATCAAAGCACGGTAGGTAGATTGAGAGTGGGTAAAATTGGGGAGTTTGGAGGCCCATTTGAATGTTTCGAGGGCTTGGGAGAAGGACTTTTGGTCTAGTATCAAATGGGAAATGTGCTGCTGGGATGGAACAGGAGATGATGAGGATGAAATGCATTTTGATTGTAGGCTTTGAAAAATAAATCTTTGATAAGTTGATGAGGAGAAGAATGGAAGAGTTGAAAGGTTGGAGATTTGGGGCATGAAGTGCTTTGGTTTACTACTGAGGGTCTTTCCAACATCAACTAACGTAATTGGTGCTGAGTGATTAACGATTATGCTCGATCCAAGGCCAAATCACAAAATCTTATGTCCTGCATCAAGAAAAAATTGTAGATAAATCAAAACAATACGATCAAAGAGCATACATTTATATATAACCCATTCAAAGTTTAGCTTTATTTTTATTTGGTATTTGAACATTGAAAGTAGCTTTGGATATGAACTGCAGAAAAGAAAGTAATTCTCTCCTATTCAATTCCTACTCCTGGATATATGTAGGATACGATCTCAAATCTTTTGTATAACAACAAACAACTGCAAACAGTCAAGATAGTTGACATTCAACGCATTTACTCGTTAACACCATGATTGATCATCATTTTTATCATTCATACTAAAAAAAAACATACTATGTTATTAACATCCAACGAAATTACTCAAGTGTAGACACTCTATATCGTCCCTCAATTATGATCCATACCCTCTCGCTCATGCGTCTCCCCAATGATGAGCAAATTAAATGACGAGCTTAAAACTCTCTAATTTCCCTCTCATTTGTCTTTTTAAGTTTGTTTCTAACTTAACATTTATTTAAATTTTAAAAAAAAAAATTTTCACATACATTTGAATTTGTAATCTATAATTCATGAGTTGTTAGTCATTTTTCACTTTTAATCTATCAGAATCCTCAATTTCAACAAGTAATAATCCAAAAGAAATACGATGTTAATAAAAGCAGCAGAGCAGAGGGAGAAGAAGCAAAGGGGAGTCTCACTCAGAACCAACAACAAACACCTTGCCTACACAATAAAAACTCTCAGATAAAAGGAAAAAACAAAAAACTTCAAGATACCAAGTGGCAGCCGGACCGAGCTCCACGACATGAACCCAGCTTTGCCGTCCACGAACGCAGCTTGAGGCACGGCCAAACTCGTCCCAGGAATGCTCTATGCAATGCAAGGTGGTATGGTTTTTGTCTTTTTGATATCTCTATAAACTGCTTGAGATGGTTCGGACTTTGTTAATGTGGATGAAAGGGGTAAAGGGTGAATCAAGAATTTATGGGTTTGCTTCGGATTGAAAGTAAAGGGAATGTGATTATGTAAGTCCAATTAGAGCTAATTGACAAAAATGCAATGTAAGGTTATTTTTGTTGCCCTCTAACTTTTAAGCTGATTGATGCTCCCTCAGGTGTGGGTGAGCCAAGGGAGGATAAAGATAATGGGCACATACCCTCTGCGGTGACAGGATGCCTACAGTTCGGCGAAGACGCAACGTCAATGACCCGAAGACTGGGCGCTGAAGCACCTAAGAAAAAATTGGTATAGATCAAAACTTTTAAGCTGATTGACATTTCATTCCAAATTACGAACTCTAATTTTATTAGTTTATGAATTTTTCATTAAAATGGCATCGTTTTTAGGTATTTAATGGCAACATATTTAATGTAGTGGACATAATGACTAAATTGAATAGAAACGGAAGTAAGAATACTTAAATGAAAAAAATAATTCCAAAAAAAATAAATAAATTATAGAACTGAATTGAATTTTGATCAAAATAAAAATAAAAATAAAAGAACTAAATTGAATTTTGACTAAATTTAATTGGATACAATTTGTAATTTAACCAAAAAACCAGTTAGCATTACCATGTAGTCATGTATATTATTAAATTCATAAAAACTAAATTTGAATCATGGAATAAAGAGAATTTTGATCCTCTAATGCTATGTTTGATCCTCTTGCCTAAAGTCACTACCTAATCTATTTCTTCGTGAATCTTGAAGAGGAAAATGGTTATAATTTTCTCATTCGGCCAACATTCCCCTTTACCTCATGAAAACTCTTTACTAATTAGGCAGGTAAAGAAGGCACATTGGCTTTCTTGTTTTCTTCTGCTATTTGAATTTTCTTAATGAATGACTACGTCATCATTGGTTTAGGTTCACGGCTTCACGTCAAAAGTCTTTTAACTCTTAACTCTTGGTGGTGATACGTGTCAGTAAAAAAGGTTTACACGAGATCAAGTTTCTGTGAAGCCCAAACATGTTGGGCCCAATACCTTGTTTCTAGCTCTCCACATCTGGGGCAAAGCTTTAGGAGTTTAGGGTGAAGGACGAGTGGGCAAAAATAAGACATCTAGTTGGGAATTGGACCCCATCATGGGTGCATTTTTCAGATTCAAAAAATAATAATAATTAATTTTATTCGGGACAGGAGTATATCTGTTGCAATATTTGAATATATAATCTCTACAATGTGTAAGATGTGGTCCAATAAAAATAATACGCGTCAATTAAAAATACCAACTAAGCAATTGAAAGCCAACTCAGCAATTGTATCTCAAACTAAACTAAATGCATATTACCTTATTCCTGTGACCAAACATTCTCACCTCTCACACCAATCAGATCCGCCGGTGTCACCGATTCGCCTCCACCACACAACCACAACCAAGGCAAAGAAAAGAGTCGACAAAGAAGATGAAATTTCACCGAAAGGAATAAATAAATCCAATCATATATATATATATATATATATATATTAACTCATATATATTTCGGATTTGGGAGCATTTAGGTGTTTGAATCCCCAAATCATCTTCTCTCAAAGTTAATTTTGGTAAAATCATATCAAATCAAATGAAAAAGGATTAATTTCATTGCGTGAATATTAGAATAGAAGGGGAGTGTGGGAGTGGGAGTGGGGTTATGGTATAGAGGCTGAGACAGCAGAAAATAACATCAGGAAATTTCCCCATTTTAGTAGGGTTGTTTGGATACAGTGAGAAGGTAAGATGCATTTGGTTTAGTGTGAGATGTAATTACTGATTTGGCTTTCAATTGCTTAGTTGGTATTAAAGGTAAGATGTATTTGGTTTAGTGTGAGATGTAATTGCTCATTTGGCTTTCAATTGCTTAGTTGGTATTTTTAATTGATGTATATTATTTTTATTGGGCTTTGTAGAGATTATGTATTCAAATATTGTAATGGATATGCTCCCATTCGGGACACTCTTTTGTCACATTATCAGCCTTTACAATTCCGGACAATTCGTTTGCACTTTTATTCAATGCGTGAACACAGTGAACTCAAGAAAAGCTAAAGGATCGAAAGGCGATTCCCATGCCTTTGAAATTGGTTTAGCCTCCATTTGAACCTGATATACTCAGAAGAGATTGTTGTTGCAAATTAAATATGTTGATGGCACTAATAACTGGAAATCGTTACCATCATCTACGATGATAGGTAGATGACTTAAACAAAATAAAAATAAATAATTGTTGGTAAGTAGGTGGATAACGCAACCTACACAAAATTCTTGCTCCATTCATAGCTACCAGGCCACAACCACAAGTACATCTACAGGAGCCTCTTCTCTAAAACTAGTAGATCTATTGACTATGTCTGTAAATCACCAGCAACCAGTCAACCAATCGAAGTGACCAATGAGCTAAATAGAGGATCCATATAGAAAGCAAAACACATACTAACCAAACTGCTGGTGGAGGGTTACTGGATCTCTTGCCTTTCCGCTTACATATCATTTTACCGTCAACCAACCAGTCAACAATTATGACCGGTTACCCACCTTCCAAATTTACCTAGGAAATTCTTCAAAATTGGGGATAATCATTGCAAACACAGCCATGTTCATTTCTCAAAATTTAGCCCACTGTTACTCCAATACATCTTTGTGGTCTCAAAACAAATTTATTTCAATAATAGCATCATGTTTGAGAAGAAACACAGGAGTTTCTTCAAGAAACTTGTCTGATATCAGCGCTGGAGTCTAGATTACATTTGACATACATTTACATAGCAGTATTGTTCCTAACAACATAACAGCTGCTACAATATGCCTAAGTAAAATAAAAGTCTAATCCCACCACCCAAGCCTAAAGAGTGCAGCACTAATAGGTACAAGCCTACATAGATGTCAAGTCTAGACATATAAACATCATACTAACATAATATTGTACATTTGTACTCACATGTCCATGTCATCAAAAATCTCCCCATCTTCCTCATAAGGTAATTCAGCCATAAGAAATTCCTCGGTCACCAAATTACTGCCAAAAACAGAAAATTAAGCCAAAGGCTAACCATGGAAATTAACAGGAAATACCATACATAGTATTAAAAAGTATCTCAACCCACCTTAAACAGCAAAAACGAAAACTCACAACACGCTTTAGTTTTCTGTTATAGAAAAAGAAGTTGAAAGACCATCTGAAGAAAAAAGAAGTGCCCAAGTCATAATTGCAGCTATGTGACTAACACTATTCAATAGTGATATCAAAACTTACATGGCTCCTCTCTCTAGAAATGGATCTGCATCAGAGTCTGGATTGTAACTGTAAATTTCACATTCTGCTAGTTTTACAACCTGCATCACAATTTTTTTTTTTTTTTTTTGGATAAGTAAATTTCATTAAAAGAGGGAAAAAGGGTGCTGCGCCGCCACTCATGTACAAAAAGTGTGTACAGAAGGAGCACCAAAATTACAAACAGAGTGAGCAACTATTAATCAAGTCATACAAAGAGTCAAAATGAAACAACCCTGAGGCATTGACCCACTCAAACAAAGTGTAAGAAAAAGCGTTCAAATCCTGGCTAGAGCATTCGCATCCCTCAAAAGTCCGAGCATTCCGTTCTCGCCAAACAGCCCACATGAGACAATGAGGAATCATGCACCAAATAGCAACATTACTGCACCTATTGAAATGGCCTTGCCACACCAACATTACTGCACCAGACACCGAACATAGAAAAGACCAAGTCCCCCATCCTCTTTACACATGCAATACCAATCTAATACCACCAGCCGCCATTTCCGAAGATTATCAGTCGTAATAGTTTTCTCCAGCGCTGCCGTCCAAAGGAGAAAGCTAGCCTTAGTAGCGACTTTAAGCTTCCACACACTTTTCCAAGGGAAATGCTTGGTGGCAGAAGGTAGAAGCACCTTATAAAAAGAGTTGACTGCAAACACCTTGTGAGAGGATAGAATCCAACAAATAATATCATCTGTCACACGGCTTGGGACCACTGAAAAAATCAAGTCCATGACCATAGCAATAGATTCCAACTCCCAATCCTGGTGGATAAAGCTAACATTTCAATGAATACTAGTTCATCAAAAGTTAGCAAATCCTCCACCGAGACATCCTTATCGCTTGGCATCACAATGTATCATAAAATTGCCTCTTTGTATGACTTGCAAAAAATTCTGTAAATTAAGCTCACCTCGTCTAAAGCCTTGTACAAGGAATCCAGCAGGGAACTGCCCCCATTACTCTCAATCCATTCCTGCAATTGAATGGTCCAACAAACCAACACGTAAGGCTCAGTGAGGTATTCTTCATAATAAAACATAAGGTCATAATCCACACCATTATTACAAGCCATCAGACTCTGCATCATCACTATTAGATACATAAAAGCAAAAGAAATGGGTGAGCCCTTGCCTCCAATTCACACAATAACAAATCAAAACACCGTACCAAATTACTTCAAAAAATGGCAAGGATGTCCAAAGGTAACTCAGAAGTGCAATAACAATATAAATTACACTTTCCACTTAAAATTCCCCCCCCACCCCCCAACCCCCCCAAAAAAAAAAAAAAAAAAATTGAACTTGAGCAATCAGCCCCTAAATCAGGATTAGTTGAAATGTCCCCTTACCATTAAAGCTGTTCCAATTTACATTACGCTTAGATTCATGTGCAATGTGCTTATCGCATTATCAGGTGCTGATTTTTTTTTCATCTTTATGTGATTATGAGACAAAAATTAGGTAAATTTTAACAATGGGGGACATTGCAAGTTTGCAACTAGAATTGCTCAAATTTAAAGTTTAAGGAGGACATTGCAATGACCTAATACTTTAGGGTGAGAAAGTGCAATTTTTACCCAGAAAATGACTAATAGTGTAAAATATTAGTTTTTGAAGGCAATAAGCATACACCAAAGTGACATTTCACAAGCTTTTGGGTCATGCAAGAACATACATTTTTAAGCTTTATGAAAAGGGAATGCAGTTCCTCAATCCCCCCCCCCCCCCCCCTCCCAAAAAAAAAAAAAAGCGTATATCTTAGGAAAGAGAAGAGGGGCACCTACATGTGACTCTCAGTTCCCATAAAAATTAGAAACTAATATACCTCTATCTAGGCAAAAGTAGAGATCATAGAAAAATACCTTTGATGCTTCAAACATGTAGGTATCAAAGATCTGCTTAAAACTGTCCCAGCTTTCCTCTGTGAAGAACTGGTGAGCTTTCATCGCACTAGAAACCACAAAGATGTGGGCAACATCATAATATAAGGTAACAACACAAAAGCCCATAGCAACACATCTATAGCATACACTTAATAAATATGAGTTAAATAAACCAACCATATTAATAGCCACATTAGACTTGGGAAATGGAGAGATTTGAACTCTCAGCTCCTTCTAGAGCAACAGTTCACTGAACCGTCTGTCAAACCCTTTGACAACACTCCCGCAACAATTAAAAGAGGATTATTTAGTGGGTTGCCATGTCGCCCAATAAGCTGTCAATGGCATTACCCATAATCCTCCTTTTAATCCATATGTTAAATTAAAAAGAATTTATACAACATTAGATTTTGGGACTAAGGCTTGATTGTTGTTATACAACATTAGATACAGAAATACCTGAAGTCATAATCTGGATACATGTGATAGAGCGTAAGAACCAGGTAGATCAATGTCTTCCGGCTGGAATGAACATGAAGGATAACCAATCAAAGAAACATAAGAGATAACCTACACAATTTACCTACACAGTTTCCAAAACCAATCTAGGTTAAATTTGCCACCTGGATCTGCTCAACAAGAAATCAGCTGGTGAGGGAGAGTCGGTGTCTGAAGATTTCCCTAGATAATCAAGCATCTGAAATAAAAAGTAAGAATTAAACACAGAAACATACAGGGCATAAAAAAGATTCAAAAAGAAACAAATCTTCTATTAAAAAACAAAAAAAGATGGTAGGACAAATAATTAAGGATATGTATTAACTCCACAGAGCATCACCATCTCAATTACTGAAAAAGAATCATACAGGGCACACACACCAAGACAAACAAAGTAATCTGCTCTAAAAAAGAAAAAGATAGTCAAAAGAAAGTTTTTCAAAGAGTGAACAGTATGATTTCAATGTCAACTTGTTAGAGCTTCGCCATCCCAAGTAAGGAAAAAGAATCATACAGAGCACAAATGGAAGTACTAAAAAACCACAGAAAAAGAACAAATCTAGAGTGCATTTAACGAATAAATCTTATTTTAACCAAGAAATAGGAGTAGAGCCAATTTATCTTTTCTGGCCTTCCTCTTTATAAAATACTAATAAGAAATAGGAACTAATTGTGAAAAAAAGAAAAGAAAAAAATTACTCAGCTTAGACGGACGTTCAATAAGACTTGGAATACTGATAGGACAAAAAAGGGGTGGGAAGAGAACTAAAAGGAAAAAGAAAAGTACCAAAGGTTTTAAGAAAATTGTTCATCATAACTGTCTTGCAAAGATTTAAGAAAATCAAGCATGTAATATATTTTATGTGCCTGATTTACCTGATTCTCCAAGCTGAGAGACAGTTTCTTATCAGTTCCCGTGTGTTTGCCTAGAAAAAACAAAAGAACACTAAGTCGATCTTGAAAAAAATACCAAATACTTCTAGAATAAGTTGTAAAGTTGTTCTTACAGGAGTAAGCTTCAAGACATCCTTTAATGGAACGCTCCCCAAGATTTAAAAGACTTAAGAAATCATTTAATCTGGAAAATAAGATATAAATTAATACCAAATATCAAATTAAAAGACTTAAACTATACTCTTAAAATCTTTAAAAAAGAAGAAGTGGACTGAATGAAGCGTTTAATTTGTTACTTAATTATTTCAAAAGTTACCGATCTAGGGGAGTGTATTCTAAGAACTTCATGATGAGTATACTTCAACTTGATGCAATGATTTTGATATGGCAGGTACCACTTGTACTAGAGATCTACCTGGGATCCTGTATGATAAACAACAATTATCAACATTAATAGAAAGTTAGACAAAGAAAGAACCATTGGATTTGTTACTTAATTAATCATTAAATTGTAACTTAATTATTTCTGGAAAGCCCTTGGATTGCAACATGTCATCCTTGGCATCATGCACGCGAATTTAACAACTACAATGTCATCACAGCCAGAATGGAAAATATGATACTCCCCTGAAATATATAACAATGAATTTCCAGCTTCCTTTTGTTTAATTTTCCTTTCCTTTCCTTTTCTTTTAATAACCATCAAAGATATCATCATTTTGGAATCAAGATGTCCTAGTAATTTTGCTAGACAAGCAAAATCCAAGCTGTTCATTTAATCCCATCGAGCTAAATGGGAGAAAGTTTGAACGCCTACATGTGTTCCAACATTACCAAACTCATACAATAATAGGACTCGTGGTGCAAAAAGGAACATAATTACACCCAAAAACCACTTAAGTATAGGGATTATCAATAGTACAAAACACTAATATATGCCTGATGAAACATAAATCAGGTCAATATAAAAGCCCTCTATAGCCAAATTCTCCACAATAACAAGGCCTTTCGTCCCAAAAATTTGGGGTCGACAATGGATCCTCACCATATTAAATCAGGCAAATATATTTTAGTTGTCCTCAACAAAGCCTTCCTATATTTTCTATTTTCTGGGGGATTGGATGTGGCAGATCAAAGATAAGGAACTTTGGAACTCGATTCCCCACTGTATCTTCTGGGTCTTATGGTGGGAGCGTAACTCTAGATCATTCGAGGGCAAGGAAAGACATGTGATAGAGCTTAAATGGCTTTTATTATGCACCCTGATGGATTGGTCTAATGCTATAGAGTTTGTCCTTAGTACACTACCTGTGTACTTGGATCATTCTCCCCTTTTTGATGCAATAAAACTTTTTATTACCGATTAAAAAAAAACAAAAAACAAAGCCTTCCTATATCTTTTGATTGTCCTTTCTCATTGCTCATTAAGCAAATATACGAAATACCCAAGTTTCATCTACACGAGAACTGACCCACAACCCCAAGTCATTCCTATTTCTTTCTTCTACTTTTTGTTTGTCGTTTTTTACAACAAGTCGGGAATGGGACAATTCAAACACCGGTTTCTCTTCTGTTTTTAACCTCGAATTCACTGCAATACATTACTAACCTACTTTCGAGCAAAAACCGTGTACAGTTCAGCATTTAAACTTTAACCACACACCAGCCATCTAATAATTCAACCCCACCAGTTCATAAACACTTCATATCAATTCTATTCATTTGAACATTAGTCTCAAATCACAACAGAGTTACTCAGAGACCCAGTATCCTTTAACACCATAAAATTCAAAGTTCATATATATATATAAATTCCACTAACAAGTAACAACCTAAATTTTGGCGAAAAAATTAAATTTAAAATTAATTAAAACAAGCACAACATAGATACGCATATTCAACAACAATAAATGAAACGTAATCGTAAATTTTGACATTTAATAATAAACAAACATGTTTTCCATAACAATTTAAATAAATATACCAAAACAAAAGCAAATGGGAATGAAAATTGAACCCGTAAAAAGGAAATGATAAACGAAGGGAAGGATTAGGAGTACCTAAGATTTGGTGAAATTAATGGGAGAGATTTGAGTGGGAGTGCAGTAAATAATTTGGGGGATCCAAAAGAGAAGGGTTTCGAAGAGACCTAAATGCGAATATTCTATTCAATTGTTTGATTTTATTTTATTTGAATTGAATTAATCAATTAAAGGGATTTGGTGGGCATGAGTTACGTGACTCGTATAGACTCTACTACTGGTTGTTGGCAACACAGATCGGCCTGCACGTTGCAAGCCCAAATGGATGGGCCTGTTCGGTACAATGCAAAATGGACCCAGTTTGTTTGAGATAAAACTTTTTAGCTACATTTAAACCACAAAGTTGAGCTAAAATATGGAAATTCAAATGTCCATGTACTTTTAGTTTGATCAAGATCTCATGAAATAGAAAGAATAATGGAAATCTTCTATCCCATTTTTTATATTTTACTTTATATTTTATCAATCATAACTAACCATGTATTAGATTGTATTTTATTTTATTTTTTTTTCTATTTTAAATCTTAGTTTTTTCTAGCAATACCTTTCAATAGACGAGATGAAAAATTGTTATTTTTTAAAACGTAATTTTTCATTTTGGTCGTTCATTCAAAATAATATTAAACAATAAAGCTACATACATAATATTTTTACAACAATACTGAGGTGTAAAGTTATAAATGGTAAAAAATAAAGTGTAGTAAATGGTGAATCTAGATAAGAATTAATACAATTTTTTGCTAAATTTATAATGAATACAATAAACTATATTAGAATAATAATTCTTATTCTTGGTAATAACACTGAAATAAAAACTTAAATCTATATTTCACAGTTTTGTGATCAATATTATGATATTATAAAAATCCTTATTTTACTATTGACTTATCATAAAACACGGTTTAACATATGCTCAGGTGATTATATTTTAATATATGCTCAGGTTGTGTTGTCTGCAATAAAATTTACTCTTGACGTGGGCCTTCCTCGTATTGTTATGGATATTGGCTGTAAAGAACTTCATGCTTTATTGCTCTCTGAAGATCCTTGCTTTGCGACTGTTGGCACTATTGTGGATGATATTTTATTTATGAAGCGTTATTTTCTTTATGTTAAGTTTTCTTTTGTGAGTTCTATTTGTAACAAGGCTGTTATAGCTTTGGCTAGAAAGGCTATATCCTCACCTTTGGAATAAGTTTGGTTGGATGACTATTCTGTTTGCATAATTTCTTATGTACAGTTTGATTCTATTTAATAAAAGCTATCGTTTTAATTATTAAAAAAAAAAAAAACACGGTTTAACATAACTCACATCCAACTTTACAAAAAGGTATTTCTAGCTAGATTGTTGAGTATTGTAGTCAGGAATCACCAAAAAATAAAAAATGCTCCACACTTGGGTTTGCATTACTATTAAAAATTCTGTTAAAAATTACGATACTTTGTTAGCAATGCTTTGTTATTTTCACACCCTTATTTGATATTTCTGTACCAATATTGTGAAAATATAAAAAAGTGGATTGAAATTTCACACTTATTTCTGACATTTTCATACCATTGATGTGGAAATATTATAAATAGGTGTGGAAATAACATTTTCCTTTTTAAATCTTATGGTTTTTTATTCCACCTCTCTCTCATGAAATCAGGGTGGCTGCCATTGCTAGGTATTGGTCATCGACTCATCGCGGCATCGCTGACCTAGCTGTTGCCGAGCATGTGTTGCAAGCAATGTTGTATATTTCGTTCCGTTCCGGCCGAAACGAACGGAAAATCTCGTACCGGCATGCAAACCGGTACGAGGCACCCCCATGTTCCACCTCGGCCAAAATTTCGGCCTATTTCAGTCTGTTTCGGCCAGTATATGTAATCCGGCCGGAATACTTTTTTGGCTTTTTATTTTTCTCTGCTTCTCTGCTCTTTCTTCTTCTTCTTCTTCTTACAGTGCATCCAGAAAATGGAGTTTGGTCATGGGACTTTGGACATGGAGTTTAAAGAAAAAAGAAATTTTCCGTGGGTGAAGATGGAGAAGAAGGAAAGAAGAAAGAGTTTAAAGAAAAAAGAAATTTCGGTGGGTGAAGATGGAGAAGAAGGAAAGAAGAAAGAGTTTAAAGAGAAAAGATATTTCCGTGGGTGAAGATGGAGAAGAAGAAAAGAAGAAAGAGAAGGAAGTGATTGGTTGGTAAAAGTAGGGGTGAGTTGTCATTTTTCTAGTGGTGGAGGAGATTTAATTAGGATAAGGGTGTGAAGTGGACTTTTAGTTTACTACACTATGGGCAATTTGGTCAATTCAATTTTTTTTTAAAACTCCTGCTATGTGATTTCTTTTTTTTAAGTTTCATATTTCTATTATTTATTATTCAAGATACAAGTGCAAGTTTATTATTATTATTAATATTAAGATTGATATATGCTTATAATTTGAAAGATTCTTAACTAATAAATTATAAATTTTGATGAATAAATATATAGAGGAGTAAATCAATATATATATATATATATATATATTTGCGGTAAACCCGAAACGGAACGCCGGTATTGACCGGTACCAAAATATCCCATTCCAATGACCAAACCGAAACGGGTGCCGAAACGGAATATATAACTTTGGTTGCAAGGCGTTGGTGGCTAGGAGAGGAAAGGGTTGGGATAGTGTGACAAGAAGAATAAGACTTTCAAGAGTCTTGTGTGGAAGAAAAAAAAATTCACAAAATGTTTAAGAAAATGAAAAGTATGACGTAAGGTTTTATTTGAAAAATGGGTGGTTAAAGATTGAAAGTTGGTTTTTTATTTTTTTTTTCCTTAAAATATTTGAATTAGATTTTGCAAAACCGAATGCAAGTGCTTTGACTTGCCATTGGTTAACTGAAAACATTCATAATTGGTCCTTCCTTAACTCATCACTAAAATTCCTATTTTGCACCAAACAAGCTTAGCTCAAATTAAAACTTTTTCAAATTAAATACCAAGTTAGCAAGGCATTGGATGATTCATTTGGGATTAACTTACCAAAATTAAAAGATAGGATGATTCATTTGGGATTAACTTACCAAAATTAAAAGATAAAAATCCATATTTTATTCTTGAGTTACCAAATTAACAAACAAAAAAAAAAAACATTATCAACAAAATAACTTAACAATAACATATTAAGCATAAAAACAAGTTTTATCAAAAAAAATAAAAATAAAGCATAAAAACAAGAATTTGATTATATCAAAATATCCAAAATTGTAAAGAGCCCATGAACTTTATTCCATTTTATTCTTATTTCCACCCATTTATATTTCCTAATCAATTAATAATACACGACAAATAAACACAAACCCGCTCGTGCACTGATTGAGCCGAAGTCCACGGAACACAAAAAGTAAAAACCAAACCACATTTCGATTTGACAATTCCAAATTTCCAATTCCACCACCCTCCAACCTGAAAAACCTTACACACTAAAAACGTAACAACACCCAGCTCTGCACACAGATCTCATCTCTCCTTAAACTGTTAAACACACACACAAAAAAAAACCTCCAAATACAAATACACAAACCCTAGTGGAAAAAAAAGAGAGAGAGGAAATTTTCATTTTCATTTTATTTTCCTTTCCACATGTCTCAGCAGCAGCAGCTTGTGAATCTTTTTCTGAGCTTGCTCTTGTTGGGCTTCAAAACGACGTCGTCGTTCTCTCTAGGATCCCGCTCGATCCTTCGTGCGATCATCGACGACAACGACAACGACAACAAAAACGGTAAAGTCGTTGATCTCCAACCGCACGATTACGCCGTGGATTTAAACGCCACGAATTTCGATGCCGTTCTGAGAGACACACCTGCCACCTTTGCCGTTGTCGAATTCTTCGCTCACTGGTCAGTGTTTCTCAGTTTCACTAGATCTGTACTTTGCACTTAACGTAGGATATTCGCTTAGGTAGTGTTTGGTAACTTTTGAATTATGAATTGCGTTTTATTAATTTGTTGAGATCTGAGTAGCTTAAATATAGCTGGTTAAATAGTTTCAAAAACAAATTAATTTAACATGGTTTAATTGGTGTGGCAGGTGTCCTGCTTGCAGAAATTATAAGGTAAAATTTGTGATTTGTGATTGGTAATTGTTAATGGGATGTTGTTTTATTATTTGTTGTTATATTTGATTGAGAAATTAATTTATGCAGCCACATTACGAAAGAGTCGCGAGGCTTTTTAATGGACAGAATGCAGTGCATCCGGGGATCATATTGATGACGAGAGTAGATTGTGCGTTGAAGGTATTTATGCTGCCGCTTTTCTTGATTACTTATTTCTTAAGTAAACCCCCGATGTATTTAACTAGACTTTGATGCGGGAAGCACAAAGAAATGAAGTGACCATACCATTAAAGAAGATAACTGCACTTTAGAAGAGTATTCCATAATTGTGATTAACCTTCGACAGTAAATTTTCTATGTGTTTTGAGTGATTGCATTGCATCTCTCTTATTGGGTGTTTTTGAATGACACTAAATCGCATTTATTTAAAGCTTGACTTGGTGATTAGTCCTTCTCCTTTCACTTTTTTGGCAGCACAGATAAACACTAAACTTTGTGATAAGTTTTCTGTGGGTCATTATCCTATGCTCTTTTGGGCCCCTCCTCCTAAATTTGTATCGGGTGGTTGGGAACCTAAACAAGAGAAAAGTGAAATACGTGTTATTGATGATCCACGGACAGCTGATCGATTGCTTAATTGGATTAACAAGGAAATGGGCAGGTATGAGGTATTTACATCTATTTCTTGTTTGAAGGTAATAATTAAATAGTACTATTCGTTTTACTTGAAGCAAGTATGCTGTAAGAATTTACAATTTCAATGTTTGATTTACGAAACATACATGTAACTTTTTATGGTCATCATATCCTGTGTTTCTGAAAGTTTTCTCATACTTTATATATTTGAGGTGCATAAATTCAATGCATAGAAAATTTGTTCTTTAACTATTGCCTCCTTTTGCACAAAGATGGATGTCTTATTTTGCCCCTACTTAGAGAAGTTTTTCATAGTTTGTGCTAGTTGATGCTAAATATGGAAAGTTTAAAAATAACGGAAACTTAAATAAGAGAAGCACAATATTCTGAACCTGCTTAATTATTAATTTCTTTCTTCATTGACATAACTTGATGCTTCACACTGTGGCTAAGTAGGTCTTGGTTTTTACTTTTTTCAACTATGTAAATTGTCAAAGGAATATACCATCAGAAATAAACAAAAAAAAGAAATAGATATCCATAATTACTTATAAGGGTCAGTTTTATAATCAGATATCTTGAAAATTGAAATCAAATAAAATAAGTGTACTTGTGGGAGTTGTAGTAAGTGTTTTGTCTTTCTTAGCCAGGGACTTCGATTGTTGAATAGGTAGTCTTTCTTCTGGGTATTTTTATCTTCCTTTAGGAGTGGGGTAAGACATTTGGGATTTGATCACAAAGAAGGTTGCTCACTGCAACTAAAAGGGTTACCTCCCAAACGTAGTGAAAATCATTTGAATAATACACACTTTGAATTTTTTGAACTTATTTGTTTCCTTGTCGGCCATTCCAGTGGGGTGGCCAAAGTTAGTGAAAATGTTTTGGGACTTTCATTTAGTTTATTAGATGATTTAGCTTCAAGTGTTGTTCTTGTTTCTACTTATCAAAAAAAAAAAGTGTTGTTCTTGTTTCTAATTCTAATGTGCTTTTTACTTTGCAGCTCTTTTGGCTTGGATGATGAAAAATTTGAAAATGAGAATCTTTCATCAAATGCGTCAGATCCTGAACAGGTCGTTTAGGAAGCATTAGATATAAATTTGTCCACTTCTATTACAACAAAGTTTCTTCTCTATAAATTAAGATATTGACTCTTGCAACTTGTGATTTTTGTTAGATTGCACGAGCTGTGTATGATGTTGAGGAGGCAACATCAACAGCCTTTGACTTCATCTTAGAACACAAGGTATAACTTTTTGCTTTCTGGTTAAGCTTAATTACTTTGAGCTCATTGGTATTAATGACTTCTACCTCTCTATATTATACATTTGTTGCAGATGATCAAATCAGAAACCCGGGCTTCAATAATAAAATTTCTGCAACTTTTGGTGGCGCATCATCCTTCTAGAAGGTATAGACTGAACTTTCAAGTATTCCACTTATCTCTGCCCAATATGCTACTTCATTGTTTCACTCTAGATGTACATGGCAGGTGTCGAAAGGGAAGTGCAGAGGTCCTTGTGAACTTTGATGACTTGTGCCCGATAGACATGGGGTCAACTAATACGCAGGAAAGTACCTATGGAAAGGAGGGTGCACTGGGGAACATTCAGATTTGTGGAAAAGACGTTCCTCGTGGATATTGGGTAGATACTCAAATGCTGTATTTTACGTTATTAACTCTGTTATTATGTTATTCTATGATTATGTATAATGTATAATGTATCAGTATTATCTGTTGTATTGTCAGGGTTTAAGAAATGCATTTCTACCTAGATTTTGGTATTGGCTGATATATTTTGATTCCTTTTCAGAGAAAAAAAGTACCAACATGATTTATTTTTTCTATTACTCTTTATGTTTTCTTTTACAATTATCAGCATATTGTTGAGTGCAGTGATGTTACCCAAACTTTTTCGTCACTTTTAAATGTCATAAACAATAATGCTCTTCCTACCATA
The DNA here is from genome assembly GCA_907173295.1 of Fagus sylvatica. Lineage (NCBI taxonomy): Eukaryota > Viridiplantae > Streptophyta > Magnoliopsida > Fagales > Fagaceae > Fagus > Fagus sylvatica. The sequence continues at coordinate 2,221,257 of OU015771.1, read as the reverse complement.
AGCCCCCCCCTCTCTGATTTTCTGTATAGTTTTGTTCATCTGTATAGCATAAAGGTGAATTTAGCTGTATAGAAGTAAATTATGCTTACAACGACCCATATGCTTAAAATTTTTAAGCAGTAAATAATTCCCTTCCAACTCTATATTCACACCTATGTAACTGGTAAAATTATCATAAGCAGTAAAGATTGCTAAGCTTCATCATTGGTGCAATCAAGATTGATGAGCAAATTCTAGGTGCAAAAAGTGGATAAAGGGGCTTCAAAAAAAAAGAAAGTAAACTCCAATGCTGGTTTATTTAAGCTAGAAGTCAAGTTAGAGTTTCATAGTTTGTTGACTTTTGTTTAATTACTACTAGGGGTATTCGGCTTATTCAAGTTAGATCTAGAATTGGGTCAGGTTAATGGGTTTAACTATGAAGGGTTTAATGTTATGTGTCGGGTCTAGTTTTACCTTTATTTGTTATAATTAAGATTATTTTGGAGTTGATTAAGCTTGGGTCCATGTATTATGCTTAGGGACCAAGTTTAAATAAATCTACACACATCTGCTTAATCAAGGTTTTAAGTTTGTTATGAAGGAAAAAAAATTTAGATTTAACATCTTTTTGTTTCCCTTTTATTTCTTCTTGAGGGCTTCAATTTCAAGCTCCCAGGCTTGTGGAATTCCATATCTCATGGCATTCAAGCCAATCTAGCTGGAAATTGCAGAATACCGCATCTGCAACCTTTTAATCCATATATGTGGGTGTATTTGGGTCCTCCAGTACTTCTGGCTGTTCAGACCTTCAACCTGGATTATAACTTTTATCATAGAATATCATTTCTTGAACCGTTGTATTTAAACTAAAGCGATTTGATTGCCTCAAACTTTGAGCTTGTTTATGAGCTTTTGGCTAGGACCTTTAACATAAGATAGTTCAAGTGAGATTCACAGAAATTGAACAATGTCACTCTGGAAAATTAATCAATATTTTTTGCCTAAAATATGCTCTAAGCCTAGCAGATTCTACTTCTGATGTTGTTCTCTTTCTCTTTCCTCAATTTGAAAAGGTAAATGAGATTCACGAGAACATCACTTCAGACAATTTAATTGACTTAAACTATTGGAGATTGCTGCTTGGCATCCTTTGGATGTCCCGTCTAGCAATGAGTTCCTTCAGTGCTGTGCGGACTGCGGACTACTCATGTTGTCTACAGATTAAGAATGATCCAATTGTTATATATTTTTCATGATTGATTTTGTGAAAATTCTTTTTGAGCCGACTTACTTTGATGATGTTGAAAGTCTTGAGGAAGTTGAAATTGTATCCAAATTTGATATGATTTGACTAATAATATGGATGGTGGATTTTATTTTAGAATATCACTTCAGACAATTTAATTGACTTAAACTATTGTAGATTGCTGCTTGGCATCCTTTGGATGTCCCGTCTAGCAATGAGTTCCTTCAGTGCTGTGCGGACTGCGGACTACTCATGTTGTCTACAGATTAAGAATGATCAATTGTTATATATTTTTCATGATTGATTTTGTGAAAATTCTTTTTGAGCCCACTTACTTTGATGATGTTGAAAGTCTTGAGGAAGTTGAAATTGTATCCAAATTTGATATGATTTGACTAATAATATGGTTGGTGGATTTTATTTTTTTGCTGAGAGTGCTTGAGTCATTTATTGAGTCTCTGCAGAGATGAGTGAGGTGCCAAGTCAGTTTATAACGATCTTAATGCCTTGATAGTAAGATTGTGAGTTTTCAGATGCCTATAACTAGCCAATAGTCTAGTACCTTAGTTTCTGCAGTGAATATAAGTTTTTTTTTTTTTTGGGGGGGGGGGGGGGGGGTGTTCAATTGGGTTTGGTTATTGGTTCAGTTTTCTTGTGATGTTATTTTGTATTAGTGGAAGCAAATTCCTAACTATTTTTATTGTCTTCGCATGTTCTTTTGCAGATGTTCTGCCGTGGCAGCAAGAAGGAAACTAGGGGTTTTAGGTAGTGGTTTGTTTTGTTTAATCCAAATTTTGATTTAATGCTTTGGTGTGTTCAGCAAGTATCTTTTTCTCATTATAATATATATGTTTGTGTGCCTTTCCCAAAATTACAAGAAGCAGCTATCCTTGCTCCATATTCTTGCCTCCCAGAAAAGTGAAAAAAAATCTGTACAACTGACCTTTCACAGAATTATTCATCTAGGAGATACCTGGTTTAATGAGATAGGCATATGTTTCTGTGTTTCTGCTATTACTGCACTTGGGTTTTCATTTTGTCATACAATGGAATGAGGGATTAAAATAAACATCGTTGGAATTTTTGTTTTAGAAAGGCACATATGGAGATTTGGATAATTAAATTTATTTGCTGCTCACTTATTTCAATGATTGTGAAGGCAATGATGTGAATACATATTTGCAAATACTGTATGGTGTGGATTAGTTGTCAGCATTACCATTGAACCATTTCTTGATGTGTCCTAAGAGGAAGGTGAAGCTTCTGCTTATTGTAGCTTTCTGGAAGTTGTTTCAGGAAACAATAAAATCTTTTTTGTCCTTTTAATTTTAATTTTTATGTGTTTTTTGTACAAATGAAACATAACAGTACAATATATTTATGACAAATTAGTGTGTGTGTGTACATCTTAAATGATAACTTTAAATTCATAACATGATTATTTTCTTTGATATAGACAAAAGAAGACAGTAAATTGTTTTTTGCTGCATTTTTTTCACTTCACCTTTTCATGTACATATTAAATTTTGGCTTTTGAGAGCAAGAAGAGTGCTTAGGAGATGGTATCCTGATGGTGCTTTTTATTAGGCTAATCATTTGGTAGCTTTCCCATGATGTCATACACAGCGTTGCCACCTGTACTACAAGTTTTCAATTCCTCTAATTACATGTTAGTTGTGTTATTACCTGCAATCACTAATGCAAGTGCGAATTTAAAAAATAGCTGCTGCTCTTATTTTGGTTGTTATAGCCTCACCTCTAAAGTCTCTTCCCAACTATGGGAATTCTTATCAGTGGTATTCTTTTGACAAGTAGCTTGTTTCTCTTTCTGCAGTTGTGGATTATGGGTTTTGCTGCATTCACTCTCTGTGAGAATTGAGGATGGAGAGAGCCAGTTTGCATTTACAGCTATTTGTGAATTTGTACACGACTTTTTCATTTGCGAGGAATGTCGCCAACATTTTTATGAGATGTGTTCAAGGTATGTGCTCTTAAGAAATAATACATATTTCAAAAGACAGTTTTCCTCCAAACTGGTTTGGAGGCACATGATTTTTTAAGTCATCTACAACTATTACATGGTGATTCATATGACCATTCACATGTATTATAGTCACATGATTCATTAAGTCATCTAAACAAGTTACATGATTATTAAATGGGTTGTATGATTAGAAGTACATATGGATGGTCGTTTCAATTGCAATGTTGTAGGTTAAAAGAACTTGCCTGTGAACTAGTTTGAAGGAAAAATTTATTCTATTTTAAATCCTTTAAATTCTCTCAGCTAACCTAAGCTAAAAGTGAATAGTCCTGATTTTCAGTGTCTCTAGTCCCTTCAACAAAACCCGTGACTTCGCCCTTTGGTTGTGGAGTGCGCACAATAAGGTCAATGAGAGACTAATCAAAGAAGAAGCGTCTCTAGGAACTGCAGATCCTAAATTTCCGAAGATGGTTTGGCCTCCAAAGCAGCTTTGCTCTTCCTGTCATCTCTCTCAAAACCAGAGAAACAATGGAATTAATTGGGACCAGGACAAGGTGTTCAAATTTTTGACTAATTATTATGGGAAAATGCTTGTATCTATATACAAGGACAAGAATGATCGTGGGAATGATGTGAGTGGCCGGGCTCTTGAAGATTTGGTGGTCTCAACAAATGCTGTTGTGGTGCCTTTGGGGGCTGCATTGGCAATTGCTGTTGCTAGCTGTGCATTTGGAGCACTTGCTTGCTACTGGCGTTCGCAGCAGAAAAGTCGGAAGTATTTCCACCAACTACACTCTTATAAAGAAATATGATAATTAGGAGGGTAATGAGCTCTTTCAAAAAAGTGTTTAAAGAAGCAGAACCATTAGAAAATAAAAAGAGAGTAAAAAATGGAAAGATAAAAAAAAAAAAGGAGAGAGGGCTAGAGAGATGGGGGTTGTTAGGAGGTTTTCCATTTTCTTATCTCATTTTTCTTCCCCAACATTTCAGGCCAAGGAAAAGCTGGAACTAAGATTGTTAGGAGAAAAAAAATACACAGGCAACAGCCAGGTGAAATCAGGCTCTTGAATAGGGGAATCCAGACCAAAAAGCTTTGTACCAAATGTCCTGCTTGAGGTCCTCTCCTGTATCCTCTTTCAAACTCTTCTTCTTTGCAATTAAAATGGACTGTACAGATTTTTACCATAATCTTAATTTTGGCAGAGAATCACTTTCTTCTTTTTTTTTTTTTTTTTTTTTAAACTTATCTTTTGTTAATCACACGGATCAAGGATTAGGAGAGTAATGTTCTGAGAGTGTATATCATTGTTGTCCAATGGGCTTGTATGTACTCTATTTTAAATATCTGGTCATGATTGGCGGTGACTCCATAGGATTTGGGCTTGGAGCAGACTTTGAGCATTACATGATTCCCAGGGTCAATTCAAAAGTTATTCAGATTGGAATTTGCTGAATAATGTAACGGTTTAGCTGTTGATGTAAATGCAAATAGATATGAAAAATGACAAGTAACACTTGTCGTTCTTTGTATCTTCATCCTTGTCTTTAATTTTTAAAGTAATGATGACTTGTATTGGCTGCTTGAAGAAATAAAGACCCATTCAAATTATCTTGTCAATTGGTGATGTCTACCAATCAAACCTGTTAATGAATTGTGATCCCTGTGCACTGTGCACTATCTTCAGGAACATTGAAAAATGTGACATTTTTGTAGAACATTTTTTTGCTTAATAATACTATTTTAAAAATTATTTTGATAATTAAAATAGTTGTAAAACATTTGTGGACCATATTTTTTCTTTTTTTGAGAAACCTAATATTACTTTCAAACGTTGCTGTTTAATAAATAATTATTTTTTGGGTAAAATCTATCTATACCCCTAAACTTTGAGGGGGTTGCACTTAGACCCCCTGTACTTTGATTTTAATCAATTTAGTACTTATATTTTGGGTATGTGCCAAATAGGCTCCTCCATTGAATTTCGGTGTAAAATGACCTTAAAGTAACTGACTAACTGGTACAACTATAATCAACAATTCAACTGTTGCTAGAAGCCTAGAAGTCTTTTCATATCAAGATTATCAATTCCTCTTGTGCAACACTTAAATCTTTTATGATATTTGGAAGCTGATACACATACCATATAACTTTTAAGACTCATACCCTTTAGTGATACATATGTTATATTGAGAAGTTTTAATATAAAAATATTTTAATTAGAAAATTGAAGTATTCTTACAAAATAAAAAAATAATTCCAAGAAGATTGATCCTAACGAAGGGTTGTTTAAGAATAAGGTTTTTGACAACATATAATAGCTTCCAACTCGAATAAGTTATGGTTTAAGTCATGTCTCTTGAATAGGGTGAATGTTTACAATATTTAAGATCTAAGTTTTTAATATTCATTTATGTAGTTTTCATGTCTCTATTTATCAAATTGTAATTTGAATTTGCATTTGATGAGAGGAGGGGAAAAAAGGGAAAGAAAGAATAAGAAAAAATAAGAGTTATGGGTAAATTTGAAAAACTACAAAATTATGTCATTTTGGGCAGTTAATGATGGCGGGCTGTTTAGAGAAGAATATGTATTTAGAAATGGGTTGGAGATTAGAGTTAATTTAAGAAAAGACTAGGCAATACAAGGCCATTGCATAGAAAAATCCATCTCTAAAGGAGAATAGCTCAAAGGCTAAATACTAATTCATTCAAATCAATCAACTAACTAATCTTATACAAGTAGTCATGTTTATATACCTTGGCTTGCTAGAATTTTATTGACTTAAGTTTGAACTAATCTAATACAAGTACTCCCTTTATTTGAAGAAAACTTGTCCTTAAGTTTCGTACCAAATCGGCACTTCAATGGATTATTCTTTGATCAAGAATCCATATTCTTTATCTTGACCATTGGCTTAAACTTTGTTTTGTCCTTTCGAAATAATGTGTATTGATGTTCTTCCTTGTACAAGCCACAACTACCTTCCTCAATCAATAAGTCACGAGCCTTTCTTTATTGCTACAAGTAGTGTGAAGAATTTTCTTCCTCCATTTCTTTTCTTGGAACTTCCACTACATTTGTTTCTTCCTCCATATCTTCGTTTGGAAATTCTAATAGTTTTATGACTAATGTTAAGTCTTCTTCTTCCTCTATGTTTGCATCTAAATCTTCAACCACATGTTGATTAGACACGATTGGAATGAAACGCGGCCACCTCAGCAATGATGGCCACAACCATTGCAACATTGTTGATAAATCCGCAAAAGAACCTCAACATTGTGAATAATTGAAGGGTAGCTTGGAGGATATATTTTTTTTATGAGCAACTTAGAGGATGTCTGGCTGTTTTTTTATAGGAACGCATGACTCGACCTTTGAGTTTCACAATTTTCGGGGGACTCAGAATGTGGCTTATGCATGCATTTTATGCACAAATTTCCAATGGACCTTCACCATTGGGATGTTAAATGAATTAATTGTGGATGTTGCATTGGACAAAGGAGATGACTTTCTCAAGTAAAAAACCGTTGAGCTGACCCCTTTATTTTCTTTGCAAAACAAAATTGTGTAGTAGTAACTTTTTGCAAGACGTTGACAGCAACAACCCACAATAGCTTTCGTCCTTTTCTTCTCTTCTACTGACCACTTTTTCACGAAATGACTTTCCCGGAGCAAATAAGAACTTCATATTCCATTATGGGTAAAACAAGATATAATTTCTTAGGTGTTAAACCTTAAGTTTTTTTAATTAAATTAAATTATATTGTTATATTGGCAGTGTGAGTTGAAAAGCTTGTCTCTTGACAGCCAGTCTTTATCCTCACTGGATAAAGAAAAAGTGCATGGTTTGTAATCATAGACCTAATGTTTGTAGTCATAGACCTAATATTTATAATTATAGACCTAGTATTTGTAGTCATAGACCTATGATTTGTAATGATAGACTTAGGTTCCTTATGTGTAGCTTTGTTTTCTTTTTGTAACAAATTTTTTGTGGTTCTATTGTTTAAAATTTGGGTTTATGATTCTTATCAAACCATTCAAAAAAATTTACTTCAGCTATGTAGTTGAATTTAATTAATGAACCTAAGTATTAACCCTTGTCACTCTTATTTCTTTATTGCATAGTCCAGTGCTATTAACGATATAATACTTATTTAAGATCAAATGTTTGTTGTTACTTTTAAGCTCGGTTATTACCGAATAACCAATTGGGTTGAAAATTCAGCTTGGGCTTGATTTCATCCATATAAACTAAGATCTTTAATTCACTGTTACGTCAGTATATAATATTTTTATACTAAAATTAGTAACTCCTCTAACATTTTCCAAAACTTAATAAACCAAGCTCAAGCTATTCCCAAACAGAGACCTAACCTAACGCTTAAATTTCATTCAACATTTGACATAGAGACACATTCATGGTCCCTACGAACCAAAATTAATAAGGAGATTAGCTTCTTTTGGATTAGATACATTATCCTTTTTGTCCCTAAAATTTTGTGTAATTTTGATTTTGATACACCAAATTTAAAAAGTTCAGATTTGGTTCTTGAAATTTCAAGAAGGAAATAATTTGGTCCATCCATCTATTTTTCTATTTATATGACCAACGTGAATGTTGAGACACCCCATTTTTAGGGACTAAATCAAACTAACCCCATTTTCAAAAGGCCAAAATCAAATCGACTTTAAAGAGACATAGGGGTGAAATTGATCCCTTTTTGACATTTCAAGGACCAATTCCTTTTTTTTTTTGGCCAAAATATTGTTTTCGTCTCTAAACTATACATTAGTTTCGTTTTTCGTCTCTAAACTTTAAGAAGTTCATTTTTCATCCCTAAACTTTGAAAAAATTCATTTTTACATATGAATTTCATCCCTAGACTTTTTTATAAAATGACGAAATCCATGTGTAAAAATGAACTTTTTCAAAGTTTAAGGACAAAAAACAAACTTTCCAAAGTTCAAGGACGAAAAACGAAACTCATGTATAGTTTAGGGATGAAAACAATAGTTTCACTTTTTTTTTTTTTTTATAATTTGAAAGACCAATATTTAAGAACAAAAAACATAATTTACCCGACTTAACTATTACATGGTCAAAAATAGAGAAAAGTGAAATACGTGTTGTTGATGATGCACGGACAACTGATCGATTGCTTAATTGGATCAAGAAGCAAATGTGCAGGTATGAAGTATTTACATCTATTTCTTGTTTGAACGTAATAACTAATAATAATATTGTACTATTCGTTTTTTTTGAAGCAAACATGATGTAAGAATTTACAGTTTCAATGTTTGATTTTTGAAATATACATGTAACTCTTTTATGGTCATCATACTCTATTAAAAGAGAGTTTTGTTCCACATTGACCAAGTATTTTTGGGTTGTACAGTTTCTAAGCTATGTGCAATCCTCATCTCTCAATACGTCTTTTGAGATTGAGTTAAGACTTTCAATTTGTTTCAATTTTCATTTAATTTATTAGATGATTTGCTCTTATCACAACAAAGTAAACCATATGCTAGTATTTAAGCAAAGGTGGTTGATGCTTGTCAGACATAACATACCAAGTAGTGGGGAAATGATTAGGGGAACTTAACATTTTGTTACCAAATTGTAGTGTGTATTTTAGCTTCAACTGTTCTTGTTACTAATTGTAACTTTTGCACCTCTTTTGGCTTGGATGATGTTCAAATCAAGAGCCGAAATATCTACACATTCAAGAAAGAAAAATAAAAATAGAGCCGAACTATCTACCCTTGTGGGTCTCATCTCAAACCCCTTCGAATCTACACATTCACAAATTAGCCAAACCCACAGCTCCAGCAACAAACCCATCATATTGGCAAGGTTCCACATACTGTGAGTCATGTTACATATGTAAGATACATGAGATACTTATTACAATTGGCCATATTATTAAATTTTTATTGAGAAGCAACAACAGCCTTGGGAGGATAAGTGAGCCATGAATCCCCTCTTTCCCATTGAATTAACTTGAATGGTATTCAGCCTTAATATCTCTCTAAGACTTTTCATGTCTCCACTAACATACAGAATAATTCAATAGGCACAATGTACTCTGATTAAAATGTTAAAACATCCATCCTAGGGGAGCAATGATACATGATTCAATTATATATAAAATATGATAATTGTATGAACAAAGAGTATTAAATTTAATATAAAATGTAACAATCTTATTCCATAAGTACATAAGACATAATGTTACATCTTCCTCTCATATAAATATAGATCTCACATGATGTGAGATAAAGGTGAAGTACTGAATAATTTGATCAAACTATCAATCTATAAAACCAATAAATGAACAGTTATTATTCCCAAATACAGTAAAATAGTAAATGAAATTTTTCACAATAAAGTAGATTTTGTAGTTTTCATTCCCATCCTCTGAGCAAGATTTATCGCAATATTTGATGCACCCTTCTTCTTCATCTTTTAGCACTGTTATTTGTGTCTTCCTTTTCGTATCAATATGTGAAACTGCTGAGAGACTATGTGGTGGACGAGGATGACTTGAGGGAGAAAGAATATCAATATTGGGTTCTATTGCAACTGGTACCGCTATAATCAACAATGCCATTGTTGCTAGAAGCCTTTTCATATCAAGATTATCCATTCCTCTTGTGCAACCCTTAAATATTTTTTTGTTATTTGGAAGCTGATACAAATACCATATAACTTTTAAGACTCGTACCATTTAATAACGCATTTGTTATCTAGAGAAGTTTTAATATAAAAATATTTTTATTAGAAAATTGAAGTATTCTTACAAAATAAATCAATTATACAAAGAAGATAGATCCTAATGAAGAGTTGTTTAAAAAGAAGGATTTTTTACAACATATAATAGCTTCCATCTCAAATAAGTTATGGTTTAAGTCATGTCTCTTGAATAGGGTCATGAATTTTTCAATATTTAATATCAAAGTTTTTAATATTCATTTATATAGTTTTCATATTTCTATTTAACAAATTGTAATTTGTATTTGCATTTGATGAGAGGAGGGAAAAAAACGGAGAGAGAAAAAGTTAAGGATAAATTGGGAAAATTACAAAATTATGTCATTTTGGATGGTTAATGATGGTGGAGTGTTTAGAAATAGGTTGGACATTAGAAGTTAATCTGAGCAAAGACTAGGCAATATAAGGCCTTTGCATAGAGAAATCCATCTCTGAAAGAGAATAGCTCAAAGGTTAAATGATAATTCATTCAAATCAATCAACTAAACACCCTGAGATACTCTTGCATTAGTTAAACTCGATTTGGAAGTTAAGGGATGAAATTGAAAGAATAAAACTTTATATAGACCACAAATTTCTTTACTCATCAGTCATGTGGTGTCCATTAATGGGGAAATAGTGAAAGTAAAATGAGAGAAAAGATTTTGAAGCAAAAGGGTAACTAATGCAGTTAGTCTTGCTTCATAAACTTGTTCTACTGACTAGTCTTTGGGACATAAATTACAGTACAGACATATACAAGAAAATATTCTTCACCTTTAACACCTTGGCTTGTATTCTTTTTGTATATCATATGTATATACAGTTGGATACTTTTCTGACTGTACAAAGTATTGAAATGATGTGCAGCAAGGGGAAGTGCACATCTTATAAGCTACATCTAATAGAAACTTTCTGAATTACTGTTTCAAGTGTTGCCTCTTGGTCTGAGAGATGGCAAAGGATAACCATACTTGTCCTTTGAAAGTATCTTATCCTAATTTCCATCTACTCACCCTTAAAACAAGACCAATATAAAGATTGGAAGATGCTGCTAATCACAAGCCAAGACCAAATTTTCTTCAATTTGTGGCGGCTACACATGAACACGAATAATATGAGTCTGGGGCTCCAAGGTTGAATGCTCAATTTCATCATCGGATGAAGTGATTGGTGAAATAGAAGGTTCCTAATGTCGCCCAACAGAACAAGGAAATAGACAAATGAAATTCAATAAGAATTGACTTGTAGATGGTTTAAGGTTGCAGTAAACTTTTAACATTAGAAAAGAAGCCCTTACCTGTTGGTATCTGCGGCGCTGAAGAAAAGTTACTGCTCTCACCATAACGTAGATTGGCAGAACAATTCCAGCTGTTCGTAGAAGTAACAACTGCAAAGAATGATAGGTAATTGTATAATCTACAAGTGAGGTTTCATCTTTGATTTCATGAAATGAAATGGCAAGCCAATAAGCTTACCATGGATAGTGGGAAAGAGTACTCGTTGCTTCCATTAATTATGAGAGGAAGAGTATGCCGTAAAATCAGAAGAACCATGAACTGCACACAAGAAGCACATGAGATTGGAAGAGGCTTTGGTCAGAATGATAGCAATTGATCAATGCTTAGATCTAACTATCTATACTTTAGAGTACCATTTGAAAACCTTGATTAGAATTTTATACACACACACATAGAGGGAGAGAGAGAATACAATGAGAGCAACTGAACGGCAACAAATCAAACTTCTTGTAGTAGAAGCCGAGTATTCATCATAGTCAGGATCCAGGAGATTACGGTTAGCTGAAACCATTGCTATAATACGTGGACTATTTAAGTCCCTTCGAGATATCTCCCAATTTCCCCTGGTAAAACCACAACAGGAGCACATTGGTCAAGTTGGAAAAGACAAAAATACATATATTCCAGATTAAAGGCAGTGAAATATATATCAGATATTTAATATAAAGATTACCTGAAGTTCATCGGAACACGCCCAAATTGAAACAGTGGGGGAGGAGCAGTATAACCAGGCTTAAATTGCTGAAATTCAAGAATTCAATCTTAATAATTAGCTAACTTTGTGCTAATAATGCAATTGTCCAAACTCAAAGTTTTCAGTGATGTAAAAGTGAACACAAACTATTAAGAAGCATGACTAAGAAAGATCATAAATCACCTGGTGGCATATCTCACACATAGTGTCACCTTTTTCATTACACCACCTTTGTACACATCTGCGGTGGGCATACTGCAAAAATCAAGAAACAAATATGACCAAACGAATATGACAGGGACATTCTGCACTTAAACCAATTATGCCAGTGGCAAAATTTTTTTTTTTGAAATATGATAGAAATTCTAATCTAAACTCACACACACATATATTTTGAAGATCCCGGGGATTGAACTCACACCCTCATAGAGGGGTAGGGCTTTTTGGAGAGGGAGATTACCACTGAGCCGAATACCCAAGTGGCGCCAGTGGCAAAATTAAATAAAGAAGAAAGGCATCTTTTTGAACAAATCATACTTTACATGGTATAAGAAACCATGAGTTGAGTTCTCTTGTACTCTCATTCTATCTTCTATTCTTCTCAAGCAACAATTTGAAAAAAAAAAGACAAGAATTACCAAAAAGACAGGATTGATGGCTAAAGGAGCATTATAGTATTAGTAGTCACCAATATGAAGTCTTCATTAATGTGTTAAGAATATGCACCATGATTAAAAGATTAAGCCACAAAATTACAGATTATTCATGATCCAAATTAAAAATCCCAAATTTAGACCTTTCTGTTTCATGATCCACATCCAGGTAATGCACTTCTTTCTAGTTCATGCTGGACTGTCTTAATTCACACACAACCTAGATTGCATGGATACTCCATTTTAATCTCCGTATCCTATACCCGTATCGTATGTGATACCCCCAAAAAAAAGGAGAGTATTTGATGCTGATGGGGTTAATGTGTACTCGATGATTATGATGACAGCGTGCTAAGTCACTATGATAATTGCATTTTTTGAAAAGTGAACATCAAGCCTACTTTTCCTACATGTACAGAGCCTAAAAATATATATGTTTTTTTTTTTTTTCTCAACAAGAATAAAAAACTCGCCCCCACTTAAACCCAATATTGTGAATTCCACAGAATCATTACTTGCATTGATTAAAAGAAGCCGAAAGCATCAATCAAGTTAGGAATATTGATTTTATATTGGTGGTTTTTTTTTTTTTTCCTCTCTCCCAGTCATGTGTCAAAAACTACTCTTATCTGAAGAAGAGCAATTTTTTGGGAATGAGTGGGGTGGGGGGTTGACTTACTGTGTCAAGTCTATATCAAGATAATAAAGGTCCATCTTTGCAAACAAACTTGTAGGTACCACTTGAATCGATTTAGTTATTTAGTAAATGGGTCTTGTTAACCAATACTCTTAGAATACTCTTAGAATAATAGTTAAAAAAATATTTATTGCTTCCACTTTATAAGAAGTAATGAAATTTAAATATTAAAATAATATAAAAACAGTTTTTAAGGATATTTTAGTCTTTTCGTTTATTATTATAATATTAAAATTTTGTTATTTCTCATAAAATGTAAATATTTAATGATCCTTAATCATTGTTCTAATGACACCCATTAACAAAATTCTTTAATAAATTATACTTTTGGTCCCTCAAATATTTTAAAAAGGGAACAATTTAGTCATTCCATCTATGTTACTAACGGCACTCGATATTTTTAAGCTACCAAAATCGAACCAAACCACATATTTAAGAGTGACCACAAACTTTAAGGGACCAAAAATGCAAGCAAGAATAGGCATAGGGAAAAAATTGTTCCCTTTTTAGACAAAATTAAAACTTTTTTAAATTTAAAGAAAAAAAATCGAACTTGACAAAAAGTCTAATTTACCCTAGTTCTTTGCTTTTGACACTCAGATGCCTTATATATGTAGAAGAGAATTCTGGAATTGTACAAATCAACATAAAGAACATAAGGGACAGACAAGGATGCGTAAAACACAAATACTTAAACATTGCAAAACAAATTAAAGGTTAGTAATCAAAGGATAGTGCAACTGACTGACCTTCAAGCTGCCACAGCAAGAGCAGGGTGTCTCCATATTTGAATCTTCATCCTCATCTTGGCATATCCTGCATTCCACCACTTTCCTTGGAGATGATATGTTTCCATAATCCACCTTCTTTGAAGATATATCAATTTTCTCCTCATCAATAATTACCACTGAGGAAGTGGCTTGCATAGTCTTGTTTCTGCTCTCAATTGCAGCTTCTAATGTGGATTCAGTGAGCAATCGATCCACTAGCAATACAAAGTGATCCCCCATCCTCAAATTCTCAATACCCACCAAACAAATTCAAATATTTCCAAAGAAATAAGCCTTAAAACTCCTTGAACAAGCTCTTTTCCTTCAACAGAAATCCTGGAAAACAAAACCAATTATAATTAAAAACAAAGCTAGCTATTTGAATATGGGAATCACACCCAAAAGAAGGAAAGGAAAACTGGACCCCTCGAAATGATTGTACAAAAGGAGAGGACAAATTAAGAGCATAAATAGAGGAAATGAATGCAGAAAAGAAAAAGGAATTACCCAAGCCAGAAAGCAACAGAAACAAGGGTTAATGAAACAGCATGGATATCATTATAAAGCTCAACAAATTTTGAATAAAAGTAAAAGCCAATAAATATGCATATGTAGTTTTCTGAAAAAGGAGAAAGGTGTGAAATTTAACTAAGTGAGGTATCTTTATGAACAATAAAAGGCTTTAATAAAACTGCATAACAAATATTTATATAGAAAGCTGAACAATCACAAAAAATGAAAGAGACCCAATAGAGAAAAGGTTCTCAAAAAACAAGGAGGAGAAAAGTACTCAGAAAGTAGAACAGAGGGGAAGGAACAAAAAAGAGAAAGAGGGAAAACGAGAAAGACCCATATGCATCCAAAAAACACTTCACCTTTTTTATGAAAAAAACCATGAGCTTAGCAAAAAGGCAGAAAGTATAACATAAAGGAATGGAATTTAACAGAAAAAGATGTGATGGAAAAGGAAGATAAAAGAGACTTACAAGATGGGGATCGTATTTTCTTGAAGCAAAGAAAGCTCTCTCTCTCTCTCTCTCTCTCTCTCTCTCTCTCTCTCTGTGTTTGTGGGTTAATGAAATCTCTGTTTTGGAATGAAGCAAGAGATTGAGTGTTGCCTTGTCAGAACCCAATTTATAAACCAAAATTTCATTCACGGATAACTATAAACGATAAATCTTTCTCTCTCTCTCTCTCTGTGACAAAATGTAAACGTGGGTGTATCCTATAATACATGTCTTGTAAGAGAGAGAGAGAGATTCCAAAGGCAAGTGCCACGATTGTCCTTGTACTTTACCGTTATTGCCGTTAAGAATGCCAGAGAATTACTTCAATTTCTCATGCTTATTTTCACTGTCAGTTATTTATGTTTCCTTTCTCTGCCTTTTAATTTTTTTGCTCCATCCAATGGCTGCATTATTCCTATCATAGCGTATGAGTCACACACAATTTTAAGACACTAGAAATGATACATATATTTGATATATGAGATAATTATTAATTATTGTAACAGATTGAGAGGTTGACGAAAAACATTATAATATATTTAAACCTTATTAATAGGATTATTAATTGTACATAATTAACCTTGCATCACGAATAGACGTGTATGATGTATTTACATTTGTCCTATATATTAACTTAGGTGACAGTTAATATTGGTCACCAACTTGAAGTGCACTTTATAAATTGTGTAGCCATATTCATGCTCTTTTGTTTTTTTATGTAGATATATATAGTTGCTTGAAAAGCAATAAAACTCTTAATCTGCAAGTCTACTTCAGAAAATCTTATCCAGTGAGAGTGATGCTTATTTGATTGCTACCTTCAACAATGAGGGAGTGCTAGTAAGTTGTAGATGAGATCATTTTTAAATATTTTTTTTGTTTTTATCCTATTATTCATGCATTTGTGACCTACATGCAAGTGGAGCTGGTAATGGGCCAGAGTGGAATGCAATTTTCTGAGCAGTGATTTGGGCTTCCATGTTGATGGATGGGCCCCTTTCATTTTTATTTTTTAACCTATATTTTGCATGTCCATTTTAATGTAAAATTCAAGTTGGTACATTCTTTAAAAATATTTTCTAATCATATTGTGATCGAGTCATAATACCAGTATGGGGTTTTTTGTTTGGTTTGAGATGTTCCTATAAGAAAGAAACTTTAATCTCTATTTAACATAATATTTAATTACATGAAGGTAGTTCGTGTAGTGGGTTAAAAATCCTTTTACAATCTATTTTCTGTCGAGAACTGAAGAATTGAGGTTCTGGTATGGTTGGGGATGAACAAGATTAGAGAAGAAAGAGAGAAAATAGACACAAGAAATAACGTGAACAGACTAAAAGACCTACAACCATGGTGAAAAGTTATATTATATAAATATATTTTCCTTTTTCTTTTATTACAAGAGAGAGGGGTGACATTTGTATAGGTTACAAGACCAACCCCCACTAAGAATCTAACTACCTAGAGTTAGCATCTTGCTAAAGTCTATGAAATCATTTCAATGACTTTGATGTTAAAGCTTGTTTTCATTAGGATGGGACAGTTTATGGAGTAGGAGAGGGGAATCCCTAGTATGGAGCCTTTTGACAATTTTCACAAATAAGGGACCAAAAATGATTTACTCTTGAGCAAGGAGGTAATTAAAGGGAAGCCAGATCTTATTAACACCATGTGACATCATTCCCAATCATATTATATTGTCAAAAGTCTGATTCAATCATGTCTATCATGTGATTAAGGTTATTTGTCACTACATATCTATGGTCTCCTCTCTCTTACCATATTTTATCTCAGTCATAAATAAGAGAGAGAGAAGAGAGAGAGAGAGAGAGAGAGAGAGAGAGAGAGAGAGAGAATTTTCATGTTGATTTTTTATTAGAAGTTAGAAGTTAGAACTCCAAATTGGACCAATTTGACTGCTGATTTGTGACTTCTCAGGCCAGTAGCTTATCAGTATATATGCCAAGTGTTTGGTTGACCCAATTACAGGGAAGCCATCAATTTGAGAGCTACACATGTTGACGTGTGTGTTAGTTTGAAAAAAGAAAGAAGTTTATTCATTTCAATAAAGTTTTTATACCTTTGAATTTGTTTGGTTGGTAAGCGTCCCCATTAGAATAATCTCATTTCTCATCCAAGAAGTCAAGTTCCAAATACCCCCACCTTTTCTGAATTTGATTCTGATTCTTTTCTTTCTACAAGGGGAAGCTCTAAATTAATAACATCCTCACATAAATTTAGAAAAAAAACGTATAGTACTATATACATATATATATACATCCAAGAAGTCAAGTTCCAAATACCCCCACTTTTTCTGAATTTGATTCTGATTCTTTTCTTTCTACAAGGGGAAGCTCTAAATTAATAACATCCTCACATAAATTTAGAAAAAAAACGTATAGTACTATATACATATATATATACATCCAAGAAGTAAGTTCCAAATACCCCCACTTTTTCTGATTTGATTCTGATTCTTTTCTTTCTACAAGGGGAAGCTCTAAATTAATAACATCCTCACATAAATTTAGAAAAAAAACCTATAGTACTATATATATATATTAAGATGACACGTACCATTTCATAATTTCATTGGTCAACTAGTTTATTAATTAGATTTAGGTGCTACCAATTTCTTCATTGTTTTGAGTAGCCAGGAGCATAATGACCATATGAGTCCTAAATGGTTGCATCATAGAATCGTCTTTTAAGTTTTAAGGGTATTCAAACAAATATTTAATAAGAAAGATAAGGTGTGGTTGAACAACCACTTGAATGGTATCATCAAAGATTGTGTTGGCTGCTTGATTATAACCTGATGCTTAAATAATTAATGATGATTAGATAAGAAAGGTATGCTTGCCTAGTTTAGAACTAGGTTAATTTTCAACTAGGGAGTCTCTATGTAAAAGATATATACATGATAACTAGTTGGTGCAATATCCGTATGAAGCAGGTGAGTTGGTGATCCATCATTAAGCTGAAAGTGGAGTATTAGTTCGGGACAAAGTGAGTGAATTTTACATATTCAAATTTGGCAATTTGCTGAGGATCATAGTTTTTGTTGTTGCACACTTAGCTTGCAACTTTATTTTTTTATAATTTTTTTTTTCTTCTTCTATTAAAAGAAGCACCTACCCAACAAGACCGTGCAACAAATTTAGCCAAGTAATTGGAATTTGATCATCATAGATAAGCAAAGCCTAAGCAGAAGATTAATGAGATTCTTGAATTTTATGAAATATTCGATAGAAGTATTCCAGATTTTCCTAGCAACTATGATTATTCCACTCATTCAATTCTGTCAATAGATGAACCAAATTTAGGAATTATAGAAATGATGATAAAATTTTGTTCTGAAATGATTCTACGAGGGGCTAATACAATTAAATTAAATATTAAGATTAATAAAAAGAAATAAGTAAGGCATATATATACCACTTTTATTTGACTCATATGTTCTTTATATATATTATCAACACCACTAATCACAATTAAACAACGAGAGTTCATTTGGTCCGTGGACAATAAGAGACATCATTTAATTTATTTTCAATAAACTATAGAATTAGAGTACTCCTTATTAAGTTATAGGACTTCAATAGCCTTTAAACATGTGAGCCCCTTAATCAAAAAAAAAAAAAAAAACATGTGAGCCCCTGCTGGCTCTTCAACTCCCTCTAATAACTTTACTTGACCTGATTAACTTAATTGACATGATTCGTCAAGAGTAATGTTTATTTATCATCTTCTAGTTTTTAAATTAATTCATACAAGTAAAATTCACCTCATAGACATGAAATTAGTACTGATCATATCATTATTCTTTAGTATAAATTTGCATAAAGAAATCATTTTGGATGGATGCATATACCCTAATTGAATTGAGTGGTTGAGCTGATGATCTATTATTAGCTATAATTGGAGTATTTGTTGAGCATCAGTGATCATATAAGATTAAGAAATGATTTCTTTCCATTTCTTGGTCAAATATAAGTTGTGGAGTTTAGCAAGGGGTCAATTGGGTATTTATAGTAGGAGTAGTATGAACAAAAAAAATGTTTGTCCTTCAAAAATAAGGATTAAAATGTAGGATACATTTTATATTTATATTTAATTTACAAACTACTAGCCAACGGGTCTACAACGCATGGGATTTAGGCCAGGGATTTGTAGCATTTTGAGTCATAACCTGATCTCAACTCCACTTAGGTTTGATTGAAGTAGGAGAATTTGAATCCATGATCTCTCACCAAAAAATTGCAAGAGGATATTATAAAATTGCAAGATTTAGATGCATATTAATATCATTTTGGCTAGTGTTTTGTGATAGGTACTGTTTGATTCTTTCTATGAAGAAAACTTGAGTTTGAATTCCCTTCTCAATTTAGTAAAGAAAAAGACAAAGGTCATTGCAACAATTACTTGAAAAACATCTGCTTTTTTAAATATTCTTTATAGTGTGATGACTGATGAGTGACATTAATTTTTTTTTAATACTTGATACCTTCCTATTATATCTTCTCAAATTGAATTCACACTCTTTTTTTTTTTATAAAATAGTAGAAATTTTATTGAATGAACCAAGAAACAAGAGGGATCAAGAATTCACACTCTTCCAACCAACTATACAGCATTATCTGATTATCTCGCATTATCTTGTCATGGATGATAATGGGAAAATAGTATAAAGTTCAGTGCAACTTCCTATGTTAAAGCATAAAGGCTTGCAGGGAAGTAATGTAATTATTCACCTTTTACTTTTAAGTCTTCCTAAAGTTCATTCAGTAGCTGTAGTTGTAACTATAATTTATTTACAAAGTTAAGGGTTAAATCATAAATGGATTATGAGGAAGTAAAGCAAAACCAAAAATTTCAACTGACAATAATCGTTGCTAAGTGCTAACATATATATAAGCAACAGAATTCAATATCATGAAACTGCAAAATCATAGTATTTAAAGAAATAAAAAGGGAAAGACAAATAGCAGTACCACTCAAAACTTGTTCCTTCCTTAATATGATTAGAGTAGCACAAATGACAACAAAAACCACTACATTGATAAGAGGCCTTACTAGTACTACTCATCAAAAACTACAAGAACAGTGAAGCAACACTTATTTTGAAAAGCAGAATTCTAAATTGTGGCTTCTCCATCTTGGGGTATAGTTAAGACTTGGAAAACAAATTGTCCAAGACACGACCTTTGAGTTTCACAATTTTTGGGAACCTCAGAATATTGCTATGCATGCAATTATGCAATAATTCCCGATGGACCTTCATCATTGGGGTTTTAAATTAATTAATTGTGGATATTGCATTGGAAAAAGAAGATGAATTTCTCGAGTAAAACCCATTTGAGCAACCCCAAATAGTGACTGAGTGAAGAGTAAAAATAAGAAATTCATTTTTTTTGTTGAAATTCATATTCCATTATGGGTAAAACAGATATCATTCCTTAAATGTTCTTTCTTAAGTTACTTAATTTAATTTAATTTAATCATGTGGTTGAATTTAAGTTACATTGTTAAATTTAATTGTTTTTTATTAAAAAAAATTAAATAAATAAAAACTTGTCTATGATCGTTTACATAGCAAACGAGCCAAGTTCAAAAATAAAAAGAACTTCAAATTCAATTTTGGGTATAACAAGTACAATTCCTTAGAGATGTATTTTGAGTTCTTCAATTAAATTTAACCATGTAGTTATATTGTGTAATTATAAGTCTCATTATTAAATTTAATTATCCTTGAAAAAGATAAAATTATTTGCATTGTATTGGTTAACACAGCAATGTGGTTGAATTTAATTAAGGAATCTCAGTCACAACAACTATAAAACTATAATTAAATTTACTTTACCCTTTGATTAGGATCATATTGAGCAATAGGATAGACTACAGCCTCAACCAGTAGGTTGTGTTAGTACTTAGTAGTATATCTTATGATATTTGGGCATGGCATTAATAAAGGTTCTATTAAATTGTGCAATTTCAACCTAATCAAGATAAATTGTAATTGTGTCAAAAATCATGTAGTTTAGTGGTATTGTTTGTTTGTTTTTTTTTTTTTTTTGGAAGAATCTTAGGTTAAAATTTAAACCCCTCTTCCCTATTTGATATAAAGAGGGGAAAAAAGAACAAAATGTCATTTCAACGAATATTTGAATAACTTATGATTTTTTAAAATACTTTATGAAGGGTTGACTGATAGTTTTTTTTCCATGATACCTTCCTATTATATCTCCTCAAATTAAAGTCTTAAAATATTCAGTAAAATTGATACATTTTGGTGAACCGATTGATACCATATTATCTTGTCAAGGATGATAATGGGATAATAACTGTAAACATCCATATTTAGGCCTAATTGCAGGGAATTAATGTAATTCACATTCACTTATAACTACTAATGTCATTCAGTAGTTGTAACTATATATAAATATAAAGATAATAATTTACAAAATAAAGCAAACCCAAAAATTTTCAAATGATGAGAATAATCGTTGCTAACATAAGAGTCAGAAGTCCATATCATGAAATTGCAAAATTATAGTATTTAAAGAAGTAAAAATAATGGGAAAGATAAATACAGCTCAAAAGTCTTTCATTCCATTATATGATAATTGAGGAGCACAAATGAGTGAATGACCACAAAAACCATTACATCGATAAGATAGCTCATTACCCATCAAAGACTACCAAAAAAAGAGAAGCAACACTTCCATATTGTGGCTTCTCCATCTTGTGGTGTAATTTAACCATGGGAAAAAAGCGTAACCACATCAGAGATGAAGGCCACAACGCCCACAACCGTTGCAATCATGTTGATAAAACCGCAAAAGAGCCAAAACATTGTGAAGAATTGAAGGTTAGCTTTGACGATGTCTAATGTCTTTGCTTGGAGGATGTTGCCATGTTGGGCTGTTTTATAGGCACACATGACTCGACCTTTGGGTTCACAATTTTTGGAAAACTCAGAATATGGCTTATGCATGCATTTGTGCCCAAATTCCCAATGGACCTTCATCATTGGGGTTTTAAATTAATTAATTAATTGTGGATGTTGCATTGGACAAAGGAGATGAATTTCTCGAGTAGAAAGCCCTTTGAGCTTCTGCTGTAGTGACCCAAGGAGGAGTAAATAGGAACTTTAAATTCAATTATAATCATATTTTGAGCAATGTGAGGTCTAATACTATAATTTTGACTGAAGAAATGATTTTATTTACTAAAAAAAAAAAAAAAATTTCAGTCTATGGCACATATATCACTCATCATTTTCTAATTTTTTTTATTCACCAATCCAATAGTGACATTTTGGCTGAGAATTGGAGAACCACTATTTGTATTCTAATTTATATATATATATTTTAAGGGAGGGAAGATTCGAATCCTATAAAAAAGATATCATTTGTCTTAAACATTATTGTTTAAAGTGTTTTAAGTTGCTATTATAATCCTGCCGCTCTCATTTCTTAATTTCTTAGTCCATTGCTACTAAGCAAGCAAATAATCCTTGTTAAAGATCAAATGTATGATGTTACTTTTAAGTTTTAAGCTCACTTACATGACCAATTGGGTTAAAAAAATCAGCTTGGGAGTGATTTCAACAATACCCAAGTTTAAAATTAAAATATTATATTCATTATCATATTACAATTAGTAATTCCTCAAACATTTTCCAAAAGTAATAAACGAGTCTCAAGCTATTCCGAAGCCTAACTTAAAGCTTAAAATTGCAATCAGCATTTAACATAAGATACAAAATTGAACTTTGCTTTCACTCTCCAAATGCTATCAGGGGACATATCCGTCATTTTACAAAAACTGCCCAACAAACTCCCAAGTAACTAACTTCTGTTTCCCGCCTAGATAAACGAATCCCACGATGCCACTTGTCAATTCCTTTCCCTCTAAATTTACGTCTCATGCCACTGCCACTCTCACACTACTACAAAGAAACTCTGAGTCTCTCTGTGACTGTGAACCAAGAAAAACCAAAGCTTCATCAATGGCTTCCTCACTCCTCATCTCCATCTTTCTCCTCCTCTCACAATTCATATTCTCTCTCTCCTCCCCTCTTCCAACCGAGACAATCCTCGACGCAGCCGAGATCCTCTCCGATACCGGCTACATCTCGATGTCCTTAACTCTTGAGCTTGTCTCCGATACCCTCCTCCCGAACTCACATTCTCTCACCGTCTTTGCTCCCGCCAACCCTGCCTTCACTCATTCCGGCCAGCCTTCTCTCCCTCTCCTCCAATTCCATTTCTCACTCCTCCCTTTGCCCCTCGAAACACTCAAATCGCTCCCTTATGGCACCGAGATCCCCACGATGTATGCGGGTCGCTCGCTCACCGTTACCTCATCTCCGTCCGATGATCGGGTGTCGCTGAACAATGTCGAGATTACCGAGTCACCGATATTCGATGACGGGCTCTTGATTATCTATGGGATTGATGAGTTCTTTGATCTGGATTTCGAGGTTCGGAACCCCCTGGACTCCAATCTTGGATGTGGGCTTTCGACGCCTAACCCGTTCGGCGAAGCTAGTGGGGTTTTGAGGTCTGTTGGGTATTCTGTGATGGCCCAATTTCTTGATTTACAGATGCTCGAGACTAAGAAGAGTACTATGATGACTGTGTTTGCTCCTACGGATCAAGTTATGTTGAATAGTCTCAGTAATTACAGTAAGTACTCGTCGATGTTTCTCAGGCATGTCGTTCCTTGCCGGCTTTTGTGGACTGATTTGGTGAAATTCAATGACGGGACGGCATTGCCGACGTATTTGGACGGGTTTACCATAAACATCACAAGGTCCGGAGGCATATTGATGCTCAACCGTGTCCCAGTTTACTTTCCGAACATGTATCTCAGTGACTTGCTCGTGGTTCACGGCCTTCGCCAGACTCTTGCGGTGTCGGAAGGAATGCAAGAAACTGCAGGAGCTTCAGATGAATTCAGAAGCAGTAATGAAGGCAATGTGCCAGTTAATTACGAGTTCTAAGGCCATGATTATGTTCTTGCTAGCTTCTGCTTTCTGGTGAATATCTCTGTTTCCATGACTTTTCTTGAATTTGAAGTCTTTCCTAGCAAATGTAAATGAATGGTTTTAAGAAAGAAATTGAACCCTTTTGAATTTGCTGATATTTCAGTATCTTTCAATATGATGTATTTCTTTGGGGTTTTAGTTTCTATGATTGTTCTGAATTGCCTGATTCTTAGTTGAAATGACACAATTTTTATGACAGAATTGAGTCAATAAAGAAGGAAAGTTTGGAACTTGTTATAAAGATTTGGTATCATTACTTTTAAAAGGCTTCAAAGTTTGCTGCTAATCAAGCTCTTCACCTTGCACAAGCATCTATAACATAAAGAAAAGTATACTTGAATTGTTGAATAGTATTTCAGGTTGATCTGCAATGCTTGAGGGCTACGGCATGCATTTTTTTGTACTAGTACTCTTATTGACCTCTGATTTAAGAAATCATAGAATGGATATGTAATCATGCAATATATTAATTGCAGTATATTAGTGTTGGAAATCTTTCGATAATGAGATAGCAGCCATAAACTTTTTAGGACTTCATTATTCTTGACTTCATAGTTTGCAAAACAAATGAGCTTGTACATAGCTTTCTCTAGGTGGTTAAAAATTTTACATTGCAAACTAGAAGTTCGAGTATAACTGAAAATTGACCTGAACAAAAGTGTACATGGAAATTAATACAGTAGTTCACACATAATGTCAAGCTCTCAATTCTATTACCTAGTTTTAATCAACAATCATTTTCCACAAGTGGAATTACCTTTATTTCTGGTGTCTGAGAGCCATCACTGAAGTCCTTGAATCTTCAGATATTCTTTGCAACCATTCTTGTTTTGAATAAGGATATGCTAGTGTTAAATTATAATTTCATATGACCGGGTTTGAGACACTTCTCGTTGCGGAAGACCCGGATCGTTTTGGTTGGCCTGTTACACTGCTTTTCCTTTTTGATCTTCTGAACCCCTCTATGCTCTCGTGTTCATCCTTGTTCTCGTGGGTTGATGGCTACTAGAGTTGCCCTTTTCTTCCACGAACTAAATCTGATTATTTGAGAGTTTCCACACTTGTGATGAGAGCTTTTCTTTTTTTATTAACTGTTCTCTCTCTGTATTTGGTTTTTTCTACGTAATAAATTATATTCACAAAGAATATAATATGTTAGATAAGAGCACATCCCTTCTTTTAAGGGATTTGATAACTACTATCCCATGATTTGAATTGGATCAAATCATGGATAGTTATTCTTATCACATAACCAAATGGGACCCGCAACCCATAGTGGGCGGATCATGGGCTCGGGTCCATCCCGACCCATTAAATTATAACAGCTAGAAACTGTTTCTTCTAATGATATATTATGAGAGATCATTCCTAGTTTCTTTTTTCCTCACTAAAGCTCCAATTCTTTAGTCCTACTAATATATGGGAAATTGTTGATATATTATCATAGTTTGCTCTTAGTGCTAGTGGAATATGAATAGGATCAAAGATGCGGGATTAAGAGAAAAATGTGCCTATACAGGTATATAAATAGTCTATTTAGGAGTGAGATTGAAGAGGTTTTGTTCATCATCCTATAAAAAAAAATGGCTATGGCTATCTAGGCTACAGAATAACACATATACTTTCACAGTCACCTTCTAGATGTTAGCTTGAAGATGAGAATTTTTAGGTACAGAGATTTCACAGAGGTGGAATTGTGAAGAATCAGTTTAACTATATTTTCAACTCTAGAAAAATTGAATAGATTGCTTTGTTTATTATGGAGAATGGGAAAAAGCTAACTCCATTATAGGGTTCAGCTTGTAGAGCCAAAGGCTTATTAAAAGATGGGTTATTCTCTTTTCTTCCAGAGTAATGTGGCACTGTCAAACAAATTCATGGTCTTAACCAACTCTAACATCACTGCTGCTGTTATAAGCACCAGCCCCCACAGTGCCAGTTGATGAGAATGCAAGTGAGCTATTTTAGGGCTTATTGGCAATTTTGTCGTCCTTAATGACAGACTTACATAATCCCCATGAGAGTAAACAGGTAGTGACCAATATACAATAAAAGAGGGAAGTGAAGATTATTAGAAGGAAACTCTGCAACTTTTGACTAAGGCCAAATCTATTTCCCCTTCTAAATTTCAGTAGTAGTCACCAGGTGATTTTCCCCAAGTCAAGCAGGTTGAACACCATCTCCATCCACAATTTCCCACCCTTATAAGCCCTATTAGTACTCAAATGAGCTTCATTGATCCTAATAGAAGTATAGAACACGACTACTTCTTACAACTTCATATGTAAGAACCTGTGGTTGCCTAGGAAAATGGTTCTTTTAAGGATCATGCTGCAAGGCTAGTTGTCCTCTCCTAACACTATCCACAAAAGGTGGGGAACAGATTTCTGATTAACGGTCTAAACCATCTAAATTTGTGTTGGTTTGGATTTTCTTATTTAAAGTACAGTTGCATAGAAAAAACAGAAAGTATTAAAAATTTGTACATTAGCAAATAAGCTAAATGAGTTGGAGGGAGAAAAAAAGCACTAATCAAAGGCATTAAAACATTTTTACCAGAAAAACTGGTGTTCGTACATAGCCACCATAGTTGAAAAAGTTCCATACTCTATAATGTATAAAATAAATAAAATAATAAGGGTTTTAGTATGTAGCCACCATAGTTGAAAAAGTTCCATGCTCTATAATGCATAAAAATAAAAGTTTGGTATATAGCCATCATAATAGTTGAAAAAGTCCCATACTCTACAATGCATACTAGTGGATGTGAAGTGACAAGGGAAACATGTATGGTACGCATGGGGACCAATCTTACTTCCTATCACAATAACAAAGGATATTACATAAGGCAAGATGATCAGAAAAATCTACCAATTGATTTGCTTTACCTATATACATAACAGAATACACTATATTTATAGCCCTCAACTCAAAATGGAGCTTCGCCCCACTTTGGTTTCTTCCCCTAATAGGGGTACAAGAAAGCTCAAGATATGAACCTAACTATAATACTGATTTTCTACCTTACAGTTTACACTTCACTTGAAAGATTTGATATCGGTACATCATTGTTGATTTTACTGCTAAAACAGTTCTTGCAACTCCTGGTGCCTTTTATTGGTAAGGATAGATTCACAAACACTTCCTCCCTTTGGGGGCGGTTCGCATAGAGTATCCAAAGAACAAGACACAGCAAGACTCCAACTGAAATCATTCCCAATCCTGCGTTCACTATCTGGAGATAGTGGCTCAATGGTGGACAGTAACTTGTGGTGATATTTTTAAATGTATCCCGGACAAAATTGCAGTCCTGGAGGCTAAGTAGAGGTGGGGTGTAGTGCTCGAGTGCATAGCTCTCATTAACTGCAGCCACCAACTGTGAGTAGATCTGCGGGGTCACCCTCCCAACAGTGGTGCACCAGCCAGATTCCGAAACTTCACATGTGTAGTTCTGCCAAACCTGCAATATTTTACGTAACCAAATAAGATGGCTTAATCAAATCTCAATTGCGCGTTATCAAAGATGAATTTTCCACAATCCATTAGTCAAAGACAGTGATAAATACTGGGGCAAACTTCATGTAATATAGCAAATTCGGGAAGTTATCATCTTCCAGCGGGGAACTGAACGTGTTTATCTCTTCCTTTCATTAATCACATATTTTGGGTACATGTGCAACATGAATACTTCATTTCAAGCAGAAAGCACATATCACATATCAATTACATTAAATCCTTTACTATCATGTTCTCTTTCATAGCACAATCCCTGTATTCTCGCGAAAGCTTTAATATTTTTTTAAGCTCACAACTAAAGGACACTTGCAGATAAGATTTAAAAACAACCTTTAAGTATTTAGAAAAACCTTATGGAAAGAACGATTGTAATTTAATTTCAATTTCAACCAAGACCAGAGCAGAGAATGAAATATATATATATATATATTAAACTTCAAAGAGACAGTGAAAGCCAAACAGAAAATCATCGATCATTCATCTACATATGCATGTGAATCATGCAATGGATGGGGATCCACAGCGGTTCATATACAGAAACAGCTATGAAATGGTTAAGGATTGCATATTAATTTTATTATCTATTATAAACTTTATCTCAACATAAAACTTCAAAATATTATAGGAGGTGAAAATTCAAATCAAATTATGTACAAACCACCTGATGTTTCCAGCTGTCTCGAATGTATCTATTGTCTTCAATTATATTGTATAACTTGCCACATCAGTGGGTTCTTTAGTAATTTTGTTAAGAGTACTACTGTTTTGACTCAATAATCTAGAAGTTTCCAGAAACATATTTACGCAATACAGATTTCCATGATAAAAAATTATACCAAATAATTAAAATAATAAAAACACATACCTCTGAAGCATTTGCCATAGACACCTCTTGAGGCCCACACTGGCGATCTTGCAGCTGATTGTCATATGGATAACACAATGGCGGCATTGTAGGACCGGACTGATTATAATAATAAGAATGTTCCTGGGAGGGACTTGTATCGGCATATGTATAGATAAATTCATTGACGACATTTACAATTTGATTGACAATTTTTTTGCTCTGCACAAGTGTCTGATTTGTGGTTCTATGATCAACGCATGGAAGAACGTTGCTAAGAGCTGTTTCTGCATGTGGATATTCTACCCATTGCTCCATTGCCATGCAGGTATCAGAAACTGTACTGTAATTTCAAGTAACACACTTTTATCAGTAATTACTTTCAAGGATGCTTTGCTTTTAGTTCTAATTGCCACAAAAGGCAGCAGTGGATGTAGCAGATCTTTCAAAGGCAACAATGCTATATCACAATCAGGCTGAGCTATTTTTGTGAACATCACATGTGAAGGGAAATTAGAAAATTGGTGATATAATTTAAGTTTTCAATTCACATAAAATAAGAAACGTAAATAAATTTAACAGAGATTTATCTGACCAAAATCCAATTTCTTACTTGTTGAGGATTACAAAAACTCCACACAGCACAAATGTGATTGCAACAAGCAACCATCCACTTATTATGAATCTGCAACATTATGTTGGTGGCGTCAGAAACAAATATGAAAAGCACCCAGCATGTTGACAGTACTAATATTATTGGATGTGGCACATGTCCAACAAATGCAAAGACAACTTACATGTGGATTGCATGTTTGTGCCCAAGGACAGACAGGACTGCAATAACAAAACTAGTAAGTTACAAAGAGGCAAAAGTTTTGTAGATGTGAAAATAATAAAATATATCATTAATTAGGAACTTTTCAGCAATACGTACTAAGACCAATCAGAGCCAGAAGAAGCATTACTGCTGCGACAGTTATCAAAGCAGACCGCCTGCAACAATGAAATCAAAAGATGCCAATTAACACCATGAGTGTTGAACAGAGTTCTGGATATAGATAGTTACTAAAAAGGCTAGGGTATACATACACAGCATTGACGACTTTCTTTACTTTGACAGAATTTTGACTTGTCTTCTCAGTCAGCGTATCTGCTGCTGTATTAAGATCCATGTTCAACTTGTCAATATCATCCATGACATCAGAAGGAAGGAACAACTGGGCCACATTAATAGTTTTTGCTAGGGACAGATATTCCGTGACATTTCTTAGGATCCCCACGGTGTAATCTGACTGGTTCACAACATAATTCAGAGTTTGCAGCACTTCACCGTGAAATTCATCCTGCCCAACAGAAAGAAGGATACATCCAATCCTGTATGACAAAAGAGTCCGGAAAAATTAGCAAGATTTACAGAAGAAATATCAATTTGTCAATATGTGGATTGGAAAAGATATGTATCATCATGTTAAAACTAGGAAATGCATGCAACAAACGGGTTGAAACTTTGAACCAAAAAGGGAAAGAAAAGATAGCAAAAGCTTTGGTTTTTTTTTGTTTTACTCATTGCATGATGAAAAAGTCAAGGCCTGGCATTTAGCACAAGGCACAGAAATATATTTATTTGCATGTAACAGCCTCATAAAATGGAGGCAGCTCATAAAATAGTTCAAGGTGAAAAATAGAATGATAAAATACCTTTCTCAAAGAACAATATATTTGTTAACTTTAATCACCTTCTAGACAAACACAAATAAAAATGATATCGTATTCAATTTCAAACATAGAATCAAGTAGAAGAATTTTTCAAATAAGTGGAAGAAAAGTACAGCACTAATCGTCCATATATAGATTTATACTGACAAGGTAAAAAGGAAATCTAACTGCTAAAGTATTAGGAACAAAACAAAGAAAGAAAACTGACAATTACAAAGATAATAATTATTAAAAAAAAAATTGAAGTTCAGAATATTACGCTGCAGCACATGTGAAGAGTATGAGCAGTATAAGACAAATCTTTTGTGAACGGTGTGATTCTTTGCCTTTTATGTTTATCCTCCATCCACAGCAATGATGAACCACAAGAGACAAGCCAAAAGAAATAAACCATAGGACAGCAAGAATGAAACCAGGAGCACCTGTAAATCCAACAGACTGCAGATAGAATGGTTAAAATACTGATGAATACGTGTTTAATAATACCAACAACAACAACATTATTTAATGATCTCAGTATATTATGCAATCATGTAGAAAATGTCAACTGAAAGTACAAGGGAAGAAAATATAGAATCCACTGGGTGAATCATTATCAGTTAAACACTGTAATATAAAGCAAACCTCAAAGGCTAATACACGTTTCACACAACAAATTAAGCTCTAATAAAAAAGATCGCCATATTGAGCCCACAGCTACTTATCTCACTACATATATTGTACAAATGACAAGATGTTTTGAGTATAGAGGTTGCATACCATGGTTTTGAGCAGTTGACCATGGAAGCACTTCCGAATAGATATAAACAGATGGCATAAAATTTTATAGAATCTATTGGATGAATTAACTAGATCATACTCATTTCATTAGTCCCCCTTTTCTTTTTTACACACACACACATCCAGTAGGTACTGATCCAAGTTATTTTCTTACAACTCACAATCGATTTTAAGCTTCCAGAACTTTGATTCATTTTGCAATACTTCATTCAAAGGATGTGCTGATTGATGTCAGAAGAATACTAGAAATATTAATCCCTCACTAATTTCTGAAATTTTTTATATTTTTCATCACAAGCCATCTCTTTTCTCACAGATCAGTAAATACAAAGAACAAATTGCCAAGACAACATTTCTGCAAACTTCTCCAAACACACACACACAGGACAGCAATGCATAAATGATCAATCACTCACCACTTGCTTGCAATTACATTATAACCAATCAAATCTAACAAACAAAGACATTAATGTGAAAAAGGGGAGCAGGAGCAGGACTTACAGCCCAGTAATGCCGATTGGTGATGTCCCAACCGCCATGGTAACGCCGAAACCCGCGAAGAATGTCTGGCCTTTTCGTCCGGTTTGCCGCCAAAACAAGAGTGGCATCATCGCTTGCAGGCCCTGGAGCTTGTGCAGCATCCGAGATTTCATTCTTCCATGACCCCAAATTCTCTTCTCCTCCTATATATACAACAACACAAACACAAAGTTAACAAAGCTCAAAGCTAAATTACTCAACCCCAAAACGCAAAAGAACGTTTCTTTACATTAAAGCACATAAGCTGAGAAAATGTAGGAAAATAGTGAACCCAAAAATAAAAATAAAAATCTTGCAAACTAAAAGAAAAAGAAAAACCAGAAGTTTCGCACTGCCCCATGCAACAAAAAGGTTTTAGATATTACTTCAGTTAAAAAAAAAATCCATTTCTTGACACCCAAAACAACATAAAGCTATAACGCAATTTTCACAATCTCACTTTCCTTCCATTTCCTCATTTTTCTCAGCAACCAAACAAACAGACGAAAATGACATTTAAGGTCAGACCCATTACTCTTCTCCAATCAGCGAACCAAGAAATTAGAACAATTAACATATATATATATATATACATACATACAGCTATGAATTGTACGTACCTAGAACAAACTTGAGAGAAACAGAGTGAAACCCATTGCCAGCTGGCTGAGCATAAATCGAGCTCAGAAAAGCCAAAATGAAGAAGAAGGAAGAGAGCCCAGTAACCAAAAACGCCTTCATTTGCTAATCTCTATCTTTTTCACTCACTGCAGCCATGGAAAACCAACCGAACCCATTTCCCAAGATCCGGGTCCGACCAAAGAAACTAAGAAAGATTCACACTTATTCACAGTGTGATTAGCATTTTTTTAATTCAATATTCTCGTTCGTATAGTTTCTGATGGGAACGAAATCGAAATGAAATGAGAGATTTTATAGGAAAGAGACTAAAAAGAGAGACTGAGTGAGAAAGAGAGAGAGAAAAGTCACATGGTGGGGTCTAGACGGTGATTAAGGAGAGGCAACGAAAAGGGCGGGTGCGATTTGTTTATTTTTAATTAACGTTTTGCATAAGCTAATCAAACTTTCTCTCTTTCTTTCTATTCCTTGCTTCTTTTTACTGTTCATGAGTGAGTGAATTAAGTAAAGCCTAGTCTATTGCATAATAATATTATTATTTTTTTTGGTTATTCATTTTGGTTTTGTTTCATACCAGTTTGTTGTTTTGTCGTTCTCTTTGCTTTTGTTGATTTGTTTTTTGTTTACTTTTTCTTCACTTATGGTTTTTGGGATCATATTAGTATATCAACAAATCTAATCTCATATATTTCTTTATCATTGTTAATATGATCGGTTATTATTAATAGTAATACAGTACAATAATTTTCATAATAATTGAATTGATAATTTTTTATTAATTTATATCTAAATCCATCATTAAAATCATTTTATTATTTATTTTTTACAACCTAACACATGATGTAATATTTTCTCAATGAAAAAAAATATTTAATGAAAATTATTGTTTCTCCAAAATTTTGTAAATTTTTTTACTAGAAGATGGGTCCCCATACGTATGGGTGTTTTTTTTGTTTTTTTAAGTGAAACACTTGTGTGGTTTAGATTCACTTGTTTATTTATTGGTTTATTTTTTAAAAGTGATTAAAAATACTACTATAGTTAGAATATGTAAAGTAAACAAACAAGAAAAATAAGCTAAATAAAGTAATAAAATGAAATGACAGAAATGCCATTGTTAATAGGACTGAATTACTTTGTCAATTGCTTATTGATGAGGTAGCTTCAAGTCCTTATCTGGGAAAAATGTATGTTGGACATTGGGAACTGGGCAGTGGCAGTGAGTCATATATCCGAGTTTCTGAGTTACCGGGTTTTTTTTTAAGTTTCCCAAATCCCAAGTGAATGGGAACAGAATTACAGAACAGAACAGAAGTTTGAGGAAATTTCGGCAAGTTGCTTTTTGTACTTAGGGTCCGTTTGGGAGAACTCTTTGAAAAAGAACGTTTTTAAAAATAGCAATTTCAAAAATAGCGATTTCAAACTGAGCATTTTAGAATCACAATTATTTTGGGAGAAAAATAATACCAATCCCTATCTACTTATTTATTTTTAAGCGCAAACAGACTTTTTGAGAGAAAAATCTACAGAATTTATAGTTTATGTGCATGCACCTGGTGTACTCCAACATCAAAGTGTCAATTACCAATAATTATCATTACGAAAAAGTAAAAAAAAATGTCATCTCTTGTCAATTTTTGATACATCATGATTTGATTCGAGAGTGTCACAATTCGCAGTAGGCATATGTGCATTATATCTCAAAATGATTAGTCATAATACAACTTTTTTATAATCACTTATATAACTTAAAACAATGTATACTTTTAGTGTGGAATTCAACACACATTTAAGTAGTACACATAACTTAGCAAAAAAAAAAGTAGTACACATAATTTGTGATATTAAAAAGTTCTTTTTTTTCTAATGAGGAGGGTTTTTTTTTAGTATATAGTAAGTGTAAATCTGAAATTCACTTTAAAAAAGAATAATATAGTTTTTTATAATTTACCATTAGGTAATGACATCAATGGATTTCTTTTTATTATAAGTAGGATTCGATCATAGGTCTCTTAATTAACAACAAGAATTTTTACTATTTAAACTAATTGAAACCCATAAAAATAATAATCAAGGCCACGACTCTCCACTTATATTACTTTTAAGAAAATTGTCTAAGACCCAATGTGAAAAATACCCCATAGTTTTGGTCCAATAAGCTCCCACTACACGATGATAGTTTGAAAACAATTGTCGAATGCTCCAATTAACATACTTAGATTATATAAAAAGATTAACTTATTTTTCAAATACATGTATTGGTTACAAAATTTCATTGGAAATTCTTGTTATAAAAAGAAGTTTTTCAAAATTAAAATTGATAAAATTATACATAAGATCAATTATGTCACTAGAAATATTAAGTGGATTAGTTATATTATTAAAAATAAGAGGTTAACAAAACTTAAATATAAAAACAAGCGAAGAGAATCAATTTTTAAATAAATAAAAATTTATAATATTGAACCACAAATTGTATCAAGTTGGTCCTAAGAATATTATGGTTGAAACATTTATAAAATTACATCTTACTTCGTATCTTAATAATGTGAAACTAATTGGTATCTTGCTCTAACAAAAAGGAAAAATCATCATCACTTCTGATCCATGGTATCAAAAAAGAAGAGGGAAACTAGTTGGATCATAAAGTTGCTGTGAAATCTGTAAAGTATGTTTCTTACATCACAAGCAGAGTAAAGAAGTAGGAGCATAATTTTATTTGCGAAAAAGCTAGCTGAGGAAAGCATCAAGCATGGAACATGTTGGTAGTGATTGGCCACATGACATTAAGGGACATGCAGGGTCCACCTTCTATCTACGCTCGTCACACACGGATCTGCAGGGCCCAATGCAATATGCATTAAAAGTAACGCACCGTGTGTGCACCACCATACGCGTTACACCGTAATTCTATTGCCATTGCTGCCATAATAAAGGCATGAAAAGCAATATATATGGGCTTTTATTTATAATAAGATTTATTTCCTACTTGCTTTACTGCTTTTCTAGAACTTTTTTGGATCACATATAAATGTTTGATCAACACGGCACGTATTTAAAGACTTTCTTTTTGGACTTACCTAATCGCCATCTTTATGGATGTCAATTAGGATACAAAATTTTCATAAGATTGTGTGATTTATTTCAATTGGTACATCATTAAAGCAATGATTATAGAATTAATAATAGGATCACGTGATTGTTACGTTACTTTAATTATAATTTATTATTTTAACGAGTTATGAAAATAATTGTGTTTACAACATTGTTCGGTGAATATGTTTGATAAAGCAATGAATTGTTAGCCTCAGTTTCCACTAGGATTTATCATTTATTTTGAGAGTAAAGTTCTGGTGGAAGGAGTGTATCATATATGTGAGTTGTAGTATTTATATTTTATACCATGCTTAGTCTCATTTCTATTAGAGGGTTGATCCATGTGATTACCTAGAATTTCTAAATGGGGTGGAGGGTTTTTATTTAATCTCAAATATTAGATGGATGTTTAGAAAGTTCCCAATTTAAGAAACTTTCTCTTGCTACTTATTTGGTATTTTATCTATTTGTTAATTCTAAGTTGATTAAGAAATGAAAATCAAATGGGATAAATAATATCTCCAAACCAGAGATTGAAACTCTCAATGTTTCTTATCTTGTACTTGACATGTAATTAAGTCCTTTGTTGATAAGGTCTAATTAAGTAGTCCTATGCAGCATCATCTTTGAAGCTTCACGTCTATTGGACCATTAATCAATATCTCCAGAATCTCTCTCACTCTCTCTCTCTCTAAACTTCAACATCATTTGAATTTTCGTTTGAAAGGAACAAAGGCTTTGTTTAATTAAATGCAAACTACAACAAGAAAGCCATAGAGATATCTTATTCGCCTGTAGTGAATGTTAGAAAGATGGAAGATGGTGATGGTGATGGCGATGCGATGGCGGCGGTCTAATTAAGCAGTCCTATGTAGTATCATCTTTGAAGCTTCACATCTATTGGACCATTAATCAAAATCTCCAGAATATCTCTCTCTCTCTCCAAACTTCAACATCATTTGAATTTTCGTTTGAAAGGAACAAAGGTTTCGTTTAATTAAATGCAAACTACAACAGGAAAGCCATAGAGATATTTTATTCGCCTGTAGTGAATGTTAGAAAGATGGTGATGGTGATGGTGATGGCAGCGGTCTAATTAAGCAGTCCTATGCAGCAGCATCTTTGAAGCTTCACGTCTATTGGACAATTAATCAAAATCTCCAAAATATCTCTCTCTCTAAACTTCAACATCATTTGAATTTTTGTTTGAAAGAAACAAAGGTTTTGTTTAATTAAATGCAAACTACAACAGGAAAGCCATAGAGATATTTTATTCGCCTGTAGTGAATGTTAGAAAGATGGAAGATGGTGATGGTGATGGCGATGGCGAGGGCGGCAGGTGGTGGAGATGGCTTAGGCGTTATTAGTGGCAGCACTCATGGCTGTTTGTGAGTTTCAATCTTTCATTTGGAGATTTTCTAGGTTTGGGGAAAATAATAGTAAATTGATTTGGGGATTTATGGATTCGGGCAGGACTGTAGGCATCTGGGTTATGAATTAATCCAGGTTAGCTTATGGGTATTTTGATTATGTGTAATTTTTATTTAAAAAATATTGTGTCACATCATTAAAAAAATGTTACATCATTCTTCTGTTAGCCACATAGATAATTAAACTAACGGACTTTGATGAAAGGATCAATAACGCTCATTTTTGAAACTTTAGGGACTAATAGCCCTCATTTCAAACTTCAGGAACCAAAAGCGCTCAACGTGTAAACTTTAAGGACCAACAGTGTATTTTAGCCTTTCTCATTTGGTATTTAGTAGTTGATGACTTATTGCATTTTATAAATTTTATGCCAAAACTTATTTATTTTTTAATGATTCTTTAACCTATGTTATGAATTATAATTATTTATTTATTTTTTATTTTCGGAAAGTAGAATCTTACGATTCACGATTCGATTCTACGATTCGATTCGCGAAACCCTCCCAACGATTCAAGGTAGAATCCCAATTTTAATTACCTTGATTAAAAGTAACGCACCGTGTGTGCACCACCATACGCGTTACACCGTAATTCTATTGCCATTGCTGCCATAATAAAGGCATGAAAAGCAATATATATGGGCTTTTATTTATAATAAGATTTATTTCCTACTTGCTTTTACTCCTTTTCTACAACTTTTTTGGATCACATATAAATGTTTGATCAACACGGCACGTATTTAAAGACTTTCTTTTTGGACTTACCTAATCGCCATCTTTATGGATGTCAATTAGGATACAAAATTTTCATAAGATTGTGTGATTTGTTTCAATTGATACATCATTAAAGCAATGATTATAGAATTAATAATAGGATCACGTGATTGTTACGTTACTTTAATTATAATTTATTATTTTAACGAGTTATGAAAATAATTGTGTTTACAACATTGTTCGGTGAATATGTTTGATAAAGCAATGAATTGTTAGCCTCAGTTTCCAATAGGATTTATCATTTATTTTGAGAGTAAAGTTCTGGTGGAAGGAGTGTATCATATATGTGAGTTGTAGTATTTATATTTTATACCATGCTTAGTCTCATTTCTATTAGAGGGTTGATCCATGTGATTACCTAGAATTTCTAAATGGGGTGGAGGGTTTTTATTTAATCTCAAATATTAGATGGATGTTTAGAAAGTTCCCAATTTAAGAAACTTTCTCTTGCTACTTATTTGGTATTTTATCTATTTGTTAATTCTAAGTTGAGTAAGAAATGAAAATCAAATGGCATAAATAATATCTCAATTAGGAGGACTTTAAAAATATATAAATGTAAATGTAAAGAATAGAAATGTTGAATAGATACATATGGCTAACAACAACTCACGTATATATCTTAATTTCTAAATGGGGTGGAGGATTTTTATTTAATCTCAAATATTAGATGGATGTTTAGAAAGTTCCCAATTTAAGAAACTTTCTCTTGCTACTTATTTGGTATTTTATCTATTTGTTAATTCTAAGTTGACTAAGAAATGAAAATCAAATGGGATAAATAATATCTCAATTAGGAGGACTTTAAAAATATATAAATGTAAATGTAAAGAATAGAAATGTTGAATAGATACATATGGCTAACAACAACTCACGTCTATATCTTAATTTGTTATTGTTACTTTTGGGTTAATAATCATAATATATGATACAAGTCCTTGTCAAAAAAATAAAAAAAGTTATATCTAAAATAAAGACAAGTACATCACATTTAATGAGAGAGCTAGGAAGGTGGTGAAGTCCAACTTCCAAAAGAATGGCCAAAGATCTATGCCGATATGCGTACGTTAATGTTTTTGTTGGTTATAGCTTGGCTTACCCGTTTGAATTGGAGTAGTTTGGGGTCTACATCAAAAGGGAGGGTCAGTATCAAACTATCAATGTGTAAGTAACAAGCTTATTACACGGATCTAGTCCCTTTTTTTTCAGGTAAAGTGACCAAAAGCACAACTCAAAATAAACTAGCTCATAAGATTACCGACTTTAGATTATCAAATTAGGTAAAGAATGCATAAATGGTACGTAACACGTAATGTGACATATTGTCAATCTATCTTTGCTCTTCAAATTAATCATAAAGAGAAAGTGCATTTGCTACCTTTTTGTATGGGACAAATATTCTTAGAAAGCACAAAGAGAGTTAGGTTTCTCTAATTGTTTATTTATTAGGGTTTTATCATAGTTAAGCAGCACGCTTGTGCACATGACGTTTAATTTCGTTCTCGAATCAGCAAAATATGACAAAAAGAAGAAAGGCCTCTACTAGCTAGGAGTATAAGCTAATTAATTTGTTCTAGGGAAGGATTATATAGTATGCATGTTCTTTTTTTCTTTTCTTTTTTTTGATCCAGTATTATATGCATGTCCATGTGCCAATGAGTTTGAACAATGTGATCAGATGTGATTTTTACGCATCTTTTCCAACGTACAATAAATTCAATTTCTTTGAACTGGGTCAAATTATTGAATTATTAATTCCATGATAAAAAGATTTAAATTATTGAATCTCAACACATGTCAGCACTCAGCAAAATCGATCTCTCGCTGCATTAAAGAAAGTTCCGATCATGTGATCATATGAAGATAAATGCAGGTCGAAGGAGCAAACGTTTTGTATTGGCATACAATGAACGGTGAAGGTGCATATATAAAGGTGGTATCTTATTTATATATATATATATATATATACCTTTAAAACATAGAAAAAAAAATGGTATCTAATATAATAGGCCTCAAATCGAAATTAGTGAGGCAGTGACACCTAGATTTTGTTTTTTTTTTTTTTTTTTTTTTATGGATATCTTATTATATACCTTTAAAACAAAGAAAAAAAAAATGGTATCTAATATAATAGGCCTCAAATCGAAATTAGTGAGACGGTGACACCTAGATTTTGTTTTTTTTATTTATTTTTTATGGATTTTGTTTTATTATCGACTGTTGATTTAGTAGAGACATATCTAGCTTATATGGGAAGTCATATATATATATATATATTTTATAAAAAACTTAGGTAAAATATATGGATAGAATTTTAATTTTTTTTAAGTTTAGGGGACATGCATGGCCGCATGAGCTCCCAAGACTCTATGTAGTTCCGTTCTTGATAATATTGATAGAGATAATCACGTACTAAAGTTAGGATTGTAACCATGTACTTAATCTGGCCAAGCAAATGCCAATCCCATCCACACTAACCACCATAACTAAAAATCAGATGACAATCCCTAATAATATATATGCCATCAAGATTCAATACAACATAAGTTTATGCCAAACGAATGTAATTCATTGAATACTCATAGATTTTATAAATTAATTTTCAAAAAGAATAATTTCTAACTTAAGCATCGAAAACATTTAGTCAATATTTGTCTGATTTTTTTTCTCATTTCATGTGTTCATTGCTCAGATCAATCATAAAAGGTCTTGAATATTATTACCCGTCGGTAAAATGATAATATCACACTATGTGCTGCTATATATTTGGTAGGCACACAAATGTCAGGGAACATGCTAAATAGGGGACCAGCTGCTGAGCACTGTGTCCCCAGCTAGAAGATGAGTTGTGGCTATCTGTGTTGTCGTCTTCATCGGCTGAATTCGGTTGCTCTTTTTCTCCATGCAGTGGTTTAGGACCACGTACCATGCTGCTCCTTTGTTGACATTATTAACCCGCTCAACATATATGCTGGTAATATATATGCACTAAAATGGCTTTCCAACCACTTCGTATTAACAAACTTGATCGAACTTGGCAACAACCAAAGTTGTTCATTTACCAACTTAACCGTACATATATATATTTTAACTTAGCACATTCCTAATGTTGTCAAGAAAATCAATCAATGCTAGTTGATTAACATCATGAAAACTAATTTTGATAGCTTAAACTCAAGGGAATGTTAAGGTCAACAATGTGCCTATTAATGCTTCAACCAATAACACATTGAACCTAATGTACACTTTTGAGAAACTCTTTGTCGATGGCCTATGCATCCCTCGAAATTCCGAAATAGTCAAAGCATTTTGCTTCGCACACCCGGTGCCAATAAAAAATATATATATATATCAATAATGCTTTCGTAACATTTTCACAACTTTATTGTCTAACATAACAACTTCACCTCTCAATAGTTGTAAAAGAAAAAATTTTGTGTACAAACTTGTTGTATCCATATGGACTAAATTTATGAAAAGGACGGTTAGAAATGTTAAGTTACCAATTTGTGTTTCTCCATTTCGATGTTAGGTCGAATCCTTTCCACGCAATTGTTTGTTGGATCTTGGTCATTTACGTGTTAATTATTGGTAACAACCCAAGAATGCTCCAATATATTCAAGATTAACACTTTCAACATGAGTAAAAAGTAATATTTTTATCCCTTGGCCATGAAATCTTTGGCATTCCCTTTCACCTTTTTGACTACAAGAAAACAAAATGGATATGGATTCCTACTAAGTACTAAGGATAAAGTAGAAGATAAAAAGAGGGTGCAAAAGTGTTGCCTTTATCTATTTTCGTCGGCTACGGCCAACAGAATTCTATCTAATATTCCATTCGGCCCAATTACAGTCATTTCAATCCAAGGAAGAGGAAATCACTACCTACCTTCTATTAAGTGAAAGTTTGCTTTATATCTTTCCTCGCTTGAAAATGAAAAAGGAACAATACTGTTTTTTATTTTACCCATGGGGAAGTAATGTAATGGTGTTCTTTTCCTGTTCAAGTCTGTGAGAGTATTTACGTGTGATATACTCACTCTTGTATTAAAATATTACAGTAAAAGTAAATAAATGATATATAATATTGATTGGACACAAACTAATTGGTTTAAAACAAAGGATTAAGAAGAATAGCAAAAAACCTTGTGTTATTTTTTCCAAAGATAATTAAATTCAACCATGACGATGTAATTCATTAGTCAATATAAAGTTAGAAACCCTGGTTATATTTAACTAGGAAATGTAATGTATAAATAAATTGCAACCCGGATTGTGTTATCTACTCTATGGAATAGTTGATATTTTATTTTCTAGATCTAACAGTATATATACTGTCACATCATTTAAAATTTTAAATGATATCACAGTCTTGTATACCGTTAGATTTATAATATTTAACCTATACCATAAAATAAAATAGGCTCTCTCTATTCCGTATTGTATCCGCAAAAATGCAACACAAAGCCTGAAAGCTTGCAACAACGCTACTCTTCTTTTCATCAAAAAAAAAAAAAAAACACTACTCTTCTTCAACCCTTAGATTGATTTATTAGGCCTGCCAATTGTGATTCACTATATGGCAGGCCATGAGGTAGGGTTTTCTGCTAGCCCAAGAGATATCTGAGGATACTGACAAAATGAGCCTACTGATCACTATAAGTCCAAAAGAAACCCCACAATGTTGACATTCCGGATGCAGGCCCAATTCTATTGCAATCCAAAGATAATTGGTTTTTGGCTAAGATTTATTTTAGTCCTCCAATGTTGGTGTTATCATTTTGATTCTCGGAGTTTCAAAACTTACAATTAATATCTTGAGCTTTTGAAATCTATCACTTGTCCCTCAAGTTTCAAAATTTACTTACAATTAATCTCTTACACTTTCGAATTTCAATCACTTTGGTCCCTCAATTTCAAAATCTACAGTCCACCCCTCAAATTTATGAATTGCAGTTATTTTGATCCCTCAAGTTGACAGTAATTTAAAAATTCAAGGTGTCAATTGTAAGTTTCAAAACTTAAGAGACAAAAATGATAGTGACACTATAGTTAGAGGGAATGTTAGCATTTAGTGACCATAAGCAAACAAGCTGAATGAATATTGCTGTGTCCATGCTGGTTTTTTATTTTTGGCTATGTCCAAGCTGACACTAAGATTTAGGGTGTGATTATACATGCAGCAAGCCTATTGTTATATATATCTATATAATATATAATTAAAGAGTTGAAAAATAAGAAGATTTAAATTCAAATCAGAACATACAAACATGGCAGTCCATATGATATTAAATAGTTGCAGGCTTACAGCCCATAAAATTGATTGGGCGTTTCATACTCTAAGCTATGACACAATTATGAGGAAGAGAAGAGAACATGATACTTGGGAGTATGGAAAGTTGAAGCATTCAACTCTATACAAATTCCTGACATTTCTATGCAGCTTAGCTGTTAAAACCTAAAGACTGACAATTTTATATGAGGATAAACTCCATATGATCATTAAAACTTCCTAAGGCTCAAAATCATCAGTGAATAAAGTGAATTGTGAGTGGCAAAACTACATCACTCAGACCCTTTCAAAGCTTCAAAACTCTCTTAAAGTCCAAAAGATATCACTTACTATCCATGATACAACCCTAGCCAACTCAAGTTTGGCAATACACGACCCAAGTCTTCAAAAACAAAAACATGCCACTCCAATATGAATTCCCAATGGCAGGATAGAAACTCCACTGCCACTGGCATAGCAAGGCAGCTACCCCCAAAATTCATATTTCAACTAGGCACAATGCAGTAACAAACAATATGCAAAAAACCTCAACAATCTGCTCCCTGAAAGAAATCCCACCTCGGCCATGTACCAAACAAGATGGGGGGATCAACCTCATTGGTCCAATCAGACATGAGAACCATGCTCAGAGTGAAACAGTAGGAGAAATTTCCAGCAAAACTTGCTAGCCTTCTGCAATGTGGAAACTATAGACTTCCTGTATGTTTCTTTTAGCTTACTTTGGTGCAAAACCCTGCTAATCATTTCAGAAGAAGACTCAATTCCTACTTTGAGAACAACCCCAGGTTCCACAAACAAGAGGACCTTATGCACCTCAAACTTCTTTACCCCATTTTGAGACAAATTATAAAGAGATAAGTTGGAGACATTTACAAAATTTGTAGCAAATTAAGAAGCCACCATACCTCTCTCATTGCTGATTTTCTAGACACAAAACATATATATATATATAAAGGAATTGCATGGTTGAATTCACAATAAAGGTATATGATATATACAGTTTAGGTAAGCTACTTATAAATCATGAACGAACAGATGGAAAAAAAGGCTTGCACAAACCTATATAAATAGGGAGGTATAAAAGCTAAGATTTAGAAATATGATAACAAACAAAAGCTAGAGAGGCATTGCCTATTATATGTGCAATAAAAAGTGTGCCGAATCATCTACATGCTGCAAGAGAGGCATCATCTATATGTAATTACAGAACAACAACGATATTCACAGTAGAGAAATATAATACACTGATAAAAATTCCAGCATAGGGAGTTTGCTTCCCAGGATCGAAGCAATTTCATCTGAGCAACTATGTTCAACCTTCAACTGTTTGTTGTAAGTGAGGAGCTTGTCCACCAAGAAAATCAGCACTTAACAAATGCTCCAACCACATGATACAATTGCAAAGATATGAACAGGTAAGGCATGATATACAAAAGATGACAAGCTGTGTTTAGGTATGAGGAGTTAAAATGAATAACAATCTCAAGTATAAATTGCTTCATATGCATTGCAACACTACATGATGG
Organism: Fagus sylvatica; assembly: GCA_907173295.1. Classification (NCBI taxonomy): domain Eukaryota; kingdom Viridiplantae; phylum Streptophyta; class Magnoliopsida; order Fagales; family Fagaceae; genus Fagus; species Fagus sylvatica. The sequence goes on along the minus strand of OU015771.1, from coordinate 2,176,977 downwards.
TTTTGATTATGAGAGAAAAAAAAGAGATAAGTTTTACTTATCACAACACACACATAGAGAGAGAGAGAGGTTTTGGCTTCAACAAATTTCTTATGTCACAAGCTTAACTTGACATAATATCTTACACTTAGTCATTGCAAATGAACATATTAGCAAAGCTTAAATATATGCATACATTTCACCATCAGAACAAATTCGTACCATAGAAACTTCCTTCAAGCCATTTGGACAAGAATAATTTATCCAAAAAAAATATTCCATAACTTAATACTCAGGTATCTGTATTCTGTAACTTAATCTATGGAACCAAACCTATGGACAAGAATAATATCCACTCCTTTGGTACTCAAGGTAACATTTTTTTACTCTTTGACATTGTTTATTGCACTCACGTGGATAACCCAGTTAATCACTGACCACAAAATGCTAAAACTGCAGACAAGGACAAAATGTATAATCAGTATAGATATGTACAAAATTTGATCATCTTTTCAATGTGTGCCAGAGTGGAGATAAGAACACATAACCAATTATATTCTCCTTTGACAACACCAGCACAAAATAAAAGCGACCTTTCCCATAGAGTATCAGAATAGAGAAGGATGGATCCATTAACAGGACAAATATATTGGTTCCAAGTTCCAAGCATGATCATGGTAACTAAGCAGTCCATACAAATATTACCTTCAATAGCCATGGACATCTCAGAATGACAACAGTGGCTCCATAGAGCTCGAAAAATCTTGAATGAGGGCACCACAATAAATGTGTTGATTTAACAACATAAACAGCAGCTTCCACATTGACTCTTTAATCACCTTGCTTTCCAAATCCCAAGCAACAACCGGAAGCCTAGAATTTTTTCAAGACTGCACAATTCAATGCAAAATCCATAATCACAAAGGTTTAAGTAAACATATAACACCTGTTCTTTTGGGGTTGGACCTACAACTGACATTGAACTTAAAAAAAAGGTTAATTTGAACTAGTTTCTCTTTGGAGAACACCAGAAATCGTTGGTTACTTACCCATCAGAAGCAGTCATTGTGGAAATCTTTCATTGCTCAGCATTCTCTTGGTACTCAATTGACGAGAGTAGTAATTACTCTGAACAATTTACATCACGAACTAATATCCACAATGGTCTAACACTCAACATTATAACCAGTGCTAAGTTAATCAGACAGTGGAATCTCACTAACAGACTATGTCCCAGAGCAAGGTGCCATATTGTTATAAGCAAACCTATGCTCGTCAAGGAAATAGATAAATACAAATAACAAATCCTATTGAAAAATTCTTCTCCATGACAAATCACAAATTATAATGCATAACCAGCATATCCCATAAGCTCAGTCAGACCACTACTTTAGAGTTATTTAGAATATATTAGATACACCAAGATAAAAGGAAAACCAAAAACACCAAAGCAGGCAATTCAAGTGTTTCTTCATAACACTTGAGATGTTACCTTCCTCTTCATAAGTCAGAAGCATAATAAACCACACAGATATTTTCTAAAAGAGTTCTCAGAAGTTACACTATAATTCAATGGACAAATAATTTGAGCACAATCAAACCTATGACCGAACAATAACATATTCTTCTCTTCCTTTTCTGTTTGACCACATAAATTTTTTATTTTATTTTTGATAGGTGAGATAATTTTATTAAAAAGAGAAAACACCTCTATATGCATAAAAAATGCACATTGAGGGAATAAAGGTTACAGCAACAGCGAAGGAGAAGTAAAGCATAAGGAGTCTACAAATTCAGTAATTAAAGTAGAAGTAGTGAACCCCGATACCCTTGCCCAATCAAACAAAGCATTGACAAAAGCACCCTTCAGCTGATTCATTGAACACATAAAGATTAAACAAGAATTATCGGTCAACAGTTTAACATGACCAACAGATTTTCAAAGGCAACCTGCCTTCCATGATACAATGGAAAGTGATTCCAAGTCCAATTAGTAAACACTATGACACACAGCTATTCCCAACTTAAACATGCTGCCAACTCTGCCAAGTTCCAAATACATATTAAAGACACCATGCAGAATCTATTCAAATGAAAGCAAGAATTATGCAATTCAGTAATAACTATTCAAATTAAAATAATAATAATAATAATAATAAAATGGGGGCAGGGGGGGATTGCACCAGTCCATTCCATCAATTGAAAACTGCATTCATAAAAGTTGAAACATCCGACAGACAATGAAGCAACTTTCATTTCCAAAAAGACTATTACAGCCTCAAAATTCAAAAGGCTGGTCATTCAGCTGTCAACAAAGATTGCAAAACTCCTAATCCTTTCTTGCTAATTATTTATCTGATAGAACAATAACAAAACTTGAGGAGACCCTCCCCACATATTCTACCCCCCAATATCAATGATTCTAGGAAAACCCCAAAAAATAAAAACTTTCCCCCTATTACATAAGTCACCAAAATCTAAACTTTCAAAAATCCTTCTACCCCATAAATTTCTGTTAGACAATAATGATAACATCATCATAGTAAAAATGAATTAAAACTTATCCTTCACCGTGACACCAAGCTCCCCAGCCACAATCACAGTGGTAGCCATGTCAATAAACATCCCATGCTCCACAACACCAGCAAGCCTCAAAATCTCATCGCTGGCAACCTTCAAATCCCCAATATCCTTCTTGAAATACAAGTCCACTATGTAATTCCCATTGTCCGTGACATAGGGTACACCCCCACTCTCATTCTCACCCAAAGTTCTCAGCTTTGCAACACAACCCGAATCCTCAAACAAAGCCTTAAGCCTCATGGCCGTGAATTTCCAACAAAATGGCACAACCTCAACAGGCATAGCGAGTCCACTTCCACCCAAATGCTTCACCATCTTTGACTCATCAACGATGACAACGAATTTCCTACACGAGCTCTCCACCATTTTCTCTCTCAAGAGTGACCCACCTCGGCCTTTGACGAGGTTAAGAAAAGGGTCAACCTCGTCAGCACCGTCGATTGCAAGGTCGACGATTGGGTGAGAATCGAGATCGGAGAGAGGGATTCCAAGAGAGACAGCTTGGTCATAGGTTATTTTCGATGTGGGTATTCCTATAATGTTGTGAAGCTTGCCTTGGTTCAAAAGCTCAGCGATTCTAGCCACAGCATGTTTGGCCGTGGACCCAGTTCCGAGGCCAAGAACCATGTTGGACTCCACGTACTCCACGGCTTTATAGGCCGCGATTTTCTTGAGCTCGTCTTGGGTGAGAATCACTGGGGATAGAGGAGCAGAAGAAGAAGAAGAAGGAGAAGAGGAAGGGACTAGGATTTTGGTTTCCATGGGTGATTTCTCTGAGGCAATAAAATGGGGATAAGGAATAGCCATTTTTGGATGAATATAAAAGGAACCCAGAAAGGATAAAAAAAAAATTGATTTTTGAGAATACCCAGAAGAGAAAAATGAAATCTGGGATTGGGATAAGAAGCTATTCAAGTCCAAACAAAAGTTTCATTGTTAAAGAACAAGAAAAAAACAGAGAAAAGATTAATTTCTAGGAAGATTATTGATATGGGTTTATCTTGGAATGTGTGGTGGTGAGAGAGACAGAGAGAGAGAGAGGTAGGGTTAAAAGTGAGAAGTGAGGAAGAGAGAATGAGAGAGAGGCTCAAACACAAACACTGAGGGGTTTGTGTTGGTTTGCTTTTATAAAGAGGAAGGAATGAAGAAGGTGGTAGTGGTGGCGGAAACAAATTACAAATAGGAGGAAACAGGTTCATATTTTTATTTATTAATTATTTATTAGAGAATATTTATTAAATAAGACTAAGAATAAATAAATATGTTACATACAAAAAATATATATATACTATAGTCCTAATCCTATATTTGTATTGAAGGAAGGGAAACCTGAAAGAAATGGGAAAAGGAGTATTTCGCACGGTGTGGAAAAGAACGTGATAATGAAATGAAATGAGATTCCTACATGGAACAGAATTCTAATCCAGTGGTATTTGTGTTTTGTGGGTTTACTTTTCTTTTGCTTTATGTTACTTTATTTTTTTTGGGGTTATTGGGTATTTTTTTTATGTTTGACTGAATTTGAGGAGTGTCATTATTATTATATGGTACTGCAAAATTAATATTAATAATCTTAAATGTTTCTGCCGGGAAAGAAGTGGTTTTACATGATTGGATATTTTTTTGAAGATATATTTAATAAATTTTCCTTATGTTATGCTATTTGCTTGCCTTTCATATCGTATGGATTTGATAGTTTTATCTGCGTCGATTTTATTGGGTTGACATATCCGTAATAGTAGGGTTATTGTCTATAGTTTTTTTTAACTGAATTTCGAAAATAACAATTTTTTTTTTTTTTTTGAATAGAAAAATAACAAATTTTCAACTATGATGTGTTCAAGTTTTCCTTTTTTATTTAAATAAAAAACTTCCATTTTTTTTTAGTTTAATACATGGTTGATAATCCTTGAAGTTTTAAAGTTATTGAACACATCATAGTTATATAAAATACTACAAAATACGAGATAGAGTTATACTACTCTTACTACAAAATTTACTATTATAAACTTTTAAATTTAAAAATTTATTTATCATGTTGTATCTTGACATCAATCACATTAATTACTATGTAAACATTTTATAATAAAATTAGTATTATATTTTAACATTTTCTTATAAGATAATAGAAGATATTCAGAGACTATAAAATAAATTTTTGTTATATTAATTAAAGAAGGCGTGCAATGAAATTTGACATAGGTGTTAAAGATTTCGTTTTTTGAATACATCATGGGTGTTAAGAACTTACACGCATTGTGCAATGAGATTTTGAAACCAAGCGTGCACCAATTGTGCACAGCCTTGTATCGAATACCTACTAGTCATGAGTTTTTTCTTTTCTTTTTTTGTTTGTTGTGTGTGAACCAAATGCCATAACCTGCAAGGAAACTATAAGTCTATAAATACACTTTTACACAACTCTTTCACTATTTCTTTTATGTTTAAGTTATATTGATATAAATTTTAATTAATATTACATCAATTAATAATTTTTTTATTGAATTAATAATTTCATATTTTCCCATAGTTAATTACAAGTTGTTTTAGTTCTTAACACGTATGTCAAATTTTAGTTCTTACTACTCGAGCGGTAGATTTTTTGTTTTTTGTTTTGTACAACTTAAAATTTGAATAACTTAAAACTTATCGTTGTAAGATGAAATACTTGATCTTTGATGAATTTGATATTCTATAAGCATATACGGTATAAATAGGATAAGGATCCTCTCCATTTAGAATAAAATGGAGAGTCTCCATTTCATGGTCTAGATTAAATATCACAGATCTAACAGTGTACAGATTGCCATATCATTTAAAATTTTAAATGACAAGGCAGTATATATATCGTTAGATTTGTGAAATAAAATCTGAACCATGAAATGGAGACTCTCCATTTTATTCCAAATGGAGAGCATCCTTATCCATATAAAGAGGACTTTTTATTAATATTACATCATGTAATAATTTTTTATTATAATAATATTTAAAAAATAGTACTGTTGGTTGGTCATATTCAGATTTTTTTTAATAATTTGATCTATAATCAGCACAATCAACTTATAAAGCGTTCATATTTGTTCACACAATCACATCAAAGTTATCATTTATTTAGATACGATAGGATCTTATAATTGAACTAAATGAGAGGTAAATGTATCACAATATAAATGGAAGGGTTATTGTCAGAATTTATTTAAAAGGACCCTCTTTATCTTTTGGACAGCTACATATTGTTTCGTTTAGACTTTAAACTAACGTTAGCTAAAAAAATATATATATATCCAAAGGAAATAATGGTAAGAGATCTTAACCTTCTCTTATAATGATTTTTTTTTTTATTATTATTGAGTATATCTTAAAATGGAATCCCCCGTTATAATAACAAAAGAAATCATATTGTGAGTATGTGACAAGGTCTTCTCTTTCTTAATTTTTTAGTTTTTATTTTAGTAAAGCTAAGGAGACAACAGTAATCACAATATCTATACTATAATATAAAACCGAAGCTTTTTGACTTTTGGTTGACCTCATCATATTGCGCCACATAAGCTTTTGAAATCTCACAATTTTACACCTCATTATTTTAATATATATTTTCTAACTGAATTGAAATTTTATTCTATTATTAAACATTCCATTAGAATTTTAACACATCATATTTTCTTTAATATAAGAATATATTATTCCATATATAAAACACAATCATAATTAATGTCTAATACTAAAATATATTCCATATATAAACACAATACAAATATCTTTTAATAATAATCATAATTATCAATTTTCATCAAGATTTTTAGAGTTCCTTTTTTTTTTTTTTTCTTATGTATTTCATTTAATTTTGTTGTTGGCAATGGAGAAAGATGGATGGATTTGTTATAATGAAACCATGTGAGCTTGAAATGAGTTATGAAAATTTTTTTAGGTTTGATCATATAATCATGTGCCCATGTATATTTATTTGTCCTTCTTTTTATTTTAAGTATCCTTTATTTTATTTTTGGATGGAAAACATGATCCATATGGTAAATATAAACATGAATCGTGTTTTATAAAAATTGGATTATATTCAACTTATACCAAAAGAAAAATTACATTATATTAAATTTTAATTATCCTATAAGTTTTTGAAATCTCACAATTTTACACCTCATTATTTTAATATATATTTTCTAACTTGAATTTAAATTTTATTCTATTATTAAACATTCCATTAGAATTTTAACACATCATATTTTCTTTAATATAAGAATATATTATTCCATATATAAAACACAATCATAATTAATGTCTAATACTAAAATATATTCTATATATAAACACAATATAAATATCTTTTAATAATAATCATAATTATCAATTTTCATCAAGATTTTTAGAGTTCCTTTTTTTTTTTTTTTTCTTATGTATTTCATTTAATTTTGTTGTTGGCAATGGAGAAAGATGGATGGATTTGTTATAATGAAACCATGTGAGCTTGAAATGAGTTATGAAATTTTTTTAGGTTTGATCATATAATCATGTGCCCATATATTTATTTGTCCTTATTTTTATTTTAAGTATCATTTATTTTATTTTTGGATGGAAACATGATCCATATGGTAAATATAAACATGAATCGTGTTTTATAAAAATTGGACTATATTCAACTTATGCCAAAAGAAAAATTACATTATATTAAATTTTAATTATCCTATAGTAAATACTTTCTTAGTTATTTTTTTAAACCAAAAAGTAGGATTTATCCTAAATCCGATTCGTAAAGTCTCTTTATCGATCTTGCCTACAACATTTTGAACTACAAAAAAAAAAAAAAAAAAATATATATATATATATATATATAATATATATATATATATATATATATATATATATAAATATTCAACAAAAGAAGTAAAAGGAATCAAAATTAATTTAGATTTTATTTTCAATAATTTTCCTGTGTATCGCACAGGTTTGCGACTAGTTTTCATAATTATCGAGGTGATAAATTATTAATAATAGATAATAAAATATCAATTGTGAATATAGATGAAAACTATAAAAACAAATCAACTCAATTGTTGTGAACATATGCATTTGCTTAGCATTACTTTTTACTTTTTCTGTTTTTTCATAAGCATGATATGGATGTCCTTTCATTTGCATGGGCCCTTCACTAATCAAGGTTATTTTGGACATGAAAATTAATCACAGGTGACGTGGTTTAATAGTTTACATCAAACACAATTTTTTGAAAGTTTTGTTTATTTACAAATTTTCAAAAGCTCACTAATAGTTGTACGGTTACCCATTTTTAGTAAATAAGCAAATCAATAAAATAATTCAATCTAAAATGCATACTTTTAGAAAAATACAAAAAATGTTGATACAAATGTACAATTTTACTTTAAAAAAATTTTTTTTTTTGATAGATACTTTAAAAAATATATAATTCCTCTAACATTAATACAAAAAACTACTCAATTTTCATGCATAGGAGCTTAATATGGATTATGACTTTAGAGCAAGATAATAGAATATATTCAACTAACAAAAAAAAAAAAAAAAAAAAATTATAATCAAGATAATAGAACTATAAAAAATTTTGTTATGTGAGACTTACAAAATTGATGTAACAATTTTTGAAACATTAAAAATAAAGTAATTAAGAAAATTATTTATTATGTTGTGGTACCAAAATTATTTATTAACACGTTAGTTTGTAACTTTTTTACATTAAAATGGTAAATAATTCTAACATTACCTAAAACTTTGTAGTTTAATCGGCATTAATTGATTTCCTTTAGAAACAATTCCTCCCTAACTATTGAACAATCAAATAAATAAATAAAACTATTAACATTTTTATAAAAAAAAAATTAAGCATAAAAGTTTCGAATGAGTATATAATGTAATTGGGAATTTGGGAAACCCAAATTTGACTAAAACCCAAAAGGGTCAAGGCACTTTTGAAACGGTGGGGGTGGCTACTAGCATCCAACCATGATGGTATTGAGTGGTCTATTACTTTGTCTTTTTGTACGGGGCCTATGAATGGAATCAACATCTTAATAATTTTAGGAACGTAGTGGGAAACAAGGCGTGGAGCTTGCTTTTTCCACAATTCTCCGCATATTCCCAATCACCGGATATCGTTTCTCAGAATTTATTTTTATTCTCCTTTACAATACTATGCTAGATTTTATATGATTTCTCAAATAATTAAAATCTGTTAAAGACTTTATTTTTCATAGTTTTTTACTCTTATTTTTATCGTTTTTCATGCATTTTGTTTTTGAGAGGCACTATAGAAGCTGTTAATTGCGGGGATTTGATTATGACAAGCATTATGTGAGGTCCATGTTCAAGGATTTAAATATTCCATAATCACTTTTGTCTTTTGTCCTCTTGAGCTTCTGAAGATTTTACCAGCATATCTTCTTGGGAAAGTCAATTGTTTGGCTTCGCAGCCTTGGTCGTATGTCGTATCCGTGGGCCATCATGTTCCTATTAAATCAAGAATGAAAACCAATGGAGCATAGAATTTTTTGCAAGAAGCATGATCATGCTTGTTGTTTTGCAATTAGGAATAGCAACAAGAGGGGACGGGGTCACGATGCTCCATTATGAGTGTCTAATACTCTAATGTCTTACTCTTAATCCCCCGTTTTGGGTGAGTAAAATCCGTGTGGAATGAGGAAGTCACGACACTTACCCTATGTTTGATTGGAGGGAGATGAAGGGAGAATAAAAGAGAGAGGATGAGAAAATTGTTAGAATATGCTAAAAATTAGTATATTTCATGAACCTTTTTTTCTACTTTCTTTTCAACTCCTTCCGTCCTAAACATTTATACTATAATGTAAAATCGAAACTTTTTTTACTTTTAGTTGATCTTACAATACTGCGTCACATAAGCTTTTGAAATCTCACAATTTTACACCTCATTATTTTAATATATATTTTCTAATTGAATATAAATTTTATTCTATAATTAAACCTTCCATTAGAATCTTGACACATCATATTTTTCTTTAATATAAAGAATATATTATTCCATATATACAACACAATCATAATAAATGTCTAATACTAAAATATATTCCATATATAAACACAATATAAATATCTTTTAATAATAATCATAATTATCAATTTTCATCAAGAGTTCATTTTTTTCTTCTTATGTATTTCATTTAATTTTTGTTACTGGCAATGGAGAAAGGTAGATGGATTTGTTATAATGAAACCACGTGAAGCTTGAAATGAGTTATGAAAATTATTTAGGTTTGATTATTTAATCATGTGCCTATGTATTTATTTGTCATTCTTTTTATTTTAAGCATTCTTTATTTTATTTTTGGTTAGAAACATGATCTATATGGTAAATATAAACATGAATCGTGTTTTATAAAAATTGGACTATATTCAACTTATGCCAAAAAAAAAAAAATTACATTATATTAAATGTTTTAATTATCTTATGTTAAATATACTTTCTTAGTAATTTTTTTTAACCAAAAAGTAAAATCTATCCTAAATCCGATCCGTAAAGTCTCTTTATCGATCTTACCTACAACATTTCGAATTACAAAAAAGAAAAAAAAAATACATATTCAACAAAAGAAGTAAAAAAAATCAAAATTAATTTAGATTTTATTTTCAATAATTTTCCAGTGCATTGCATAGGATTGCGACTAGTATCCTAATAAAATAGATATGAGAGAACAATGGGAGAGATAACAATGAGAGTACTAACAAAGATTAAGTAATTATTCAATATTCCGAGAATATAATAACGTGATATTTTCTTATCTGAATAGTAAGTCCTATTAATTAAAGTTAACGTAAAACTCAATATTCATGTGAGAGAAGTATATACTTAGAAAATGCTAAATAATTTTTCACATAGACAAGCGTTTTGGAATATATATATTAATTGGGCATGATGGGACGGGACAAGACAAGATAGGAAGGCAAAATCCGTCCTTGTCATCCCTATTTGCAACTATAGTTTTTCCTGATTTCAAATAAAAAAGAGTGGGAACAGCTTGGGTCCAGTGCACAGGAGCATTGGATCCGTTGAGATATTGATACATGTATAAAAATTGTACAAAACTGGATACGTGGCAATATCTCAATGAGTCCAGTGCTCCTGTGCATTGGACCCAAGCCTTTCCCAAAGAGAGTTGGTTGGGATCAAATCTCATCTACATCAAAGAATATATCTATTGGTGTCTTAATTTAATAGTAAACATCAATAATAAAATAATAGACATCATATATTCAGATCATTCGTATCCAAATATAAATATTCAAATCATATCATATCTAAATAGAGAAAGGGAGAGAGAGAATGTGTGTGTGACCCACATGTCTTAGGTTGGACAAAAATTAGAGTCTAATTTGGGTGGTTATAGATTAGAACTTCAGGACAACGGAAACTGTTAATTCAATACATTAACATGGCAAGGATCATAACATCAATTAGTCAAGTTGGAACCATGGGTCTACATCAAGAAAATATAAACAAAACCCACCTATAGTAGGCCATAGTGTTTAACATGGCAAGGATCATGCAAACCATTTGACTAAACAAAGACCGTCTTTGCCTAATAACGTGTAAGTAATCCCAACAATCTTTTTACCATGTTAAATTTTTGACCTCTTAGATTCAAGACCATGCAAATCCAAATTCAGGATAAGAATTTGTGAACAGGCAAGCTATAGGAAATTTCCAACTTCAATTTGACCACGTAATATGAAAATCTAACACGCTTTTCATGTGCGCTGGTCCAAACTCCAAACAAGAGATAGCCTTCTCGGATTTGGCAGTGAGTCATGCTTAGAACATAAACATGTTTGGCCTGATATTGCCCTCCTTAAGACGAACAAACTTTGACCATCCAAAAAATTAGTAGTTTCAATGTAATAAACATAGATGAATCTTTGAATTGACATATTCAAGCCAAATTCTCTTGCCATTTTTTTAGGATTCAACCTCTGAAGCGAAGTACTAATTCTTTTAATTGTGACAGAATTATTAAGTACTTCATACGATATAGAGATACATTCTAAACTTTTGCTACACATTTTACCAATTCATAAATCATTACTAATGTAGGAATATTAATAGTAATTACTTTCCTTACAAATGAATATATGTTGAGGACCCAGCCATCATATCTTTTTTAACATCCTTGTTTTTCTTATTTTCATGTTTATATTAAGATCTCTCTAAAACAGTCCTTATATTAACCAAACCAATTCCCCATTCTGAATTACTCTTACAATCCCAAAATTTTGAAGCCCTAAATATGTAGCTATGCTCTCACACAATCACATGTCCACCATGACTTAGAGCATTCATATTAGACTCTTCAAAATTTTAGCCAAATGGGTTCTAAAATACCCACTTTTTCTAGTTTAGCTAAAACACAACTACATCAGCTTCTTTAATTTCTTCTCTATTTTATTAAAATATTATTATTTTCTCTCTCCTCTCCACCTTTTTTTTCCCTTTCTTTCCCCAACTTTCCCAATTCTCTTCACATTCACAGAAACAAACCTCCAACACGTGGGCTCCTCCGGCAACCAAACTCAACCCACGGCACCAGATCAGCTCCAGATCAAAACCCACAGCCTCCACAGCACTAGATTGGCTCCAGATCAAAACCCACAGCCTCCACACACCCACAAAACCCACTCATCCACAAAACCATCATCGAACGACCCACGGCCACCGACCCACAAACCCACCTTGTCGCGAGCCTTCTTGGCCTCGCCGTGGTTTCCTCATAGCCCTTTTCTGCCTCACCGTGGTCCCTTCACAGCCACAAATCAACAACATATAAACCACAAATCAACAAAATCAACCAAAAATCAAACCCAAATTAATCGGTAACCCCAAGCCCGATCCGTTTGTGGCGCGAATCGTTGAGAGAGAGAGGCAACACCAACGGTGGAAGAGAGAGAAAATACAATATAAAAGGGGAGGATTTGGGTTTATGGATGAACAGTTGCTCCTCTGTTTGGAGGAGGAACTGTAGAAGTTGTATACGTGATTTGCAGATTGACGAGACTGGTGTGGTTCGGTTTTGTGGGTGTTTGCCAACATATTTGCCAAATATATGGCTTGAGTCGTCTACTGTGAATGCTCTTACCAATGCCTTAATTTAGAAACATTCCCCGGATTTTTACTTCTACCATGCACCCTATTAAATTTCTACTTTTAATTGTTCGATTTAAGCTCATTTGGAACCCAAATAACCATAACGGAAGGATACTTATCTCAATTTTTTTTTTTTTTTAAATATGATTAATCGACTCATGCACACATGAATATAAGGTGAAAGTATTTAGTACACGCTATATATTACACCTTCCTCTCACATAAAGATATACCCCACATGCGAGCCCCACACATGAGACTTCTATGTAAATATGTAATACATTGAGTGTTTGAAATAATTTCTTGAACATAAGCCACCTAATTTCTTGAACATAAGCCACCACTAAAGGTGGAATGTCGGTGGGGCTGGCAGTAGGGATGTTTATCTCATGGATATAATATCATCTCTACTCCACCAAATCAATAGAAAATGTACATACCAAGATGGTGCCATAAAGGGACATGTAGCGTACAACAATGTCTTTCAACATAAGCGAAAGGTTAAGAGAAATTTCCATTCTGATGGTTGAATATTTTGCATCAATGCATGAAATTTCTGTCATTAACAATCCGATTTTATCATATAAGGCCCTCTAATATGTTTCTTATAGTGCTGAATGGTTACAGGCTATCAACATAAAGTAATTTAATCTCAAATACGTGTCTTCACCTACACCACCTGTATGAAAGGGAAAAACACACAGAAAGTGAACTCCATTCTACATGTTACAAACAGGAAGATGGCAGTAATCTGATAGAACATGCCTCTTTTTAGTTTTTACCCAAGCATTTATGTGCCATTTTACAGCAGGCCAACAACAAAGGTGCATACATACATGTACTTTTAAATGCCATGAACAAGTAAATCTATTATATAAACTAATAGGGGAAGCTTTAGCTTTCTCCCTAGAGATGCCACATCAGATTTCCTCTTCCCACACCCTTCCCCCTAATTCTTTCTCTCTTACCTTTTAACATTTACCTCTATTTACTTTTCCTTTTCACATTTACCTCTATTTAATTCTCTCCCTTTTCATATTCTTTTCCAACTCCCTCACCTCCTCATCTCCCAGATTAATTGCACCCCAATCTCCTATTTAAACACCTTTGTGTGCTTTCCTAAGCTTCATGTCCGATTGCCTTTGTGGATTCCTATCAGAAAGTTATTTGCCTCACCTGTAATTTTTTCTTTTCGTATTATCAATCTTAGTTCTGCAACTGCTAAAGGCCCGTGAATATTCCAAAGGCGAAGGGAAAAATGTGAACAAAAAAAGATAGATTGAAACAAGCAATTGAGAGAGAACCACATGCATAGTTTTATTTTGGAAAGAAGTGGCCATTACAAAGTTTTGCAGTGATCTATTTCTGTTTCATTTCAATGTAGTTTTTGTAATTTTAGAAATGATCATTGGATTTAAAATGATCATGTTTATACGCACGGCTATACTTTATTTTGGAAAGAATTGCCCATAGAGAGTTTTGCAATGATCTGTTTCTATTTCATTTCAATGCAGTTTTCTGCTTCTTTACATAGCACTGTACACAGCCATACTTTACTTAGTGGTTATTGAACCACTTTAGTTTTGAGTTTTTCTTGATAGAAAGAAAAATGAAGTAATGAAAATACGATGGCCTGTTTGGTTACCATCTCAGCAAACATCCCATTTTTTATTTTTTATTTTTTTATCTTTGGTAATATCTGCAATGTCCGCAATACATGTGTTTGATCTGTTCCAGTAGAACACCTATATAAAAAAATGTAGTTTTCTCATGTTAATTAATTGAGTGATATTTGTAAAACAATTTTAGCTAGATAAATCGATTAAAGAAATAATTATCTTGATTAATACAACAAACCAACAAATCAAATCAATAATATTTGTTCTAACCAAATGTACATATGGAGTGAAATCCGTGAGTTAGACCTTGCTATACAGTTCTACCCTCATTTGAACTCAAGGAACCAAGCTTACCCAAGAAAGATGTTGGATCATGCTATCCACATACTTCAAGCTTGACACTTCAACTTCCTGCATCTAAAGCGACAAAGATTTATATTTTCTAATTTTTATCATTCCTCTCTTTTGTTCTTTTGTAGTAACTATTGTTTCACAGCCGTTGTGCAAATGGGATTAAAAAAGAATGTAAAAAAAATAGGGTGAAGTATGGTTGTTGGCAATTTGACTTTATATGTATCATTCCATTTATACTTAAATGGCCATACAATATTTATTCCATTCGAATTTATGTTCTGTCAATTTTTGGAATGGTTAATGGACTTTCAATTTCCTTTTTGAATTCGAAAATTTCCTTTTTTGTTGTTCCTTTTTATTTCTTTTCATTTTTGCGATTTCCTTAATTTTCTCGATTTCCTTAATTTCCTATACGTTACTATGTTACTATGTTTTGTCTTCCGGTCAGATTATTGTTTGAGGCCAAAAAATGTCCAAATGGGCCACATAAGGGCTGTCACGGATGCTGTGTATTTGCTGCCATAAACTTCACATTTGGGTATTGATCAACTTTTTGTGTCCTATTTGATTTTAGCATTCCTATTATAGTGAAATTTTATTAGCAATCAATTGTCAATTGTCAATTAGATATTGTCAACATTATCTCCTAGGCTATTATTAAGGAACTCCAATTCCTTATTTTAGGAATTAACTGTGCTGGCTCTAGTCATTGACCTTTGCTAGAATTCTCTAGAATTGTAACCCTACTTGTATGTTATATAAAGATGTTACAGCAAAGAGAGCCGGCTAAAAATTGGAAGCAAGGGGAAAGAAACGTGGGAGAGAGAAAAAAGAGGGGAAGGCAAATAATAATAAATAATCAATTGGAATAAATGCGGAGAAAAATATTTGGAAGGGAGAGAAAAAAGGTGGGAGAGAGAAAAAATAGGGGAAGGCAAAAAATAATAATTAATCAATTGGAATAAATATGGAGAGAAATAATTGGAAGACAAAGAGTGATAAGTGGTAATAAATTGTCAGAATTTGTATAAAGATTAAAGTATAATTAATAAGTTAAAGATAAAATGATAATTTTTTTAAATTTTTTTACTGTAAATACGCCTTTAGCAAGAGGTTTTCGTGTTTTGTTTAGAAGATAGAGTGAACATTACCTTTGTAGATTTCGATTTTAGTCTTCATAAAGTGTCTTTGCTGTGGTTCAAACAATATATGACTTAATTGTTTTTTCCTATAATATTCTAACAAATTTGTATACATGACGATTTTTTAGGAAGTAAAAAACTTTGTAATTAAAAAATTGATACTTTAGCCATTTTACGGTAGCTTTACTTCAATAAAAAATGTATATGTATACCATTATAGTATTTTGAAATATTGCCTATTATTTTAGGTCAAACCTTTAATGCATACATTTATTCCCTTTATATAGCCATTCAATACATTTGCATCTTCATTTTTTATTTTTTAAAAACTTAAATATAATTTGTTAAAATTAATCATAGAAACATATTTGATATTTAATTCTAGCCCTTAATGCATACATTTATTTCTCCCTATTGCAATATTGTGATCTTCTTTCCTTCTTTTTATATTTCGTTGCATTCATAAATTATTATGTCATTCCTTTTTTACTTAAATTGTCATTCACTATTTATTCCCTTTAATTTTTTCTCCTAATTTATGAATTTCCTATTACCTTTCCATTCTATATTGTTAACAGCTTTGAAACTGTGAATTTCCTATTTTTTGCCAAAAAGACAATAGTCAAAGCCTGCCATGTTTTTCCAAACAAAACTGATCACTTTAATAATTTACGATCCAAAAATAATGCTAGCATTGCTTTTCTGTAATGCATATTGTTTTGGGCCAATTTAAAAATGTGCCACTGATGATAACTAAAATGACTTAGGCTAAGATAAAAAAGAAAATTTATATAGTTATATGAAAGACATGTACAATAGAGGTGTTTTTTTTTTCTTTTTATCGTGATATTTTCTAATTGATTTTTTGTAAGTAGGAAGCAGTCTTCTTATTATGCACGTTTTAGTGTATGTGTTCTATTATATTTAACAAGCTATTTTCATTGTAATGTATTTTAATAAAATTAGATAGAAAGTTTTTTATTTGACTCTATTATTTATACATCAATGTAATGTCATTTGGATTTTTTTTTTTTTAATGTACAGCTGCAAAAACTACAATCGTCTTACAAAAAAAGAATTTGTACTTAAAAATATCAAATTGGACGGACTCATGCAACACCCAGTATTCTTAAGAAATGATGAACTCATACTACTTCACGACTGTTTCTTGGCTGGTAATACACAAGCAAAGTTTGTTATTGGAGCTTTCAATTACTTCTTATTGGAAAAAACTACAATGGGGAAACAAATGCTACATGAAGCAAACAAAGAAGGAGAAACAAACGCACAATATGGATTAGCAATTGCATTAATATGCGAATTTAACGACAATGGAAAACAACTACTCTTATCAATACTTAACCAACCAAATGGAAAGCATCTACTACAAAATTGTCGAAGGATCCTTCGTCATACTACTTTAGGAACAAAAAAATTCCGTCTATCCAAGAAACAAGAATGCAATAAGGAGGGAGTTGGTCATTGGGACCGTGATTTTCCATACCCTTATGGAAATGATGAATTATATGTCAAATGCAAGATGTGTTCAATCGACTTGGAAATTTATAAATTAGCAAATAAATTATGGTAGGATTTAATGTAACCTTATGTTATGTCTTGAATTAGAATGCTTTATAATGTGTCTGAATAATTCACTCTTTATAGCCCATTGCTTTTTTATTGGAGTTGTAATTTTTAATATCTACGTAAAATATATATATATATATATATATATAAGTTTATCCACTCTTTCATTTAAAATATTAAAATAATCCATTAAAGATATCCACTTAAGTAGTTGAGAAATCAAAATTAAACGATTTCAATAAAATATAACCATATATGAATAGTCACTTTAACAATAACATTCAAGACACAAATAACATTTGGTAGATATCTAAATTTGAGAAAGAATTATTAAGGCAGACTATTGTTTTTCCCATATGAAAAAAAATCCACGCATCACGCGGGTCCCACGACTAGTGGGTTATTAATTAAGGATTCTAATTTGATGAGTTCCAATCTTCTCAGGCCCAATTGATATACCATTTGTTTGTGTGGGCAAGAAGATGCAAGGGAAACAAAAAGATTAAACTCATTCAAATATCTTCAATTCTCTAATTTTTGGACTATGGTGAATGATAGATGGTTTGCTCGAGCGAGCATCTCACAAATGAAATTCGGCAATCTAATCCTAACTCATATGTTATTGAAAGGTTTTAAATTGTCTAACTGAATCATCTTTATACCAGAAAAGCTTGATATATTAAATTCAAATACTAATAACTTGAGATAATTTTGACTAATACTGGTCCCAAGTAGCCACATAAAACGCTCTTTCTCAGTTGAGAGGAAAACTCATCCTTTACAACTTTGATACTTTATGTTCTTTCGTCCCTAAAATTTATTTTAGATTCTATTTTTATCTTTAAAGTTTAAAAAGTTTTAATTTTTTTTGTTCTTGAAAATTTAAAATGTTCAACATGTCGTCCTTTCGTCCGCTTCTATGAAGTTTTAAGTACCAAAATAAAACTTGAATGATATTTCAGAGATAAAAAAAAAAATCTAACTACATCTCTTTTATCTTTAAAATATGTTATATGTTTTATTTTTGTCCTTAAAATATACAAACACGAAAATTAATGAAAATTCACGGAAAAATGAAATAAGTGACATTTTAAATTTTCATGAACAAAAAATAAAATTTCTTAAAATTGCATGTTAACGCCTATCAACACAAGGATAAAACGACACCAATGACATATATCATAATATAGTACAAATTGTAAGTAGTATACAGAATTGGAGGACAGACTAAACCAAGGTCACAAACTTACACCCTTAAAATAACTAAATAAAAGAGAAACATAGCTAAAGAAGACAAACGGGAAAAGCAAGCTTGAAACAATGCACTTCATCAATAACAGAGGTTTCAGGGTTAGACACCCCTATTTCTGTTTCCATGAAGTGCCAATTTGATTTTGTTAACCTTGGTCACCACGTCTTTGATGTTGAGTCTTTCATCTGGTAATTCAACAGAGCACCTCAAGCCTAATTCTAAGATGGATGAAAGAACAGTTTGCATGGTAGTGAAATCTCTTCCATCTTCTATCCTAAGTAAACCAACGTCCACGACATCCATTCTGTCAGGAAGTGATGCAATCCACTGTCTCATATCAACTTCTCCAACAAACATTTCATCGGTGGGTTTCTTTCTTGTGATCATCTCCAACAATATTATCCCATAGCTATAAATGTCACCTTTGGTAGACACTTTCCCTTCAGATCCATACTCTGCCACACTCACATTTGTCAACAAGTCTTTGAGTTAGTTAGTGATCCAGATGCTTGTTTAAAATAAAGAAAACTTAATAAATGTTAAAGATATCAAGGCACATTCCTGTCAAGAAGTTGTGCCCCTAGCATTGCTCAAATATTTTTTTGTAATTATTTTCAGCTCCCAACTAGGATTTGTATTAGCGTTGGAGGCTGATCACCAAAGCTAAACTTTTCTAGTCAATTTTAGGATAACTAATCCACCGGTACCATGGTTGCATTAACGAGTCCAATATTGAAACTCACACTATATTCATCCTATTGAGTTAATTCGTATTTGACTAGTGAGCATGACACATACAACAAATGGCCTTGATAAAAGTTTTTGATAATATATATATATATATATTTGTAGAATAATTAACACTCAGTACAAAAGTGAAACAAACAGGTAATTAATTAATTATCCATTGAACCAAACCGTAGTTTATTAAATGATTTGAGGTACGTGTATATTCATATGAATCTAATGCAATTACTAAACAGAGCTGACCAAAATTACCATGCATGCACATTGTTTTTCTTGAAATTAGTCACTATGAATATTATTCATGAAATTAGCCTACTAATTAAAAAATAAAAAAAGGTGAATTCAAGTACCTGGTGCGATGTAGCCAAGTGTACCTAGAGTTCTGGTTTGTGTCGCATCCTTGTTTTCTGCTAAAATCTTTGCAATGCCAAAGTCAGCCACATGTGCAACCATGTCCTCATCCAAAAGGATATTGCTAGGCTTCAAATCACAATGCACCACCGATTCTGATTGACCGTTGTGGAGATATTCCAATGCTGTTGCAACATCAACCATGATGCTTACTCTTTGAACAAGATTCAAGCAATAGTTATGGGAGTATAACCACTTTTCAAGACTACCATTTGACATGTACTGCAGCACCAAAGCTCTAAACTCGGGGTTGGAGCATGTACTAATGACTTTCACAAGATTCCTATGTCGGATTGCCCTTAACACCTTGCATTCAACATCAAAACTTTTGAAACCACCCTCCAATTGCAGATTTAGAACTTTGACAGCAACAATTGTCCCATCAGATAGTATCCCTTTGTACACGGAACCAAAACCTCCAGTTCCAAGCAAGTTGCTTTCACAGAAGTTGTTTGTCCCACGGCGAAGCTCTTGATATGATATCATTCTATGAACCACTTTAGACAATGTGATAGGTAAGCCTGGAATCTGAATTTTACATTCTGGATGTTTTCTCAGCATAAAGACCAGAGCTGCAAAGATAATAATTGATGCAAAGGCAGGAACAATATATTTGAGCAGAAGTTGTTTCACCCTTGATTCTCGAGAACTCGAACTTGTACAAGGTGGAACTCCAAAAATTGAATTCCCACAAAGTGCTTTATTACCTAAAAATGATTCGGCTGTGAAGTTTTGAAAAGGTCCACGGGATGGAATCTCTCCTGATAGCTTATTGAATGACAAATTCAAATACTTGAGAAATGGAAGTGCCTCAAGAGAGTTAGGAATTACACCGGACAGACTATTGTTTGAGAGGTCTAACTGATCCAAACCTTTCAAGTGCCCGAAAGATTGTGGAATGGCTCCTTGAAATGAGTTCTTTGACAAATCAAGATAACGTAGACTTTCAAAAGAACCAATGATACTTGGGACATTTCCAGTAAATTTGGTTATGAAGATAAATTCATGAATGTTCAATAGCTTCTAGTTTTCTCATGCTTGGAGACAAACGATCCACGGAGGGAATTCGATGATAAATCCAAGAACAACAAATTATCAATGCTCCATAAATTTAATGGTATTGATGATGTGAGTCCATTATAACTGAGGTATAATCTCTGCAGACCACTAATGTTTCCAATGCAATCTTGGGATGGATCCAGAGATTTTGTTATTTGAGAAGAAACACTTCTCCAAGGTTTTTTAATTGACAAAGTTGTTCTGGAATGAATCCTTCAATCTTGTTGTCCTCAAGAATCAATCTTTGCAACCCCTCCAATCCCCCAAATGTTGATGGTATGTTTCCGGTCAAACTATTTTCTCTCAATACAAGCAAGTTCAAGTTTTTCAAGGAACCAATTGCCATTGGAATTTGTCCCTTTATTTGGCTTTTACTTGCAATAATGGCTTTAAGCGAAACCGAAAAATTTCCAATGGCATTCGGAATTGTAATATTCAAGGGATTGAGGGATATAGATAGCTCCTCCAAAGATCTGCAACCAGTTAAAGATGAAAGGAAACCATGCTCTTGATTTCCAGGCTCCTCTGTTAGCTGATTATCACTAAGACTAAGTATTTGGAGATTTTTTAAGTTTCCAAGACTTCTGGGTATTGGTCCAGAGAGTAAGTTTGTAGTCAACTCTACTTGGATGAGGTTGGAACAATTGGAAAGATATGATGGGATAGGACCACTAATTTTGTTGACATCAAGAATCAGAATTTCAAGATTAGGGCAAGAGACTCTAGTAGTATCTAATGGAAGATTTCCAAATAAGGAATTTCCCATCAAGGAGAGCACTTGTAGAGAGGTAATGTTGAAAATATTTTGGGGTATTTCCCCTGTGAGATCATTCTCTTCAAAATTCAATATAATCAGATTTTGGAGACACCATAAACCATTTGGAATGCTTCCTTTAATGTTGTTATTTTCAATTTCAAACTCAAGCAACATTGACAAGTTGCTTATGACCGGAGGTATATTTCCAGTTAAGCTGTTACCTCCAAGGTATAGCATTTCAAGCTTTTCTAAACTCCCAAAACCTTCTGGAATAGTTCCATCAAACTTATTGTATGACAGAGATAAGTCTAAAAGCTCTTTACAGTTATTAAACTGTGAAGGGAGCTTACCACTGAATTTGTTGCCGGAAATATACAGTCCTAGAAGATTAGGACAACGGCCGCAAAGATTCATTGGAAGTGTTCCTGATATGTGATTGTCTGTAATAGCAATAGCCTTTATAAAAGAAAAGTTAAAGATGACAAGAGGAAATGGACCAGTGAGTCGATTGTAATCCAAATTCAACATCTCTAATGATGAGAAATTGCTGATGGACGATGGAATTGCACCCACAAGATGGTTTTTACTAAGATCTAATTCGCGAAGCATCGGTAACATGCCCAAATCTTTTGGTATGCCACCATTGAACTGGTTTCCTGAAAGATATAAATATTCAAGGTTCTGGCAATTATGTATAGTTGGAGGGATATTACCTTCCAATAGGTTGTTTGACAACTGAAGTTCCCTCAAACGGTGTAGATGACTAATCTCATGTGGCAGAAAACCATTGAAGGTGTTATTTTTGAGATCAAGTGAGACTAGAAAAGAGAGGTTGGCAATATGAGGGGAAATGGTGCCATGGAGACCCACGTAGGAAAGGTTCAAGGCTGTCACTCTTTGTCTGCGTCGGCTGCAGGTGACCCCAAACCACTCACAGAAGTTTCTTGTTGTGGACCAGTTACCAGCTGCAAAAGCAGTATTGTTTGGACCAAAACTGATTTTAGATTTGAAGGCAATGAGAGCTAATTGATCGGTAAAGTTGCTGGAAGATTCGGACAAATGAAGTACATATGGGTGAAGTAACAGAAAAGCTAAGAGAAGGAGAATGAATGGCCTTTCTATTAGCATCATGAGTGTGCACAAGAGAGACAGAGAAGGCTCTGAGTTTATCAGCCTTTGGAGAGTCTGGAGCAGGAATATGCTAAAATTATTGTAGTTTTAAGTTTCTCCTGGCAGAATAACACGCAAAATCTACAAGACGCGCTTGTACCACGATTCCACTCCTGTCAACGTTAACGATAAATAAAGAGGGCCATATCACACCAGACTTCTACGGAACATGACAATAAATAAATTGTCAGGTAATTGTGGTAGGGAGATAATGACAAATAAGTATGTAAGGGAGATGAAGAAAAATGGAATCTTAGAGCTTGACTAATTAAAGTTGCACCATTAGAGTCCAAAGTCTTGGGGGACAGTTTTTTGTTTTTTTTTTAATCAGAGTAGACTTACGTCAACGTGAGCTTTTAGTACAAGTTTAAGGTAAAAAAATAAAAATACACCTCCTAAACTATTAGAAATGTTCCCATTACCCTTTCCATCCACGTTCCATAAAGTTTGTAACGGATCTCACTTGACCCAAAAATATTAAAAAAAAAAATTTGTTAGCAGCAGATCAAAACCCTCATAGGTGTTTTCTTCCTAAATCAAAAGTTATCATTTTCTATAATTTAAGAAAGAAACAAATAAGGAAAATATGTGGGATAATCATGAATGTTTAGTGGGTTAAATTGTGGCAATGTGCCATTACATTCTGCCCAATGGGCAATGAGATTATTTCTCATATTCTCTTATGTTAACTATTTGGTGACTTAATGCTTGGTTGCAGAAGTGGAAAACAACAAAAGAAATTCAACAATAGACAATAGGGGATTGGTGTGCTCCGTGCATGTTCCGGTGCGCACATGAATTGATTGTTCTTCTATTATGACTGGAAATTCAGATTTCAGACTAAATAACACGCAATCTCACTTTGAAGTTGGAATTCTACACTCTACAAGACGCGTTTGTACCATTATTCCACTCCTGTCAATGCGCGTAAATGAAAAATACAAATTATGGCTATCCTATCACATGGGACTTCAAGACTTCAACGGAACATGACAAGGAATAAATTGCCGAGTAATTGTGAAGGGAGATGATGACAAATAAGAATTTACAACTCACTTACTAGTTACGAGTTACCACCACAACTTTAGATTTAACTTTGTGCACAACCTGTGGTCATGACATCTTATGAATAATTAACACTCTTTCCATCGAGATTTATCACTAGTCCCACCTTTATTTTCTATCAATCAGCGTAACACACCTCAACTAATTCTACCCAAGTTACGGAAAATTAGGTGGTCTCAGACTTAATGAAGAATTTAAGATAACACATGGAATCTTAGAGCTTTGACTAATTATAGTTGCACACTTGCACTATTAGAGTCCAAAGTCTTGGAGGTTCCACTCTGTTCTATCAAAGTAGACATACGTCAACACAATGGCGGAGCTAGAAAATTCATTTAGTGGGATCATTCAACCATGCCAGTTTAAATCGATAAACATCTCACAATTTTGTATATGTGCTCTTCTAATTTCATCTTGAACATTAGGATGATACGATAATACTTTGATATTGTTTTGTTTTTTATTTTGTAATGTTAGATTCATGAAAATAGTTTTCAAGTTAATACGATTTTGCTTGGAAGTTTGATTACTGACACTGATATGAGTTTCTTAGATAGGAGATGAATCTTGCGACACAATTTTTCTTTTGAGAAATTAATCCATAGTATTAGTGGCTTAGCTTAACTAGACCTAAATATAAAATAAAAATTAATTACATGCATTTATTACTTTGGGGCCTAAAACAACAACTCTAAATGGGGTCATTTTAACTTTTTGTTATAAGTAGATTTTTTTTTTTTTTTTATTTTGTATTGAATTATAAAAAGATATATATATATATATATATATATATATATATAGAGAGAGAGAGAGAGAGAGAGAGAGAGAGAGAGAGAGAGAGAGAGAGAGAGAGAGAGAAGGAGAAGAAAACATGGAGAACAAAAATGGGTTGAATTACTTTTGGGTTTGTGGGATCAGTTGTGAGTGCATGTTAGTTTTTATTTTTTATTTTTGAAAAATTGAGTGCGTGTTAGGTAACGTTACTTATGTGCAGTATATTAGGTGATAAGTCATGAAATATGACTTATTTACATGCATTTTAGAGAGAATCTATTGGGGTTATGTTACATTACATATGTAATTACGCTTAAATGGATGTTTGTTGTTCAATTTATTGAATTACATGACTTATGCATTTAAGTGTATTAATTTAATCCCTTAGATGTTAATTTGGGTTATGTTTGATTGTATGTACAAACTGGATCAGATTGGAGCAAGTTGGTATAAGCTGGAATAGGGCCGACCCGAGCTTTGGGTTGCCCAAGCCTATCTTAATTTTGATTACCCACCTAATATTAAATATTAAAAAAGAAACGTAAAAGTCCAATTTTTTTTTTTTTAATGCAAAATCAAGGTTACATAGTGTTTAACTTAAATTACATAAAAATCAAACCCAGTTGAAATTATTGCCAAAGCCACAATCTAGCAAAAAGAAGCACCAAATAACCTTTCCACGATTAGAACTATCACAGGTGTAGAATTATTAGGAAATTTAGCAAGCATACCTCATAGAATAATAATAGCTAATATAACAATCTTCTAGATCAATATGGCTCAGCCAAACACTTGGTGGACCAGGCACTACACGTCTACACCTGTATCCTCCTACAAGATCAAGAACAGGACAAGGGGTACTGGGCACTAGTGGGCAGCCTGGAGGGATGAGGACAGGCACAGTTACCATGAAGGCAGAAGGTGTTTGCTTTTAGGATGCCACTAAAACCTACGTTACATTGGGGTTTGGGACTAGTTAGGATGTCAGGAACAAGTATGTGTTTTGGAGTCATACAAATGAATATGAGGCTAATACAATATGTATTCAATTAATTTTCTTTTTATTGATAAGTTACATATATGCAGCCAGTGGGTTTTGAATCCATGATCTCACCATGTATCTCATTATAATGGCAGAAAGGAGTGTCAGTTGAGCTATAACTTGGCCAAAAGTATTCCTTTAAGGAAATAGTATGGATACTTTAACAAACTTCATCTCAATGCCTCCAAAATGTAAAAGAAAATAAAAAGGCAGCACAAAGGGTTAAGAGCATGATTTTGATTAGGACAAAGAAGGTACATAAACCTCATAACTATTTTCCAGATTACCATGGGATTCTTGTTGATTATCTCATAATAATTTGGAAAAAAAAAAGTTATGTACTACATATCCACGATACCACAACAGATCTACAACAAAAATTATATTCTAACAAATGCTAACTAATAAAAATTAGGTGTTGATCCTATAAATCTCAACCAGCACCCAGACATATATTGTCTTTGCAAACACTGCCACAGTTCTGAAGGTAAGATGAATATGCATGTTTTCCAAGGTCAGATGAAAAGACCTAAACTGCAATCAAAGTAGGGTAGCATGTTTCAATCCTAAACAAGCAGTCCATCACTTCATTTTTCAAATGGCTTTTCATGCTCATTTCTGCCTATCTGCTAAATTTTCAAGACTTAATCAATAATATCAGTTTAAAGAAACAGAATCAATCATATATCTGAGTTCAGTAACTGTGATCTCAGTATATGGAATCAGTCACAGAGTTGTATAATTCAATAACTTGGATTTCAGCATACATAGTCCATGGTACCATAACTACTTTCTACTGCTTTCGGATAGATTAATATCCTGGTACTTCCAACAAATATACAAAAATCTAAAGGTATATATCAAGCGTATTAAAGAAAGTATGCTTTAGATCCACTTTCCATTTAACTTTTTCTGTACTTACTACTTACCCTTTTCAGTATTTTAAAAGATTGGTCACTAGGACTCAGTTAGACAATGTCAACTAGTTGGGAATTCAGCATTGTAAAGGGAAACTTAATTCCCTTTCTGGCTGGATCACTATTCTGAAAAAATGAAATAAAAAAGGAAAAAAGCATATAATTCTGTAAATGATCTAATACTAACAATTTGGATGATGGGTCAACTTTCAATAAATTCTGTATTTATTCATTATATATTTTGATAAGCATTAATTCAAGCTGGGTTTGTAACATAAAACACAACAAGGATGGTTTAAAACTTTCAGTACCAAAAGAAGAGAAAGAAAAATGGGGGTGGGGGAATCTAAACCTTCCATTTTCAGGTGAAAAACAAGGCAAAGGCATAATTTAACAAAATTTTCAGAGCTATACACGATGAATATTCAAAATAACATGACTAAATTGGGTGCTACACAGTTTTTTCTTTTCTTTTTTGATAACCTTGGGTGTCCGAGCCAACTTGCGCACACCTCAGGTGCTACACAGCTTTTACACACAAGAACCTAATCAACTTCCATAAAATAGCCATCATTTACTGGGGAGAAGCATCATTCACCTCCATCACCAGTACCCACCAGAGCACATGGAGCAGCAACTAAACAAGTAAACCTTATTAGGCAATATGCTGTAATGGACAGAGACACAGCAGTACTCTGATGGCATTTAAACACTAACCAATACACCGAGGGCCTTTAAAGCTGTAAAATATTAGGCAAACCTCAAACATATGAGATTATTTTGAAGTAGATAACAATATACACGGAAAGGGAGAAGAGGGCAAACACATGCTGCCAGAAGAGAAGTGCTGAAGCCTCACTAACTGCATATCCCCTTAAGCTGGCAATTGCTCCCAATAAAATGGCACTTGGTGTTGTGTATTGCAACAAAAGCACAAATCTGTACATTGCATCACCATGGACCAGAAAATTCAGCTTATCAGACAATGCAACAATACCAATTCCAAGCACAGGAAGCACCAAGAGCCTTGCCACACTTATACCAATTGTAGTTCGAAGCCCAAGTTTAGAATCAATTGGCCCCTCAGCAAGCATACCCCCAAGAATAAGCATCACAGAAGGCACCATTGCACCAGCTAAAATCTCTAAACTGTCTGTGACAAAAGATAGTGGAGCATCATTTCCAAAGAAAAAAGCTTTTAACTGAGGTACCATCCCAATTATGATAGCTAAAAGAGAAGCAATAGTTGGGGGTTGAAGTATGTGCCGTATTGGAGTTTGTTCAGCAACAACTCTGATCCTCCTGACTACTTTAGGCTCAGCCAAACACCTAATGGACCTGGGACTGTTCACACTGCCTTCTCCTGAAACCTCAAGGTCGGAAGACAACTGGGAAACATTTGATATGTTTCGGAAAGTTCTAGCAATAAAGGGTTGCTTGGAATGCTCAGTTTCTTTATCTTCCATACCCGGCCATTCCGCTTCTACAAGGAGAGGCCTACTGACATCATTAACTGCTTGTTGTTCCTCAATCTCAACCCCTTCTTCAGCAATCTCAACCCCTTCATCAACAATCTCATAATACTCTAGTGGAGGCTCCATCATGTGATACACAAGGGTATAAACAAGAATCACAGAAACCCATGAAGCAAAAGAGACATAAGCCACCCCTCTCGAATGACAGTGGGGTCCAAATGGATTATCTGAAGTATGACAGACAGATCCAACAACCGCAAGAGCGAGATTCCCAGTATTACCAAATGCAGTCATGATAATGGTGAATCTTCTAAACTCTGGAGGCGGGCGACAAATAATCACGACTAAGTACCCAAGGATGCAACCAATAGCCGTACTGACTAAAACATTAACTGGTATAAACCACCACTCGGCAAAGTTCTCAAGTGTAATGCTTTCACCCAGTTCAGAAAATATTAGGCAGGGCAAGAAGAGAGCAAAAACAAGCTTGCTGAGGAGCTTAAATGTCGCTCTTGGGATTATTTCGATTTTTGGGTGTGCAAGAACCAGACCTATAACCGTGAGGGAAAGAAGTTTCATCAAAGGGATTATTGCAGTTAGCAAATCTTCACCACTAGTCTTCATATTTTTTTGATACAGCTCGGTTAAGTACCGCGACATTTTTCCTTTTTTTTGGTAATCAAAAACCAACAATTCTTTCTGCAACAAATCAAACAACAAATACACAAAAACTCAAATCAAATTCAATAGTAGTTCAGGTTCCTATAACACCAACAATAGAAGAATATCTTAAACCCCACCAAAATTTTTGCACTGCCACACCATGAATTCAACATATTATCCAGAAATTTATCATAATTAAACACAATACAACATGAGTCTCACAAACAACAAATCTGTTGAACTAAATTACAAATTTGAATTAGAAAAAATCAATAAATAAAAAAACACTACTTTTAACAAGAATACCACAAACCATCCTATAAATTAAAGAAATACAACATGGGATTTTCACAAACCGTGACCAAAATTAATCAAAACACAACATGGGGGTTTCTAAACACCAAAAGACGAAAAGGGTATCTCAGATTTTTCAAGAAAATCAACCACAACAATGCGTTGTTCAAGCATTCAACAATAACATCAAAACTAATTTGCAAAAGTTAGAAACAAAAGGTGAGAGCTTCAAAGAGAGAAAACTTACATAACAATATTGAAGAGAAAAGATTCAGGACGTTTCCATTAACAGCCTTGGATTAATTGGTCCTTCACCCAAATGTCCATTATTGTTTGGTCTCTCAATGATTGCGACGCAATCACGAGTAAAACACTAATACGACACCGTATTATGTCTGTGGCCAACATTTCTATAAACCCTTTTCCTTTTGAATTTTTTTTTTTTAATGAATAATTGTGACAATAGTTAGATTGCTTGATAAAAGAGTTTTAAATTATTGTGTTTGAATTTTTTTACTATTTAAAAAAGATAGAAAAACATTTTCCAATAATTAATCTTGCGCACTATCTAATATGAAATTTTCTTAAATGTTTTTAGTAAGATAAATATTTGTTTAATTTTTTGCATGTGATAGTACTTTTTTTTTTTCAATGGCTAGCAAATGTTTGTATATCTGATGTATGTAATCTAATTTTAGATTTAAAACTAAAAATATGTTGGTATGATGAATGGATCAATCAATAAAAATAAATTCAAAATAATAATCTAATGATATATTAAAATTAATACATTTTTTAGAATTTTAATTTAAATTAGTTCAAATAATACATTTGATAAAAAAGGAAAAGAGAATAATCATTTTGCATAATTACTGCATTTTTGGAAGAAAAGTTTGTATAACGTACCCGTGTAATTATTTAGTATTCTTAGAGTACAATAAACACATACTCCTTCATCCCACATAAATGGTAGGTTTCACTAATTAAATTAAGGGTAAAACTTAGGTACAGTTCCTAGTTGAATTCAAATACATTGAATTTAAATATTATTGGAAAATATAACATTGTTTGTGTTTTATTGGTTAATGCAACCATGTGTTTGAATTCAATTGGGGAACCTAATGTACCTAACCTAAGGAACTGTACCTAAGTTTTACCCTTAAATTAATTGTGTGACCCATCATTCATGTAAGAGAATGAAATATACATTTAATGTGTTTCAAGAGTACTGAATAATTTTTCAACGTAAACACAATGGTAGAACCTAACTCTTATCATTACGTATGACATATTTTTCTTATATAGATACAATCCAATCTAAACATATAATGTGATGATTAATTTTTATTATCAGATTAAGACATTAATGAATTTCTTTTGATACAGACATGATTTGATCTTAGAACTCTTTGATCATAAGGCCTTGGTTTCACATGTTCTTGATAATGCTTAATATGCAGTGCCTCAATCCGTTTTCAAAGATGAGGCTTGCCTTTATTAATTTGAAAAAAAAACATAGGTGGATGAAGCTTCAGCATCAGATTCCACAATGAGTGTTGAGTTTAGATGATGCTTTCATGCAATAAAAGACTCTTTAATAGCAGTAGACCTCATATTAGAACGGGCTTGAGTTTGAGATTTGTCAATGTTTAAGTAAGCCCAATTCAAGGCCTAACCAAAACCGCCCAGGCCTTTCTATCTTTTCATAATTAAAAATAAAAACTACCTGGGCCTATAATCATTTCTAGTACTTTGTCCAGCCCAGTGTCTACCCAGCTGAAAGAAACACTAAAATTTGTGGTTGTTTTATCCTTCCCAATTCGAGATCAATGGTAGATTATGGGTTTCACTTTTGAGTTCCTAATAATATTCTATCCATTTATTATAAAATAAAGTGACTTGTATTTTGTCATGTCATTAATAATTTAAATAAATACTATATTAATCAATTTTTTTTTAAATGCTGATGATGTGTTATTATCCAATCCATTAATTTCAAAATAGATAGATACTATTTTAAGAAGAACTCTGTAGATTTTGAATAACTGAACAACTTTAAGCTACAATTGGGATACATTAATAGTTATGTTTTATTTTACTTCAAAATATATATATTAACCATATTAGACATGACTCATTAACCTAAGCCCCACAAAGGCCTAATGGGCAATGCCCATGGGTTGAGCCATGGACTGAGATTTTTCCCCTAGGCCCGGCCCATTGACAGTCATCAACCCATCAAGCCCAGCCCACCAAGCCCATGGGCCAAGAAAAACCTGTATGCATTGTAATAGTTTTTAACTTTTTAACAGAAATATTAAATTGATTTGGTTGTACATGTCTGAATGATATAACATACAAGGGCCCCAAAATACACTCCACATAAATATCAAGGAGAATAGTTCTCTTACAATGAATAGAAGGAGAAGAAACCCAAGATAGAGGAAGCGACTTTCTTTTTGAAGTTGGAACTATCCAATGGACTGGACTAATAGCGAATTGATGGGCTTTTTCAGAAACGAAAAATTGTGAGACTCACCAATAATAGTATTATGAGAGCAACTTCAGCAGATGTTTAAACTTATCTCTATTTTATCTCTATATTTACACTATTCAGCAACTCTCTATTTATTTTTTCAGACAAACACTCCAGCAGTACTCTCTATTTCACTCTCTACTCTATTTAAATATATTCTTTTATCTCATTTAAATATTATATTTTTTATTCTTCTTTATTATTATTTCCCACCAACAATTAACCTAAATAACCAACTGCCATAACCAAATCCTTCCCACCCGCCACCACCACAACCACCGTAAATCAACCCAGAGTAACCAAAAACCACCACAAAATCAATTTCTCAGCAACCAAACAGGGTCAAATTAATTATTTCAAATTAATTTCTCAGCAACCAATCGGCACGGCTCCACCACCTCCAGACCGTTGGGATTGGCACGACAAGGCTTGGCGGCAGGCTTTACGACTGCGATGGTGGATTCGTGCTTCACGGCGTGGCCAGCGGGGTGGGTCTCTCCTTCGCGGCGTGGCCAGTGGGGTGGGTCTCTTGTGGGCAGTGGTGGTGGCTGGCCTCACAGGTGGTGGTGGTTTTACAGATCTAAGAAGAGAGAGCACATAAGCACAGAGAGAAGAGAGAGAAAAAATCGGTTGAAATGAGACTTCGAGAAAAAAATAAACAATATATACTCGGTGGTCCCGGTCCATTTTTTTAATTGGTTTAATCGGATACAAAACATTTAGAAAGTGTACAGTAGCTTTTATTTGTGAAAAGCTACTGTACACTTTGTAAAAAATTTTGGAGATACAGAGTTGATATAGAGCATTGCTGAAGCACGTTTCTTTGTTTTATTCTCTATTTGTAG
This sequence comes from Fagus sylvatica, assembly GCA_907173295.1. NCBI lineage: Eukaryota > Viridiplantae > Streptophyta > Magnoliopsida > Fagales > Fagaceae > Fagus > Fagus sylvatica. The sequence goes on along the minus strand of OU015771.1, from coordinate 2,144,547 downwards.
AGATAGAAAGCAGTTTTAAACAACTGCTGGAGTTGCTCTGATGAATAGAATAAAAGATTGGATCATATTTCCTTTGAAAAAGATTAAATCAAAATTCCATTATCATATGTAATAATAACTTGCTTAGTTGATAATTCCTTGAGAAGAAAGATAGCCTTTATTGATGAATTACAGTTACTCTTTGATAAAATAATCCAAAAAAAAAAAAAGATCCTTGCTTTTACAACCCTTTTTGTTGTGGATAAGGATCCTCTCCATTTGGAATAAAATGGAGAGTCTCCATTTCATGGTCTAGATTAAATATCACAGATCTAACAGTGTACAGATTGCCATATCATTTAAAATTTTAAATGACAAGGCAGTCTATATATCGTTAGATTTGTGAAATAAAATCTGAACCATGAAATGGAGACTCTCCATTTTATTCCAAATGGAGAGGATCCTTATCCTTTTGTTTTCCCCTTCCATATTTATTAGTGAATGCCTGCTAATATAGATGATAATGCTTACCATCACATTTATACTATTCGAATTTTTGGAGAAGTCATGGATCAATTATAATAATAGCCCATCTAAGAGAGTTGGAGAGCACTACCAAAATTAGACACCTCTAGTAATCCATGGAGCAAAAGGGTAGCAAAAGGGTAGTGGATGTTCCAAACTTTGAGGTTCTAATTTCCAAATGGGGACCATGGGGATGGGGTATAAAGGGTCATTGACTATCTTCTTGCCAATTAATGTGTGGTGGGGAGGGCACTTGGACAAATCTATTTGATGGTGAAAGGAGTAGAATTGCTGAGCATCCGCTTTCTTTAAAAAAAGGGAAGAAAATGCCATTTTTCTCTGAGGCAATAAATTGGGATTGAAAAAATGAGCATTCCAAGCTTATACGGGCCAAGTCTTATTTTGTGCTCTGTTTTATTGCAGTCACAAAGTTCCTCCTCATAATAATTATATTCTGCTTCTAGGCTACGAGTCATGTAGACTCCAGAGACAATGTACAAAACTTTTTAATGATTGAGATTGAGAGTTAAAAAACGGGAAAAAAAAGGTATTGCACAATATCTCAATCCTTAAATACTAATTTGTGTTCGTACAACATATTTCAACTAGTACAAAGAGGACATCATGTTCATCAGAATGGTAAGGTATTGCCAATTTCAATCTTTAAATACTAATTTGTGTTTGTACTTTTCAACTAGAAAAGAGGACTTAGAATGGTAGCTCAAGAAGACTTATGAGATCATTCAAATCAATTTATCTAGTGTCTGTTTTTTTTTGTTCTTTACTTACAACAATGGGGGGAGAGGGGATTTGAACCATAATTATCCTTATAAGTGAGAGCAAACCATTGAGTTACAAGACTCTTGATGACGTCTCTCATGTTTAATAGCTCTACAAATTGTGCATTGTGTTTATTTATTTAAAGGTAAAATAAAAAGTGATTTTGAGTAAAATAAGTTGACTTTTAAACAAATAAACTAACTAAACAAACATGTACTTCACAACTTTCTAGATTGTAAAATGCATTTTGCAAAAATTTTAGTCAAATTATAATTAAAACCATATTTTTCTATTTTAACTAATCAAATGAAACAAAATTTTAATCAAATGAAACAAATTGTATTTGTCTTTTTCGCAAGATAGGGATATAATAGATATACATTTATTTATTTATTTTTTTTAGAAGATACCCACATTTTATTAAAGGGCAAGTGTTCCTCCCATTTTTTAGAAAAATGCTTATGAAAGAAATCAAGAATATAATGGAATAAGCATCCTCTCATAATCGTTTCATTTATTCTCACTAACTCTATAACATCGAATAAATGAAATATTTTTTAAAGACCATTTTCATTCAGTTTTCTTTTCCCTCTTTCTAAATGGGTACTAAGATTTTACGAGATCTCATTATTTTTGACGTTTTATGGACAACAAAACAATCCATACTTACCAAAAGAAAAATCCAAATGCCAGATAAAAAATTGAGATTCTTCGCTTGATTTCGTTTTCAAATTATGGTTCAAGTGTTCAACATTGCTTATGTTGAATAAAATTTATTTAGCAAAGAAAAAATTGTTCAAAAATAGCTAATCCCATATTGCTGGCTATGGGGTTCGAACCCATGCGCACTTATGTGCAGAAGATCTTAAGTCTTCCCCCTTAACCTCTCGGGCAAACCAGCTCCTGTTGACTTCCAATGTCTTATTTATATATAGTTTGTAACATATTTAATTGCAACATTTTCCTCTCATATATATTTTTTTTGGGGTCCTCCCCTTACCTATCGGCCAAACCAGCCATTGATATTAAAAAAATAATGAGAACGGGACAAAAAGTTTCACACTTTTTTATTTTTAATATATTTAATATGACATGATTGGTGTATAATTTAAATTAATTTATTTTTTTAAATAAGGTGATATATTAGGAAAGAGGATCATAAGGGAACCACTCCACCAACAAGGGAATAAAGTTGATGGTGTGACATCCAAAGATGGAATTTAGCAAAAAAACAAAAGGGAATAAGACAATTAGATGTCTTGAGGCATAAAAGAAACTGAAGAGAAAGGCTACGAATTTCACCAAGAATAGAACGAATCTCTCAGTGGGACTACAGAAAATGATTGTTTATGGAGCTGATTACAATTTGGCCATCTCCTTCACAAAGATTCAACTTTGTGGCCTCTGGCAACAGTTGTAAATATGACTTTACATTATAAAAATATATAAATTATAAATTCATATAAAAATGACATCTTAACATATTATAAAAAGAATAAAATAATATCATACAAAAATTGTTTCCGAACATTGTTTAATAAAAAATAACCATGAAAAAAAAAAAAAATTGAATTAAAAAAAGGGGTACTTTCATGTTTTTGCTGAACAAAAGTGGACAAAAATAGAGTGGAAAAGCCTGGAGTGTACAAAACTATCATGAAATGACAAGACAATATAGTCCTTGACCTACCAAAAAGAAAACAAGAGATAGTACTTTGGTAATAGATTAAGATTCCCGTTTTGCAATGGATTAATATTCCCTGATTCTTTCCTTCTTTTTTAGTGAAAACGTTTACCTGATTCTTATTTCCATTCAGTACGAGACTGTGAGTGAGAGTGGCAGACACAATACAAGTCATCCATAACATCGATAACTGCAATGAACGAGCTTCCCCAATGTGCCAAAAGGTACAATCTTTGCTCAGAACTTCAACGACGTATGTTAATTTAAAGTTTTAAAGTCTTGAGAATCTTGTACTAAATGGTTGGAAAGGAACCAAGTTGGTTGGGATAGAATCATTGAAACCAAACCTAGTCTAGAAAAGGAAACATATCAATCGTAGGTAGGTGTCAATCATGGGTAGCAAGGACAGGAGGCAGGTTTTTTGAAATGGGAAATGGTTGGAAAGGAACTATTTAGGCCTACACAGGAGGCAGGTTTTTTGAAATGGGAAATGGTGGGGAAAGGAACTATTTAGGCCTACTTAGTTGTGTTAGAACATTCACTTCAACTCTTTTAAGATGACATTTTCTTCAAAATTATAACAAGTTATTCTAAAACAGTTTCTATATCATATCAGTCCTCCTTTCATTTTTTTTTTTTTAAATATTAACTCTTCATATGTTATTTAACTCTTTTATATATATATATATTTTCTCTCATATGCCTCCTTTCTCTTTTGGTCTCTTCTTTTTTCTTTTACAATTCTTTTAGATTATTTTAATAGATGTATTATAAAATGAAAGATATGTGTATTAAAAATGAGTAGTTAAAATAAAAAAAAATAGTTTTTTCAAAGAAATTTTAAAATAACTGAGACTAATTGTGCATTCAGTAACTTATCCAAGCTTTGAAAACTTTCTACTCATCCAAAAACAAAAAAAAAAAAGCATTGAAAACTTTCTTAGCAGTTGTCATTCACGTACGTGCACATGTTGTTTGTCTTTTTTTTTTTTTTTTTTTTTTTAGTGATAAAGGATGCAGAGGTACGATCCTATAGAACAGATCCTGTTCAAGTAAGGTCGTTTGTCTTTTTTTTTTTTTTTTGTTAAGTACATGTTGTTTGTCTTTTTTTTTTTTTTGGTTTCATACAATGTATCCTCAAAGCTTTCAACCAGAGACTACCTGAGTTACCGTACATTAATTGTGCATTCAGGTCTTTTTTTCTTTTTTTTTGGTTTCATACAATGTATCCTCAAAGCTTTCAACCAGAGACTACCTGAGTTGCCGTACATTAATTGTGCATTAAGGTCTTTTTTTTCTTTGGTTTCATACAATGTATCCTCAAAGCTTTCAACCAGAGACTACCTGAGTTGCCGTACATTAATTGTGCATTCAGGTACTTATGTTGTTTCGGTTGAAAATTGGAAGTATGTTAGCACAGTAGTTTATTCATCGTCTTAATAAGAAATAGGATTTGAAGAACTCCTATAAGAAATAATTCTTTATAATTATTTCGTATGTTAGCACAGATATAATTATTTATACCTAAAGAAATAGGATTTGAAGAACTCTTAAACACTGTCCAAAATAATATATATCTAGAAAGAGAGAGAGAGAGAGAGAGTTCAAATTGTAACGATTTTATAAATCTGGGACTTAATATTAATTTTTATATATATAGGTTACCATTGACACAATTATTATCTATTTTTCACAACTTAATATCTCATTGGTTCTGAAAAAAATTATGAAAAAATAAAACACAATCCTCCTCATTTCACTAGAAATGGAGAGATCGAGTTCATTTTATGATTAAGATTTTTTTTATCTAATAATCTACAAAGTGTTAAGTCATTTAAAATCTTTAAATGACGCTAGATACATCTTTAAATTTATAATATTTAATAACGTAAATTATATTAACACCTCTAAGTTTATAGTGAGATTACACTTGATATATCATAATTTTTAGAAAAACACTCTACCCCCAAAATGACCAAAATAATTGACATTCCACTCTAAAATAATTCACACTTCCAGTCCATGTTTTGAAAATTTTGAATCGGAGTGTCATTTATTGCAAATAAGGTATAAGAAATCTAGTTTCACTGAACATCGGAGATGTTACTGTAATTTATCCTATTTAATATGAACCTTGAAATGGATTAATTCATTTCAGATGGAGAAAATCATTTCCATGAAAAAAGTTATATATTTAAATTTATTGTAACGAATGATGATAATTATCATGATATATGTATTATCTTTTTATCTCTCCCAAAACATATGTAGAACCCACAATTGTGTGTTAGATGCACAATATACATTATTTTACAATTAGGTGATAATTGATAGGAATGAGGCCCCATTGTTTTAAGGTCATAAATATGTTAATTTTTTTAAATGAGCGTGTATAAAAAAATTTTAAAGTTTCATGTTTTTTAGAAACAAATATGCTTTTCTATAATTTATTTTTTGAATTAATGAATATAAGCTATATCAAATTAAGGATTCATAAGGCATGTTTTACCTTTGGAATCAAGCTGCGAAACAACAAATACTGGAAAGGGATCTGGAAGAAGAAAGTACTTTCCAGTGTATGTGAGCCCAATTAGTACTTTCCATTGTTGAAACTTGTAAGTCAAAAAAACTTGCTTAAGCTTCATTGAGAGGTGATTTCAGTGTATGTGAGCCCAAATAGTGGTACACGGGATGAAATATATATGACGCAAAATATGTAAATATTTCATTCGGTACAATATTTCAAAATACGTATTAAAAGTTTGGTATGTAATGAAAACAGAAAAACATAAATAGAACTCCATATATATAGGTATTTTAAGGATTTCAATGAAAGACATGAGACTAAAACAATTGGTATATTTGATTATTTTATTTATTATATTCCAATTAATCAGTATTCTTTATGCGATTTTAGTATAATTTTCTAAAATATTATGGGAAAAAAAAATTTAGGATATTAATTAAGGAGTTTACTCTATTGGAATTTGGAATTCAATTTTTGGCCGAACTTTCAATTAAAGTAATAAACAAAATACATGTTATTTATTTCTCATTGTATTATAATTTAAAATAGTTTAATTTTTATTTAGGTTAAGTTTATTTTATATATATACACACATGATACCATATGTTTCACTCTAACATTTATATTTGAAGTTTTAGTTTAAATTATCTAATTATAGAAAAATTTAAAAAAACCAAAGAAAAAAATCAATATTATATATAACATACAAAAATATTGATGTTTAGTAAAAACAATAAAACATGCTATTGATTATAAAAATAAAACTTGGCTTCATAAGCAATTGGAGGAACTTAAAATGTGACAGATAAAAGCAATAAAGCAGTTGAAACAACAGTAAACAAGATTGGATCGTTAAATTGGTCGACCCAGTTTGGCCTTTTGGTTCTCCGATGCCTTAGTCAATATAAAGTATTCAAATAAACAGAACTAAGAGAAATTTTGTGGAATATGCATGTACCTTAAACCGTTGAATCTTCTTTTATTTATACTGCCTTGACACACTTTAACTAGCTTATTTGTTTAAAAATTAGAATTTCAGCTCTGGTGTAAAATGTATTCAACACTCTTTGTTTAAATTTTATGCATTAATGTGTTAAAGCGGAAGTCAGTTCAAGATCTGCCATTTGGAGTTTAACTCAGGCGACGTATTTAATGATCTCTACCCAGATATTTTAGGCATTTAATGCTTTTTAATACGATCTTAGTTCGTTTCGGATTGACCGGACAAGAATTCAATGGACTAAGCCCGAACAGCAGTTTTGTCTCGGTACCGAACACGTTGCAGCTATGTCCGAACACGTGATGTGGCTCGGTTATACTGATGAGCTTTCGAATATAGAATTAACACATATATGTTTTAGAATATTAAAATTTCATGCAATAAACAATATTTTTCTCTAAACAATAAACATATATACATGTTTCAAACAACTTGTTACCCATATTTTACTAACTATACGTGAGTGAAAAGGAACAGCTCTGTCTATACTTCCATTTTTTTTGTGATAAGCTGTCTATACTTCCATCTACTCAACCAGTTAAAAAAGTTACATTGTTTTCAATTCACAAATAGTCTCGGGAAGCTCATGACTAGTGGGATCTATAGTGAAATGTAACTTAGCTTTACTTTTTGAGCCTGGCCCTAAGCATACTTCATCATGTCTTCTAAAAATATTGAACATTGTGCCTAGGTCTAGAGTTTGAGCCATGATGGTCCTTGAAAACAAAGAAGGAAAGGAAACTCAAATTATAGTAAAAGAATCCACCTGGGAAAAAGTGATTGAAATGAGTATACATGCATGTAACCCACTAGGGCAAAGACAGGTGCGAGAGCTGAGCTAGTTATCATTGCACTGTATTAGAGTAATGTTACACATATATAATATTTATCATAAAAATTGAATCAGTAATTTTATATTAATTCTTATATGAATTTATCATTAATATTATTTTATTATTAATTATTCATAACTTTATATAATAGTAATTTGAAGTTTTTTTTATGAAATTTTGAATACTTATAAATTGTAAGTTGTAAGTTATCATTGCATTGCATCAGAGTAACGTTACAGATACAATATTTATAATAATAATTAAATCAATAATTTTATATTAATTCTCTTTTAAATTTGTTGTTATTTTTTATTATCAATTATTCACAATTTGAAACAATAATAATTTGAAGTTTCAATGAAATTTTGAGTTTTTCTAGATTTATTGTGTTGCATTATATATATTTATATTTTTTTGGATAATCGCATTATATATATTTATGAGATATCCAGCTGTATGATAAGATATTAGCAGTGTACGAAATTATGTAGAGTTGTCCAGTTTGAGTTGAAAGATCAAGATGAATTACACTATTCAAACAACGTATATCATCATATGTGTGATACCTGGTCCAAATCTATATCTCAGCCTGACTTTAGATTTGTATGTCTCTTTTTTTTTTGCTGAAACTTTAGATTTGTATGTGGGCGTTTCACTTTCACACCCTTTGTTTGTATATAAAACACACCCGCCTCTTCTTCATTCCTCGTACCTCCCTTTGTATGGTAACACACATAAATGATAAACCCCCTAGCTCTCTCTCTCTTCCTTCTTTCTTTATTAGTCTAGTTTCTACGGGATTTCTTGTACGCAAAAATTATTACCATATTTGTTATTGAGTGTGACTTGAGAGTGAGCGTTTGTGTGTGAAATTCCAAATAAAGTGGAGAGCTTTAGGGTCTAGGGCTTTTGTGTTATATCATACATGTGTGTTTCAGTGTTTGAGAGAGAGAGAGAGAGAGAGTAAGAGGTTATGGAAGAAGGAGCTCTCTTCAGTCCAGCCCGAGGCAGTTCGAGGGGTTTGATACTCAGCTGCTGACTCGTTGGTTTGAAAACTCATCAAGAAATTAAAGGTGATGTGTTTGTAATCCAACGATGCAGGAGCTGTGTTCACTTCAACCTGTCACGTCTTGGACTGAAGGGAGCTCCCCGCAGTTTTCACAATCTTCTTTTTCAACCTTCCAGTCTAGTCTTCCACCTTGCATATATATATATATATATAATTCAATATGTGCACTTAGTACTTTTGTTATATACTTATCTTTGAAATTTTCATATGGATTAGATTTATATTGACCCAATTTTATTTTTTGTTATTTTATATGTTTCTAACATAAGTTTTATCCAAATGCATTTAGGTCTTGGTGTATAGCAATGGAAAGATGTGCACGTGTTTTGGAAGAAGCCAATTGCATTATGCCCATGAATGTGAAGCTTTGACTAGGTCGCTGAGACAGTACTGCTGCAAGATCGACTCCTTGTTGGGCCTCTTTTTTTTTTCTTCACATTCTCAGAATTAAACTCCACAAGTCCCTAGCTATGATTGCCAATTTTGTGCATATTCCTGATTGGAGCACTTAATTACTCCCTCTCAAGTCTCAAGTTCCGGTTTCGAGCTTTATTCCTGAAAGAATGTGTGGTGATTGCCCACATTAGATGGAAATCTGAGTTACTTGTACATCACAATATATGCTAGTTTGCTTTGCAATTTCCTCTTAACTAATCACTAGTCTTGCACACGTTATATATGGTTTTGTATTATGCACAGATGTACATGCTAGTACAGAATTTATACATTGTAAAACTGTGGAGATCTATCATGAAGGGGGCGCAAGGTCTTATATGGATATTATCATAGTTATCTTTCTGATTTTGTAAAATTTGTTTTTGCTTAATTTTAATGGTGGAATCAATCATGGGAGATCTGCTAAGAAATAGACATATAGCTATTTCATCCATATATTCTCTAATAATTTCCACTTATATTTGTTCCGATAAGATATCTTTTAATTTCCTCCAAACTCCAAAGTGCAAGCACTAATTTTTGGTTTAACTAAAGTACTAAACAAATGGAACAAGTAGTCCATGCACAGCAAACGATCATAATATCTCTTTTGTACATACTAATTTAGACAAGCAAAATAACCTTTAATATATTAACACAAACACTAGCTAAGCTGAAATTCCAGCCATGAACCCCTTGGCAATCTCCATGAGATGAAACAAAACCACACCGGTTGAAGTTGGCACACTCAAAATTGTGAGAGCTATCATTCCAAAAGCCAAGCTTGGCCTAGTATTCATCAACTGAGATTGCAAGATGCCCATAATTTCACATATAAGAGAATCATAGCTTGTGTAATACCTCTTCTCCCAATCCATCCAATCAGATGGTGGCTCAAAGTTCCTCTCCACCATCTTCATCTCATGAATTCTCTTCCGAAGAACAATCATGTTTTCATCCACTAGCCTCCCACTATGATAATTTTGGTCATGAGCAAAAATTCTAGTGGATGCTCTTCTTGGATGATAGAGGCTATGTTTTGATGTATACGAAAATGGGTCAAAAGAAAAAATAGGTGAAGAAATAATGGGATTGGATTGCATTGCTTGACAAAGATTGAATTTTTGAATATGATGATTGTGGAAATACGGAAATGGTACTTGGAGAGGAACCAATGTGTATTATATTTATAGGCTTTATTCATCAAAAAAAATATATTTATAGGCTTACACTATGTAGTAATAGTATTGATTGGAGAAAAAAATTGTGGTGGGGCATGTGATTAAGCAATATCTTAGCAAACAAGGAATGTGGCGAAACCGTGTGTTATAAAAGCAACAGCAGAAGTTTAGGCGCGTTTGTTGGTGATTGGGAATGAGATCTGGGGAAGGTAGAACCTGTCACTTCAAGAAAATGACATTTGTCTGGGTCCCAATTGAGAGGCTGCAATTTCCTGGAATCAGGTTCATGAGGGTAAGTTTGATCTATCAATTAAAGTGACTGCTGATCAATATCTATGAGAAAGACAAACGTTTGCATAATTGGGGGGGAAGTTTGATTATTGATCTATCAACATCAGGCCGGTCCAAACTTTTGGATGGACTCAAGCCAAATATTAAATTGAGGTTTTTTTTTTTTTAACCATTCAATGCTAAATTAAATTAATATTTATGAATTTTTTTATTGGAATTTTATTCAAAATTATTAATCACAATGTTTTATACCCATCAAATAGAATATTTGATTTTCTTCAAAGTCATCACAATAACTCACATGGCTTCCATGCTTCACCCATCAGACAAATAAATGCAAATGACTTAATCTAATTATTGGTTCATGATATAAAAAATAGAAAAGAAAAAAAAAGAAATTGCACGTGGCTTGATGTTGGCCACAACCAACAATTAGATATTTTCATTTAGCACGGCTCACAGAGCTCTTACAAAAAAGCTAGAAAGAAGATTGTGAATAGAAAAAAGAAAAGAATTGAAAGAGAAGCAGACTCACGGTATGTTGAGGGAGTAATAGACGTGGAGTGAGAAAGAAACGGGGAGAGAGAAAAAAAGAGTTATTCGGGAAAGAAAAAAGAAAAAAAAAAAAGGTTTATAGGTTTTTTTATATATATTACATATAGATCATAAAAAATTTGAGGGTCTTTCCAATTTGGGGACCTCAAGCTATTGCTTAAATGGCTTATAGGCTGGGCCGGCCATGATCAACATCATGATCAAACTTGGTTAAATTTTATATTTGGTATTTCCACACTTACAATTCACCACTTATGTGAAAGGAGGGAGTACACATTTAATGTACTTCCGAAGTATTCTATAATTACTCTATTATGCAGGGATATTTGATCTTTTTCCCACACAAATTTCTAAGTTGATTTAAAAATATTAATTCTTGGTGTGAAAATATCAGTCATCTTACAAAATGTGGCATGCCAAAAGGAATTATTTTTTTGATAAATGACAAAAGGAATTCGAACATCATCAAAGTTATCTGGTTTGATGAATTTTGTTTGTTATATCAGTCTTTTCTATTTATCAAACAACAGTGTGGTCATTTTCGAAACATTATAAAATATAAAGACGGTTTAGTGACAAAGGTCATACCTTGATAACCAAACATTTAATTTAATCTTAAATCTTAAACTTAAGCAAATGGAAATAAATGGTTGTGGTTGTAGTTGTAGATCATTTTATGCCCTGGCGTTGCAACCAAAACCTTCACCCCTCCGCAGCGTCCGCCAGAGAAATGCTGATTTGTGTTTTTGATTGAAAAGTATTTTATATATTTGAGAAGCAGTTTTTTAGATTAGCTTGACCTTTGCAAAAGGGACGGTGCATTTTTCAAGAGTGATAACGTAACTATTATATATTGTTTCACGATCGTGTTAGTATGCCTGGAATAAAAGTGGCATGGGGATTGAAAGGAATTAATATTAATATACTATAAGATTGAGTCAAATGAGAATAATAATAGTAATACTAACAATATTTTTACAGTACACAAATCGTAATCTGTCACGTTAACAATTATGAAATTTGTTGCAGATTTGATTTTATTGTGATTTTAGACAAAAGTATGATTGCTTGGTTGGATTAGTGGCTTAGTGCATGCATCCGGGAATAAGTTATTTTAATCATGTGATTAAGAGAATTAAATCCCGAATTCATCTCTTATTTAATAAATTATTGTGGGAAATAAAGGTCTTGAGTTTGACTTTTGTGAATTATTGCCCACTTAACGAATTTTCAAGCAGGCCCTTAATTGCGCATTTCTATATCTTCAAAATAATAATAAAATAATGGTTGAATTATGTCTAAGAACTTAAGAAGACATTATACAAATAATCATATGATTGTAGTCTACTATATCTATATAATTCATAACAGAGAGTTTTGCATAAAATTAAAATAAAAAATGACAAGAGCCTTATACCTGATATCTCTTTATAAATTAATAGAAATATTTAGATTTCAACTTCTCTTCCCCTATAATAAAAGAAAAACAACAACAAATAGTGACTAAGTCATTTAATTATATTATACTCAGCTACACGTCAGTATAGCTATGAAATGATTAGAATTCATTTATCAAAAGCTGTCTTTGGAGTTATACAGTTATACTACGTATCGTAATGGAGACATGGTCTCCAAGGAATTTCTATTTTCTACTCCTCCCCAGAATTGGTACGTAGAATTTTCAGTTACCCACACTGTAACATCAATGGAAAAAATTAATTGGATTCACAAATCACAACACAATCATATTTACTTAGGTTCAACTCTATCTTAGATATTGTTAAATTACACTTGGATCCATAATTGCGATAGATCTTACTTGCATGTATGAACATTGAATGAATTTCAATTTCATCATCATATGCCAGCGTGGATATCTTGTTGTTTGTTGTTATTTATTTATTTACTGTGATTGATAAGTATATATACGCACTTAGTGAGTTTTTACCATGTTATCTTCCACCAATTATTATAAGGGAGGTGTCGTTTGAATTCATTGACTCCAAAATCTGTGTTATATTAGCACATAATGACTATCTATATTTTGCAGTACTTTTTTTATTCCTGTTATTTTATATAATTAATGCTAGGGGTAGAAAATTTTTCATAACTATTAACATGGTAAGTTATGATTGTAATGACTTCATTTTCACATAGATTTACCACTAACATATAATATAACTTTTATCAGTAATAATTATAAGTTTGTCAAGTTATCAACTATGAAAAAAAGAAAAAAAAAAATTGTGTCAATAAACTTGTTGATTTTATTGGGGCAAGTTTGCTAGACTTAGTTAAATTAGGTCCAAGGTTAGCGAGGATGAGCTTCAAATTTCAACTTCATGCATCATCCACTGATATATATTTTGGGATTCAATTAGATAGTTAAACTTTATTTTTATTTAGTTGATAATTCGATAGTTGGGGAATGAGAATTTGAACTTGAGATGTTTATATTGGAGAAATTAATCAGGAAGTGTTAATTAACTATTTGAGTTACAAGACTCTTAATCATGTAAACTCTATTGAGAGTAGAGTCAAATTAAACTATAAAGTTTAAAGCGGCTACATATTAAACTTGTATTTTTGTTTGTTTCAAATCTGAACCGTGTACTTTTAAAATCAACAAGTTAATTCTTGTACTGTTTAGGTTTGACAAAGTGCTTTCAAATAAATTGTCAATGGGAAGGAAAAATTAACCACCTCTCGTGTAGATCTCAAAAGAGAATCATACGAAGTTAAGGGAAAAAAAGAAAAAGAAAAAAAATTCTTTGAATACACAATGGAGTGCAAAATTATAGCTTAGCGAATCACAAATACTTTCAACTACATTTTCCTCTCTTATTCTCTTTTGTGAATCAGTATGTTCAGTTTTTTTACTTTTTACTTCTAGATCTTTGAAATTTACATGAAACTGAAAAAGTCTTAAATGAACGATTATGCATAAAGTTATGACTTTTCAAAGTAATTATTTTTAAACTTATACGATATTCATTTTCGCCAAATTTGTTGTCTCCATGCATGTGTCACCTCAATTCAAAAGACTTTCTATTACTTAACAAAATGCTCCATGTACGTAATAATTTAGCATTCCAAAAAGAGATTTTTTAATACTTCTGGGACCAATTTTTGTTTCTTTTTCATTCTTATATATGTTTGTTTGAGCACAACTCCCTCATAGTATATTTTTGTAACTTATTCTAGCAAAAAAAAATAAATTTGGAACTTAAATTGAAGGCTCTAAAGTAAAAAGCACAAGCCTAAAAAAATAAATAAACCTTATACTCTTTCCCCAAACCAATGGTTCATGTAGGCAACCCACGTGCTGCATCGATCATTACTAAAACATCCTTATTTTCATTGACTAATTTTATTTTAAAAATAAGTTAGGTAAAAGATGTAAAGAAGTGATAAACTAGAATTTTAAGTTAAAACAAATAGACCCTTAACTTTTTATAGACAACATCTTGTAGCTGAACTGTTTCCAACTATAAGAAAAACATATGAATTTCATGTTGTATATTTGTTATAATATGTAGTGATATAGAAGTTAGTTTGTGATTAAAGGTATTAGTGACACATTTGGCACTTAGACACGCGGCACGTGTGATTTTGGTGTAGAAAATAACTAACTCATGGAAGTTATTTTTTATGTAGAGAATAACTAACTCATAGAAGTTATTTTCTGAAATGTTATATTATTTTAGAATGATGCCAATTAAATAGTTTACATATTAAAGTGCCTATTCATTATCAAATACACAATTTTGTAAGAATACTCTTTAAAGGAATTACCGAAATTTGCTTTCTGTAATTGGTGACTTTGTTGTATTCTGGAGGTGAATTGCCTTAACCCGGAAGCAAAACACTTTTAGAATGGAGGACAATTATCATCTTAAAGAAAGTGATTACACTTTTCAAAAGTCTCTTCAAAATCGTATTTATTTTTTAATATTGGCAAATTCCCCAACATTTGGGCATCGTTAGAAGAGTAATTAGAAGTACAACGACGTGATTTTTTGATACTTAGAAGTAATTAGAAGTACAACGACGTGATAAATACGCAATTCTGCCAACATTTTATCGAAAGGGAGACTGTATATTGCGCGTTAATTTTTTAACTTCTTCTAATATCTTTATCAGTAATAAAGTTGATGAATATCTACTCATAAAAAAAAGAAAAAGAAAGTTGATGAATATCTAGTAAATTAGAAAAGAGAAATATCTATCTGTACACACACGTCAGAAAATCTGCCAAATTATATAAGGACTAATATTCCCAGCTAATACAATTATATACAACCTTAGCCATCTCCATCAAATGGAAGATAATGACCACCATTGACGTCGGTACGCTCAGCATGACAAGAGCCACCACTCCCAAAGCAAAGCTAGGCCTAGCATTCATCAGTAGGGATTGCAAAAACCCTATTGCTTCACAAATATCCGAACCATAATTAGCCCAATACCGTTTCTCCCATTCCATCCAATGAGAAGGTGGCTCGTAATTCGTCTCCTCCATCCTCATCTCATGAATTCTCTTCCTAAGAATGATCATGTTTTCATCAACCACCTTGCCATCATAATCATGGCCATAATGATCATATGCATCTTTATTTGATGCATAAGCCAAGGTGGCTGTGGGAGGCCTATTGAATTGGTTCAGCTTGAACCCCATCTTCCTTTGCAACGATGAGTTGCCAACAAAGGAACTTGGTGAAAGTACAAGGGAATGAAGAAAAGTTGCTTCCATTGGTTGATTGCGGTGTAATTAATTGTTTGAATGAATCTTGATAAATACGTTTCTGTGAGAAAGATAGTTGGGGTGTATGGTTTGTATTTATAGGCTTATGGTTATAGCAGCTAAGAAATTGTCTATGTTACCAACGTGAGAAAGAGCGATGCGATACCGCGTAGATTTTTGAGAAAGCTTCTAGAAAATGTCTTGTCAAAAAAAAGCTTCCAGAAAGTGAACTCTTGGTCCTATGATAGGGTCAAGTGTGGCCTTCCCCCCAATCGCAAAGAAGTTTCATTGGGCTCCATTCTTTTTAACATGTGATTCAATTTAAAAGTCACTTTCAAAAATCTAATACTTGAGAATATCACAACTAGTTCCTTCACCTCACTCAAATCGACTAAGTCAAACCATTTTGATTTTGAATGAATCTACACAAACTTCATATAATAAGATTTCAGTGTGGGCAAATGCCTAATCGGGGTGGTATAATAAAGCACATATATCTAATTAATAGAAAATGCACTGGTTAGAATTTGGTATTGAAATATTGGAATTAAATAATTATATGCCATTAGACAGATATATTAATACTGAAATGCTTATGGGAATTTCGTCCATCGTTCTCAGCAAAGGAGTCTCAAAAACTAGGAAAAAATCAAGCAAGAGACCTCAGACACAATGACCAGAAATGAAAATTCAAAATTCTCTCACCCAGAAGGCTCAGGATGACCACTTTATATGGCATTAATATCCATTACAAGTCTGAATTCCATAAGAAATTCCAAAGCTATCAAGAATATACAATAATTACTAACATGAAGTTCTTATCAAAAGTACTACATAAAACAGACAGCACATGCATTAGCTCATTAAAGGCACGAGACCCTCCTCTAGTGCAAAGACATCTTCCTTATTTAGCACCTGTATGAGATACATCAATGAATAGTGGCACATCTGATAACATTATTATTAATATCCAAGAATTCACAAACCTTCTAAGATAAATGGTCGGACTTGGTCAATTGGAGGTGATTCAAGCTGCTGGTTTGATTCGGCCTGGTTGAGAGGAAGAGGTTCACCTGGGCTGTATTTTTCAACTTGGTCAGTATAAAAAGTCTCAGTCTGTTTCTGTTGCTCTGGTTGGATTTGGTCAGGAGTGGGTGGTTCAAGGCGCTGGTATTTGGGCCTATTTTTCTCAAGGAGAAGGTAAGTGGTGGAATACCAAAACAACAGTATCCTACTTTGAGCTATCACTGTCTCCCTAATGCAACTTCCTCCAAAGGAGAGCCGCTCCAGTGCCTGCAAAATACAAAGAAAAGATTCTCACATAACAATAATTTATCAAGAAAACACCCGAGTGCATTGAAATATATCTTTGTCAGCCATTTTGATAATCTTCTGCCACTGTTCTTATAAGTCATATTTATTAATTGCAAATGACTGCCAATCAGACGTTTCTGAAATGGAGTTCAGGTCCTCGAATCAAAATAATTTTGCTCTCATAAAAGCATAGATGATGTAGCAAAAAAGAATATGGAGAAGACAAGCCGATACAGGTTTAATGGGATCAGTTCTACATGCATGTTCTGCAAACCTCTGGAAAGGGACCGTTCCTTAAAGATGTGTTGTGGTGGACTCATATGGTGTTCATATGATGATGTGAATATGTTAGTACCTTAACCTCCGTTTCCGCTTTCCACATGAGTGACAAGCCTCCACTTCGGCCCTTGCTATGAGTGCATGCTGGAAACCAACAGGCATTTGAACTTTCTCCATTTTATATACATCCAATTTTTGTTTCTATGAGAAACAAAATGGCGGGGTCCTTTTCCTTCACTAATTTGTGAAGTGCTCGAATTGCTTGAGGGTTCCCAAGTCCTCGACAATTCAAACTCATGATCCTCATTGTGATTGGCGGGATTGTGACCCAGCTCCCACCTTCTTCTCATTATCACACATGTTAAGGCAACAACCATACATGTGTGCCTTGTTGCTCTACTTCCTAGAGTCCTCGCATGCCAATTGCAGTTCTGTCTTTGGAAGCAGACTAAAGAACACACAACACATGTTCAAAACCCTTAACAAACCCAAAAGAAATTTTTGCGAAAGGGTTCAACCAAAGGAACATAGAGCAATTGTTAAAAGTGGTATTTTCCCTTCTTTTTTTGTGTGGTTTTCCTAGTAACATCCGTGGGAGTTAGATCGACACAAACGACTATCGACAACTTCAGCCAAATTAGTGAGGCTCTAGCATTTAATCCCAAGTCACTCAGTCTTTTTGTTTCCCTTATTAGCATCTTTAATTTCTTAGGAAGACTTAGTTTAAGATTTCTCTTTGATTACTATTAGAAACATGTACGGCATTTTAGTTGTCATTCATGATGTTCTTTCCTGAGTTTTCTATGTGGCTCCGTAAACATGTGAGTATGTTGTTTTCTAAGATATACGTTTTTCTTTATATTTTTTGGTCTTTATTAATTGTAGGTTAAACTATTGTCCCTAAACTTTGCATGAGTTTCGTTTTTCATCCCGAGTTTTGAAAAGTTTGTTTTTCGTTCCTAAATTTTGAAAAAGTTCATTTTTATACATGAATTTCGTCCCTGAACTTTTTCATAAAAGGACGAAATTCATGTGTAAAAATGAACTTTTTCATAGTTCAGGGACGAAAAACGAACTTTTCAAAGTTTAGGGACGAAAAATGAAACTCATGTATAGTTTAGGGACGAAAACAATATTTTAGCCTTAATTATATATATATATATGTATTTATTTATTTCTTATGTTTAAGGTTATACATGAAAAGCTTTAGCAGCATTTACATTTCTATCTCCGATTGAGATTTTTGGTTGGTGGGGTACATTTTTACTATATATGTTGTGATATATTATATGTTTATACTCATAGTAATAGTAAGTTTAAACTTTTTATGTTATAATATGTTTTAGGAAAAATATATATAATATGTTGTTTAACTTAAAAATTACGATTTAATTTTACAACAATAGTTTAGAAAAAATACATAACATGCATGAAAAGATATATAAAACATATATAAAAACATTCATGAGCATAGTTTCAATGGTGCAAAGCCCTGAAAGTGCGCCAATGAACATATGATTATGAGTAGGAAAAATAATGACCAAAAAAAAAAAAAATCAACCCCATAATCTTATTTAAAATCTAAGTAATTTCGGAAACAATATTTTCATTTATCCTTACTTTCCCGAGAATTTCCAAGCCCTCGGCAATTCCAACTCATGATCCTCATTGGAATTGGCGAGTCCCCCACTTTTTTTTCATTAACAAAACATATTATGGCAATAACCATAACTTCGTGCCTGGCTACTTTATTTCCTGGAGTAATAGCGTGTAATTCACCCTCGTTGCAGCCTCACAGTCATTGAATCTTTATAGTAAATTCAAACAATATGCTTTCAGTCAACCTAACTGACGAATGAAAGAAATTTGTGCGGAAGTATTCAATCACAGATATAAAAGCAGTAATTAAAAACGGTATTAGCCTAATATTTTTTTGGGGTTTTCCCAGTAACATAAGTGGGGTTTGGATCGACACAAACAGCTACCGACAAATTTGGCCAAATTAGTGAGGCTTTAGCATTTAATTCCAAGTCACCTAGTTTTTTTGTTTCCCGTATTAGCATCTTTAATTTCCTAGGAAGATTTAGAGATTTCATTTTGATTACCTTACTTTAGACACCACATTTTGCTACCTACATCCAAACCCATTGGACCCAACGTGGTTTTCACACTTCCCTTCCACAAAAGAGTTCGCCCTTTTTTATTATTTGTCGGCTGATAACCATTTGTGATAAGTATAATGAAACGGATAATAATTGAAGGCCAATTCCAAATATAGCTCGGCCTATGGTTATCATCCATAAATATGGTGCTACCGCTACTAGCAGTGAGCCACAAATTAAGCTACTAGCAGTGAGCCACAAATTAAGAAGTTATCTTCAACTAATATATCTTTTTTTTTCCTGCTACTACCACAAATACTATTACAAACATCTGGGGCATTTCAGTAGTTATTCATGATGTTCTTTCCTGCTATGGGGATCTGTAAACATGTGAGGATGTTGTTTTTTAAGATATGTTTTTTCTTTTTCTTTTTTGGTCTTCATTAATTATATATATTTTATTTCTTATGTTTAGGGTTATACATCAGAAGCTTTAGCAGAATTAACATTTCTATCTCCGATTGAGATTTTTGGTTGGTGGGGTACGTTTTTACTATATATGTTGTGATATGTTATATGTTTATACTCATAGTAATAGTAAGTATAAACTTTTATGTTATAATATGTTTTAGGAAATATACATAATATGTTGTAAGTTAAACTTAACAATGACTATTGAACTTTACAACAATGACTAGGAAAAATACATAATATGAATGAAAAGATAAATAAAATATATTATAAATCAGTCATGAATAATGTCAATACAACAAGTTGTCAAAAAATAGAAGAACACATGCCCTCCGCTTACCTGTTCTCCGCTTTGAATATCAAAAGAATTCTGATGATCGAACTGAAGGCCCTTAAATTCATTGATGCAAAGACCCTGAAAGGCCCTGAAAGTGCGCCAATGAACATAGGATACATGAGTAGGAAAATAATGACGAAAAAAAAAAAATCAACCTTATCATCTTATTCAAAATCAAAGCAATTTCAGAAAAAGTATTTTCTTTTATCTTTTTCAAATAATGACATATTTACCATCTAATTAGAGAAACACGAGGAATCCAACGGAAGATGATTGGTGTATTGTCAGCATTGACATAATAGCCTCCAAATACAAGAAAAACTGTCATAAGAGAGGGTCCAACCGCCATTGCTGCTTCAGTTGTTGGAACCATAGCCCCAACTGTAAGACCCATTGCAGATGCAGCAAAAGATTCCACAGTCACGATACCACAGAACTTCCAAAATCTAGAATATCATATTTCCAAGTCAGTAACTTTATACCTAGTGATGAAATTATTCCCCCGTTATTCAAATTATAAAACATCCGCTGTCACTTCACAATAATCAAGGTCATGAGAAAAATAAGTAAGGACCTAGTAAACCATAGAATGATCTATGTAAAGAGAAGTCTTAATAAGATATACAGCAGTTAGTCAATCCACCCACTAAGTAATAAACCCACATGCTAATACTGTAAGAATAATTCAAGGCTTTACAAACTACAACTCTAATACGTTTCCACAGTAATTTCATGGATGCATTTGACAGCTTGAGAAATTCTTGGGTCTAGATGTAAGAATTGGGTTTCAGGCCATGGGCAGATTACTGAGTAGCAAATGAAATTTGATGGTCCTTCTGGAAGTGCCATGAAAAAATCTTCATCATTTTTAATTTTTTAATTGTTTCTTCTTCTTCCTCCTCTTCTTTTTTTTTTTATTGTGCCCATCTATTTATTGAAATATACAGTTACCATCTTATCTATCTGTAGTGCCAAATGTAACATGAAGAAAGTTCCAGTTCAACTTACATGCAGAAACCTAAAACTTGTTGGTTCTTTTTTCGCCTGAGTGGTTCTTTTAAAAAATTTCAATTTAAGATTCTTAGTTAAACTCATTTTTATGCCCACTAGCCAACTTATAAGTAGGTGGCAACTAACATGCAGGCCCGACTTCAGGTCTTCTTGTGCTGAGGGCTCACGCAGTCTTCAACTTCTACCCCACTCCCCATTACATACCACAATCCATCCCCCACCCCAAAAAAAAGGGGGAAAAAAAAAAAGAAAAGAAAAAAGTAGAACAAAATTTGTTGCGACATTTTAGTCTTTCCAAAGCTTTATCAATTTTTTTTTACCTAACAGTTGTCCAAGTGCAAAGAAGAGCCATATAGCTAATTCAGACAAAACAATATATGATCGTAATTTTGAAAAAACTCTATTTTATACTATTTTCAACATATTCTTCCAGAGAAACCAATGTTTCTTTTATTGGTTGTAGTTATAGCTTCCATAAAAGCAGGATATGTGTGTCTGTCTCCACTTTTGATAATTTTGCAAACATTTCACAACTTAATTCTTCAAATCCATGTTCATCCAGACTATTTTAAAAATAATGGAAGAATTGCAGAGCTCTGCATCTTGTGTCAGAATAACAAAAAGGCAGACTTATCGCCCCATTATTTTATTTAGAAAACGGGCCGATTGCAGAACTGCATCTTAAGTTAGAAAACCAAAAAGGTTTATAATGCTCACCTGGACAGAGTTGGATGAAGTCGAGCCATGGGGTACAATACAGCACCAAACATTAATGGAAATGCTGCTCCAACAGGAATTTCAGCTAACAATTTAGAAAGCAGATAGGGTCCTAACTTATAAGACCCCTTTGCGCGCTCTCTGTCTACAATTGCACGTTCCTTAGGAAACACACCCCCGGTCTTTGTAAGAGCAGCCATTGCAGTATTTATTGCAGCAACCTAAGAGAGAATAAAAAGGAAATTTAAATTGACCCAGAAATATTGTCATTCAAGAATAAATGGAGATACAGACTTAAAAGTTTGAATTTTTTGTCTGATGAGATCATACAATCAAATTTTCAACAAGTGATGTAGCTGCAGGACAATGAGGGAGGTTTGAACAGACTTGAAAAGACATCAAATAAAGTAGAAGACTGCTAGGTAATGCCAAAATACAACAGGAAAGTAATTGTCATCTGATTTGATGAAGTAGCTTGTTCAATTGGAAACAACCACCTTATTTGTTTACAATCTAGAATTTATATCTGTCAACCACTCTGTGTGTTCTGCATTATTTGGCAGGCTCACCATGCCAGTATGGCTGTTCATACTTTAATTTGGACAAAGTACTCACTCTCCACCAAAACTGATTCAATAATGGAATTCAAATATTTTCTTCATTTGTTCACCAGGCATTTTCATACAGAGAATTTTAGAAGAAGTCTCTACCACCCCCTATCCCCAATAAACACATGCACACAATCACTAGATGTAAGAGCCAACTCATAATATAAAGCAGAAAACTGAGTGATTTAAGTGAAGCAATTTGGAAGAGGAAAAACCAGGTTGTGTTTATTAGACATGTGTTGTGATATATCCAGAGCAGAAAAATGAGTAATTTAAAAGATGTCACTTGGAAGAGGAACAACCAGGTTTTGCTTAGTAGACATGCGTCATAAGAGTGTGCAGGGATGCTCTGTGATAAAAGTGGTTAAACTGTAATGCATTTTTTAGCAGCTCTCTCTCTCTCTTACATTTGCTGGTTGTCAACAATTATCCATTTATTTTCTGAATGATAACAATTCCAGGAACCTTTGGAGCACATCATCATAAGATATAATAACGAAAGTCAGAGACAGCTGAATTAGGAAATGCAGTTGTAGAATGTCATATAAGCAAACCAAAAATAGGGAATAATCCAACTGAGTAGAATATGAAGCAACTAGGAGCACTGTAGTTGAAAATGAGCTCCAAGTCTATGCCAAATTTCACTCATCAGTGCAGCTACTAAATAGCAGAGTCAACTAAAAATAATGCTTCTAAACCACAAAAATTGGCGCACTTCCCTTACAATGATGAACATGGCATCCAGAAAACAAGTCTCAGTTCAAAACCTTGAAAGACCAAAAATGGAAAAATTACTAATGGTGCAACGGAAAAACCTTAAAGCAGTACTTTGTTCCACCTATGACATGATTCAAAGTTTAAAATATTACATAGCATTGTTTGAACAGGATCCTGCAATATAAGGTTGCAGTGAAAAATGGGCAGGGGATTCCAAGGGAATCCAGAACATTCTATACCTGAAGCAATCCCATTCTGTCTTGTATCGATGTCTGAGATCTTCCCATTCTCCAGAAAACTGACCCAAATATTATAGCTGATGCGACTGACATTCTTGCCCGAACTTTATTTGTTGGTCCATCTCGAGAAGCCTAGTCAATCATGAAAAGGTATCAACCAAAAGAACAAGGAGCTGAAGTTTCCTTGACATGACAATATAATTTATTATATAAACCAACTGTACTACATATATGCATCTTTCTAATCACTGCTCCAATGGCAAAACCTTACATAGTAATTGAGGATAGAAACAATGACTTGTGTCAGAAACGTTGTCTGACTTGGTAAAGGTAAGTGGTCGATAACACAATCTAAAAGTAAAGATCAATACAATTCCATAATTGATTGTTATTTTTCCCTGCCTGATTGTTTGGGATAAGATCAATACATTACCATATTATTATAAATAATAAATAAATAAATAAAAGGAAGAAAAAAAAAAAGATGTCTGAGTGTGCATAAAACATGAACACAAAGATCATCAAATAATTACATGATGGGAAATAATAGGAATTAAAGATAAAGAAGCAATAAATTGCGTAGCAGTAGTACTAGAAGTTAAACCCAAAGCACGTGACCAATCAAACAACGAAGAGGCTTGTTTGGGATTAGTTGTAAGAACTTGTCTTGTCAATTCAGTCTATTCATATTCATTGGTAGAAGTAAAATGTTATCCCGGATAGCTATCATGCCATTTTAGTTCAAGCAATATGTACATAAATAAACATACATATAAAATGAAAAGACTAACCTGCATCCACGCACGTTTAAGGAGCAACCAGAATTGCTTCCACCAACCTCCCTTCTTCTTAGTTATAGTTTTTTTGCTTAACTTCATGCTACTTTTGGAGACCTCCCATCTGGTAATTGGAGTTGCATAAAGAATTGTTGATGATTGTTGCGAGAATGAGTCAACAAGACTATCAATCCTTTTCTGAGAAGACGAGACACTTTCAGCAGAACTGTAGTCAATGGATATGAGATCAGCAAGAAATTCAGCTGGATTAACATGGTCTGGGCAATGGTACCTGTTGAATCAACCATCAATTAGTCAATACTTTCAGAAGTAAATAGCCATGATATTACAGCTCCACAAAGTTTTCATTGACTGAATGCTATCTGGATGCACCATCTGAAACAAGTTCTCATCTTCTTTTTGTTTTTTGGACCTCATTCTTCTTTTTTTCTTTTTCTTTTTTTGGACAGTAAAAACAGGAGTTGCAGAGGCAACATGGCTGGTGATGAGGTTTTTACAAATAATTCAAAAATGAAAACCAATTAATGTTAATCAAAAGAGAACAAAGATAATTATTTTTAAAAAACGTGAAACCAACATCTCAAAAGGCTATGTAATGACCCCTGTATTAAATCAACCAAGAAATGAATCATTTAACAGTACTTAATCTGACAATAGAAGATTAGTCATCAGCCGTGCACAGTTGAGTAGCCCCAAACACAATAAATTTGAAAGTATCATTCAATAAACAGTTTTTCTTTGAAAGGATAGTACTCACATGATGAATAGAAAAGAAGTGACGTTTGAAAAACACAAATATTCTAACCTAAATCCAAAGCACACATTAAACATGACACATGCTAGTATTTTGTCCAGAACTGAGCATTGTTTATGAAATTATGCATTTATTGGAGAGTTTATATGTGTCATCCCAGTGACA
The DNA here is from genome assembly GCA_907173295.1 of Fagus sylvatica. Taxonomy (NCBI): domain Eukaryota; kingdom Viridiplantae; phylum Streptophyta; class Magnoliopsida; order Fagales; family Fagaceae; genus Fagus; species Fagus sylvatica. The sequence continues at coordinate 2,119,433 of OU015771.1, read as the reverse complement.
GGTCCATGACATTGGACAAACTAAAGAACTAATGGGCTAGGAAACAGTTTACATGTATAAAGTTTTTGTTTATGGGTTACGTATTCCAGATTATTTATTGGCACAATAATCCTAACGCAATGCCATTAAGAGACCAGGGTTAAAACTTCACATGGAGATGGAATTACTAGTTGAATCTCAACTCAAAATATGAATCTGTTTTTGGGCCACATGAAACAGGAGAGGACTATAAACAACATTCACTGAACTTACCAGGGTTAAAACTTCACATGGAGATGGAATTACTAGTTGAATCTCAACTCAAAATATGAATCTGTTTTTGGGCCACATGAAACAGGAGAGGACTATAAACAACATTCACTGAACTTTACACAGAGTATAAGCTGTTATATATATACATATATATAGGTTGTGAGATGTCCCCACTTTGGACGTGGAAGAATGAAGAAAGATATTTGGATTGAAGAAGACAAATGTTAAGAATTTCACTCAAGTGAAGTTGCCTGGTCGAGACAAAGGATTCTGTTTGACATTTTAAAGAACCAAAATGATTAATTTTATGTTCCTAACAGCTAGTAACTGTCTGAACAAAATTTTATAGATTCTGTCACTTTACAAGTGACCTTTCAAATGGGCCTTTTCAAAGGTATCTTTTCATTGGTTATAAATATTCATTCATATCCAAAGATATGAATATGTGAGATGTTCCCACTTTGGAAGTGGAAGAATGAAAATAGAAGTTTGGATTGAAGAAGACAAGTTTAGAAATAACATTAAATAATATTAACATGGTAGCTACAAAGTAAACAAGGTTAAGCTAACAACCCAAATTTAGAGAAGTATGCCAGTGGTTCTTCACGTGCAGGACCAGCATAAACAAGTACACCCTCTGTTAGCAACACAATGTCGTCGAATTTGCCATACACGGACCCCCGAGGCTGATGTATGGAGCAGATAACAGTATGTCCATCCTGTGCAAGCTGTCGAAGAGTTTCCATTACTTTCTCTGCCTGGAAGGCATCAAGTCCTGAAAGGACCACAAGTAATTTTGTGAACAATAAAAGAAGTTTTTTTTTTTCTTTTGCTAGTTTTACAGGAACTGATAGAATAGCAATTGTTCTATGACATATACAATAGTGAACATTGTGATTACAATTTGGGACTTCCATAACATGTGTGTGTATTCAAAGAGCATTTGCTTATTTATTCAAGAGATCGTGTGATACGCTATAAATTTGAAGAATTATACCTATCCTATTAAAAGGCTCCATTTGATAGGGCTTTTTGCAGCTTCTTCATCGGTGCTTCGGCTTTTAAAGAGCAGAAGCTACCATGTAGCCTGTATGGTTGCCAAATGGCACTTTAGCTTTAAGAGTTTTGGGTGGCTTTTGAGAAGCAATATGAGGGTAGCTTCTACAAGCAGCTGCAGCTTCTCATATTTTGAAAGCTACAGCCCTGCCAAACTGGCTTTTAGTTAGTATCATGGGTGAACTTAGATTGATTACTTCTATAATTTGCATTATGTTATTCATATGCAACACGTTTATTATTCTTCTACAGGAAGAAAAGGGTTCTTATTCAGAGACATCTTCATTGATCTTCATGTCGTGGAGATGAAAAGTTTATAGAAAATTACTGATCACACCCACTGTTCAAGCATAAATATAAGTGTAATTGTGGTTTGCTCTATTGATCTACATGTCTCACTTGAATTATATGTAAACATCTTCGTGAAAAAAAAAATGAAAAAGGAGAGCCATCAAGGCATATTGCATGGGCAGAATTTAAATCGGTATGCCTTACCAGTTGTTGGTTCATCAGCAAATATGACTGATGGGCTAGCTATAAGTTCACAAGCCAGAGACAAGCGTTTCTTTTCACCCCCACTGATTCCCCGTACTTTTGCATCGCCAACACGGGTATCGGCACAACTGACCTTTTGAAAAAACAGAACAAAGCAGTCATGGTAAGGCAATACAAAATTACATAAGCTCACAAATTTCAAATCCATGTTCATTCCAAACAAATTCTTCCATTTCCAACTATTTGTTATTCAATTAGCATAATTACACACAAATTAGAGCTAGAAGCTGAAAACAATATCTAGCACAAAACATATACCAAGCCTAGTCTGAATAAGAGAGTGTTGACATATTCATCTCTCTCTTCCACGGAAGCTATCTCCGTAAGCTGTAATTCGGCAGCTAGAGACAGCGTTTCCCGCACGGTTAGCTGCGAGAAAAAGAGATCCTCTTGTCTCACATAAGCAAATCTGCATAATACCAATACCAATCAACCCCTCCAAACAACAACAAAAATACATTAAACACATAAAAACAACAATTTGCTATAAAATTTGCATTTACTTATAAGCTTTGTTTGAAGTAGGCTTTCCATTGATCTCCAAAAGGCCTGACAAATGCACACGCGGCGACGCCGTCATCTGACCGGCCAGAACATTGAGCAATGTGGTCTTTCCGGACCCTGATGGCCCCATTATCGCTAACAATCTTCCCGGTTTCGCCTCTCCACTCACGTTTTTAAGTAGAAACCGCACCTAAAAATCACGAGTTTAAGATTTTCTTCACTTATTTACTTGGTTCATTCATTTCATTCAAGTAATTCAAAGTGAATTTTATTTTTAAAGAAGAGCAAGAAATAGGAACTGACTGATTTGGAGGCTTTATCGGAGAGAGAGCAGTTGATGTTGCGCCACCGGATTGTGACAGGGAAGACTTTACCGATGACCGTGGAATCACCGGAATCGGAATCTCCGGCGGAGTCGTGGTGGTCTTCGGGATCGTTTTCTGTCATGATAGCTGGGCCTGGGCCGGAGAAGAGGCGGATGAGGAGGGCGGCGGCCACTGCGGCAAGAACCTGGCCCAAACCGTTCCCGCCAAGCCCAGCCACAACCTGGCCTACTTTCTTCCCGCCAAAAACCACCATTTTCGTCTCTTTCCTCTTCTTATTCTTTCTTCTTTCAGCTGAGGCTTTGAGCTGAAGCTCTATTTAGCTTTGTTGCTCACACTCACAGAATTTTAAATAATAATAGATAAATAAATTGTGCGGTAAAGGTATGTAGACGGCGTCGTTTGATATATAGAAACGCTTTCAATTTTGGTTAGGAGAGGGTTGAGTTGATCCCAAAGTCTTAACGCCCAACGGCTGTGAATTCTGGTCACGGATAACGGATTAGGTGCACATGAGTGACGCGTGTCCCGGTTTGAGGATAAGATGGGCTAACAAGAAAAAGCCTATTTTTGCTAATGGACTTCATTAATGTTTCATTCTTCGGCAGTGTGTGTTTTCTTCTTCTTTTCTTGTCATGGCCCATGGGCCTCAGCAATGAAAAAACATACAATTGCTTTTGTATTTTAAGCAGAGAAGAATATATGCTATGACTTCAGAATGATGGAAAAATATATATATGGCCCACTCTGATTTATTCGACCCCCAAAATTTTGGAATTAGAGTTTGGTTGCTATATGTTTCAAAAATTTAGTTTTAGTCCATAATTTTGTGTACCGCTTTCATGGTTGTCCTATTGTCAATTCGGGTTAATAACGGACATGTAAGAATTGAAATTGAATGTAATACTAGTGTGCAATATATTTGATCATATGATTGAAATAGGAAGTTCAAAAATTCCAAAAAGTATTATACAGTACAATATGCACTCGATGTCAATCCTAGTTGTACATCGTAAACTTAACCATTACACCAAAGTTGTCACATCCACTTACCCCATAATAATTATTGCCAGTAGCTACTGGTACTAATTTATGAACTCACGTTATCATTTTGCTTTGAAATTCCATGAGAAACCAAAGCACAATCTCCTCATGCCTCAACTACCGCATCAAAGGAGCATATCGAATAGTCTTAATTCACCATTGCAATTAAATTAAACTACTTCCTTACATTCATTTGCAGCAAATCTAGCTAACTTATTATTTTGCTACGAGACTTATCTTCCAATAAGCCATATCAACATCTACTTGATTTATTACTCAATTAAAGTAATCATCAAATTAGTTGATGAATCATTCAATTCTAAGTACTCTCAATCGTAGTTAACGAAGTAACAAGTCAAAAAAAAAAAAAATTGGTTGAACTTGAAATTTTTTGGCAAACAAACCCATCAACACGCAACGAATAAACACTCCTTTCCGTCCTATTCGCTCTCCGGCTCTCTCATTCATTCATTCATTCTCTTCAATTCCTTTTTGTTTTTTCTATCGTCATCAGAACCACTAAGATCTTGCCACGTAAACCCATGGTGGGTCCCATCCCACACCAAGCTTTCCAAGCTTTTATTACTTTTTTTTTTATTTTTTCAAACTTTCCTTGAGCCTCCCTAAACATTCAGAAAAATGGCGAACAACTCCAAAGAAGAACCGAAGACCGCTCCTAAGTCCGATCGGTGGTACAATCTCACCTTAGGCCCTTCCTTCAAAAACGATTCATCCAGTAAATTCTGCACTCTTCGATGTAAGTATAAATATAAACCCTAATGTTCTGTTTGCTTCCCGAGAAAATAAATTAAAAAAAAAAATTGAATTTTTTATTTGAGTTTGATTTGTTGTTAGATGAATTTAAACCGGCTTCGATCGATAAGACGAAGGCGGGATCGTTACACAAGACGAAAGAGAATAGGGTGTCAGTGGAGTTTCACAACAATCAATTGGGAAAACCAAAAGTGACTTTCGAAGGGAACAGCGAGGAGTATAAAGATAACGACGCCGTTTTGTTCTTCGACGGCGAGACTTTCCGTTTGGAGCGTCTTCATCGTGCCGTCAAGCAGCTCCGCCACCTTCGCAAACCGGGCGAATCCGCCGCTGCGTCTCAATCCGTACCCTCTGCCGCCGCCGCGGTGCCGGATCCGCGTTTATCTCCGGTGGCTAAAAGCAGTGCAAAGCCCTCACATGCTCATTTGAGTAAAAACACATTTCAAGCTGTGCCGGTGAGTTTTTATGTTTTTTACATTGAATTTGAGGTCTAAACAATGTGAATACAACACAATGTATAATGTATTTACGTGCACTGGTTTTTGTATAGGTTGAAGTGGAACGAATTGATATTGGCGAGCCAGAGAATTCAGGTTTTTGTAACTGCTTATATATATTCTTCCAGTATATATTGTTTTAATCTAAAAGCATGAACAAAGTTTGCATTTTTATATATATTTGTTTTAAATGAGTTTATGAATTGCTCTTCTACTTAAAAACATTGTTACCTTGTTCCCATATCAGATTGGGGTAGCATTTGTGTTGTAGTATCGAAGAAGTGGAATGCCTTGTTTTACAGAATGTTAGAATTGGTGCTCTCGACTGGCTTAAATTTGTATAGGACTACATTGTTTTCACTTGCATTTTACCAAAATGTAGGCGAAATACTAGACATGATTAAATGTTTTTTTGTTATTAAATTATAGATTAGACTTAAATGTTTTTTTGTTATTAAATTATAGATTAGACTCTTTACATTCTCCTTCTTCTTTTTCTTCTTTGATGTAATTTTTCTCCTCAATGTGCATCCTTTGTGCACATATGGGGGTTTCCCTTTTCTAATAAAATTTTATCTTACCTATCAAAATTATAGATTAGCCTCATTCAGGACAAAGAGAGAGAGAGATTAGCTGCTAAGCCAATAAGTAGGATAATCTATTATAACTCTTCTTTTATCTGATTCCATACCTTCACCTCTTTCAGAGCCCTTTGATTAAACCCCCTCTCTCTGTTTGTAAGTTATGTTCACTGAATTTGTTTATCGTTTTGGACTATGAAATCTATGATTTTCTAGATGAAAATAATCTATTCTTCTTTTTCATTTCTATGACGAGGAACCTCAACAAGGCAGGGGCCCTTTGGATCCACCCTTAGGTAGTAAACCCAGATACACAACCGCCACCCGCTAGAACCGTGTGTCATAGTCTGGGTTTACAGCTCATCCCAAGCCTCCTACCACTAGACTGCACCCTGACAGGGTTCCTCTTTATTCTTAAGGACATTTGTTCTTTAATAGAGGCTTAAAAAAAAAAATTCTTGTAAAACTCATAGATTGGGATCCATAGTTTCTCTTGTCAATATTCAGTTGCTGTTGATGCACAATTCTGATATGAAATTGAAAGGCGCGTGATACTGTTCAACATATGTTGAGATAAAAAATGATATTTTGTAATGGTTGCCCAAATTTGTTTTATCATGGCCAACTTCATCCGTTACAAGTGTGATTAGCTTCTTCTAGGTAGCTTCTAGTGCTTGCTTTTCACCAGTCCTAGTAACAAGTCAGTAATTAGGTGCCTATTATTTTAGGTATTTTGTGTAACCAGGAGGCAGTTAAACAGCTACCTATTTGATACTATAAGGATCTACAAGCAATTCTCAGGCTTCTAAGTTCATCATTTCTGTATGTTGAGGGTGATTTTATTGATCAATTATGTAAAGTTCAACAAGAATTGAGGTGGCTCGCTGTAAATTTTCATTTTTTCTGAGTCTTGTTGTATCACAAAGCCATGAATGCAACATTTATGTTATGACAGGTGCAAAACCAGCTGGCAAAAGGACTTTTGATTATCCGTCTGATCCACCAAACATCCCTGTGGCCTCACCTGGCCCTAAGAATGACGAAGGTGAGGAACATCAAGATATAGATATTGAGGACCTTTTTGGTAGCGCAACACCTGAAGATGAAACTGCTGCTGACGAAAAAGATAATGCTGGATTTGATATCAATGTAAAACATCAGAATGACAGTGATGATGAGATTGCAGATGTAGATGATAGTGGTGATGAAGCGGACAAGGGGCCTAATGCTGCAGAAGCACTTAGAGCCCAAGTGAATGCAGAGGAGAGGGATGAGCAGAGTTCTAGTTCTAGTAGTAGTAGTGGAAGTGGAAGCAGCGGGAGCGGGAGCGGAAGTGGAAGTGGAAGCAGCAGCAGCAGTGACGGTGAAGACAGTGATGAAGACTCAGTTAACTCTATCTGAGATTCGCAAACTGCCTTCAATTTGCAGAAAGTGCACTGGATATGTACCAAAAGAAGCATGGCTTGCAAATTTAAAATAAGCCATCCTGCATTTTTGGGAGACATTTTGGTTAACCTTCTTTTTGTTATAGGGTTACATCAGTGTGGATCATTTTATCATGTTGTAGTATTTGTAAGAGTTTCTTTTAAGCTGCCTTAGTGTTACCAAATCTCATTTGGCAAATGTAATAATGCGTGAATTCTTACAAAGGCCAAAGGGCACGAAACCTTTTAAGATCTAAAAATGTTTTCAGATCAGTTATTACATTTTATTGCGAGTCTGATACATCTTCTTTTTATTTTTTTATTTACTTTTATTAAGTAAGTTCTTATTCCTCTATTAAAATAAGTGTCAGAAACTCAATCTTACTTATATTGAATAACAATAAGTCTAATGACACAACATTTTTCACAACTGGTGAGTGCTAGATTGTGATTGATTTACAATAAAAATGATGTTTGTGTGGCATTGTTGATTGAATGATAGAAGTGTGGGTTCTTTGATGATTTCTGTGTGGTAAATGTATGCTCCAACGCATATTTTAAGTGAAGTCATCTTTTGCTCTTGGGCAATGGAGGCCTGAATTTTAACTATCAACACTATTTTATTTGGAAGATTGATTACAGGCTCATGCTAAACCCACATAGGCCTTCAATGATCCAAGCAAGTTGCATGTTCCAAGGTTTAAAAAGCCCTTGTTGATTGGATTTAAGGAGGATAATCAAGATCTACCAAACTTTATTAGAAAGTCCAGAAACACTTGACAGGAAGGAAGGTAAAAAGGGAGAGGGTGAAACTGGGAAATTGTGGAGATGGATCATGCTGCCACTTCTCTGTAGTTCTTGTTGCAAATTTGTTATATATTCTATTTTCTGCATATAGATCATTAGATTGTGACTTGTGACGCTAGTTTGTTTGTTTGTTTTTCAAAGCAAAAGTTCAGATATTGTAAAATAGACATGGTAGTTTGGGGATGTTATTATACAAGGGTTGTTGCGATCAGACTTTTGTTTTTGATCCTCTTACTCGCTCCAAAAAATATTCAATAGTGGGTACAGTTTCTCATGTGAATTGTTTGATTTTTTGTTACTTTTAAAAGTTTCTTGAGTGCACTCCATTCTCTCTCCCCCAATTTTTTTATTGAGTGCTTTTTTGTTTAATGATTATTATTTTTTGATTTAAATTGTTTAATGATTTTCAAAGAATATGCTATACGTGGTGATTTTCAACAAAGTCTTTGTCGGCTTAGGAATATAGGTGACGAGTAAATTCATTATTTTTTCAAGTGTGACTGTGTGAGTTCTTGTCTTCTATTTAGTTGGTCAACCGCTGAATTGGATTAATTGCAAGGATGAGGGAACTCATAGACCAAATAGTAGTACCAAACTTTTCACCAAGAAACTTGATGAAATCTATTGCTGAAGAGTAATGCTAATTATGTTATCAGTGTTATTTTCGACCTAAGAATAACAAGAATGGAATCACACCCTGTAGGATTTGAACCTACGACATCGGGTTTTGGAGACCCATGATACCAAAAAATATATATTTATAATATATTTTCATAATTGATGGTAATAAGTTATAACTGGAGTAACATTATTTTCATATAAACACACTATTAATACCAAACATATCATTTCTTTTCAACAATTGTTTGATGAATTTTGTATCTCTAAACTATTGTTTGGTGAATTTTATCCGTGCATCATTGTCTAATTGCCATAGCATAAGCTCTAAATGGTAATTCTCTTTCTTTCCTTCTCTCTCTACTTAGGAAAGTCTTGACCATGATTTTTTTAATAAAAAATTTCTCAATATTATCATGGATAGAATTTGTCTTTAAATCGATTTGGAAGAAATTTCCTCCACATATCATTAACTTAGTTTTTTTTTTAGTTATAGAGGGAGAAAATAATTTAGATGTTTGTAATAAATGGTTGATTGAGAGGAAAATACATTTTAAAACTATGTAGAAAATATAACCAATTAATCATGGATGGGGAATGCTACTCAATTCTCGTTTTTAAAACTGGACAAATCTTTATAAGCTATTGATAAACTCCATGTTATGATTTGGAGAGACTTTTTCAAATATTTAAAACAAAAATTTCGAATCTTTTATATTGTTATAGATAACTAATGCATGAAGACACATAAATAAAACAAGAATTCGATAGATTGATGATTGGCATTTAATGGTTCCCTTACTAGATTTAAAATATAGAGTCTGGAATTTAAAACCTCTAATCAGTATCTTATGATCATCTTAAGAGATTTCTCTCTGTAATTACTTGGTGTATGTAAGACTGGGAAACTACACATCCAATAAATAGTCAGGTGATCGAAGAATTTTAAATACTCTCATTAACAAAATAAAAATAAAAATATAGAAAAACCAAATACGAAATTTCAACACTAGCATAATTTCAAACATATTGTTACTTAACTATACAAAAACGATATTGACATATTGTTAGTTAACTATACAAAAACGATATTGACCTCGTTTAAATTGTTCATAAGTATATGGAATAACGATATTGACATATTGTTAGTTAACTATACAAAAAGGCATAACATCATTTTCACCTTAAATATTCTCCAATCTTGTGATTACATTAATAAATTATGTTTGAGCATTTTTTTTTTTTTTTCGAATTATTTCAAGCTGATAGAGTATCAGTATTTCCTATTTTTGATCCTATACATGCATAGTATGGATACGTGACTAATTATCAATTACTTTTTTCTTTTCTTTTTTGGCTAAATACTAATAATTATCAAATACTAATAATTATCAAATACTAATAGTAGTAGTACGTACCAGTAACAGATCAAATTTTTTTCTTTTTCTTTTTGCTAAATACTAATTATCAAATACTAGTAGAACTGTAGAAGTAAGTAGTAACAGTCTAACATATGGGTTGAATATTAAACTTTGAGAATGTGGCGGGTCAAAGATTATACATTAACATCATTTCCACCTAATCCTATATACGAAATTCTCTATTATTCCTTGACCATTTAAAGTCTTTCTATTTGCAATTGTAAAATTCAAATAAAAACAATATAATTATAATAATGACCTTAAAACAATATTAGATTTCAAAAGGTTATGTGATATCATCTATTATTCTTTGACCATTTAAAGTCTTTCTATTTGCAATTCTAAAATTCAAAATAAAAAAAATAAAAAAAATAATAATGACCTTAAGACAATATGAGATTTCAAAAGATTATGTGATATCATTAGAATAACATAAAAAAGAATAAGTCATTTTATAGATATCATTATAGATTATATTATATATATAAATGAGTGATTTAAATTTTACTACATTTTCAATAATAATAATAATTAGTATTTGTTTAAATATTGTTGTTGTGACCAAATCTAAACCACTCCTCAAATAACCTATGGTAAGATTTTTAAGTATCGATGATGTTTTATGGTATATTATTATTCTCATTATAATAGTTTTAAATGTGGATGATGCACCAAATAAATAATACTCAAGTAATACCTAGACATAAATCCTCTTGGTCGTCGTAAACCTACCATGCACAGATGCAGTGATGCACTGACCAAGAATAATAATAGAGACAAAAAATTCCCAATTCTATCGCATCACGACACGTCACCTCTATTTGCGTATTTCATTTTTCCACCACCAAACTTGGTATTTCCAAAAGCCCCCTTTATTTGACTGGAAGTAGAAATAAAAGAACTTTAAGCAGCTCCACCACCTTCCCCAAAAGTGCGTGCCCGCCACTCTATAATCATAAAGGGCACGCATCCCACACTTTTTCTTGAATTAGGATATCTTTATTTGGTAGGATATGGATTCAATTCGATCTCGTCTAGGCACAAATTTTTATTTTATTTTTTTATATTCTTGGGTGTCTAATTTTAAGGGATACGTAAGATTCTATTAGTATATATGACTAATTTTAAGGGATACGTAATATCCTATTAACATATATAACTAATTTTAAGGGACACGTAATACCAATATGCACGCAATATTTGTATTATTGATAATATAATTATCGTAAAGTAAATGCTATCGGTTCAAATATATATACATAAAAGCAATAAAGCTATTAATACAATATTTTTACAACAATACTATAGTGTCAAAGTTGTGAATGATAAATAATAGAGTGATGTAAGTGGTGGGTTCAGACGATAATTAATAAAAATCTGCCAACTCAGTATTGTTGTGAAATTGTTGTATTACTAATTAAAAGTATATTATTTTGGTTTGGATTAAAATATTTACATATATAAATTAACAACATTTTTATAACAATAATATGCTGTCAAATTGTGAATGATAAATAATAGAGACGCAAAGTGATGTAAGTGGTGGGTCTAGATGATAATTAATAAAAATTGAAACATTACTCATAAAAAAGTATATTCTTTTGGTTTGGATTAAAATATTTGCATTTATAAATTAATAAGGCAAAACTTAGGTATAATTTTTTAGGTATAGTACTTTAGATTCTTAATATGGTTGATTTTTTTTTTTAAATATGTTTTTATTTTCCAATGACAATTACAATCATAATTCATTAGTTCATACATGATACAACTACATGATTGAATTTAATTATGAAACTTAAGGTACAATACTTAAGAAACTGTATCTAAAATTTACTTTTATTAATGTTATCAAAATTTATTTTATGACAAAAATACGATTATAATAGATAATCAAAATGATTAAAGTAAATAATAAATTTTAGTGAAACTATTTTTAAATTTATTGAAACTCAAGTAATAGGTTTTTACTTGGATAACTAACAATATTGATAATAGAGTTTCATATAAACTAAACTATCTTAGTGTTGGTTAATATCCCATTTTCATACTGTAAATCATACCAAACATACATTTTTTATTTTTTTTTAAATTATATTAAATGGACACCACAAAAGCTTGTTATACAACCACAACTCACCAACACAATTTTTAAGACCTAAATTATTATTTATGTCACATCATTTGAAATTAATGTCAAAACATAGTTAGATAAAAAATAATAAATATTTTTAAACATGAAAGTCATTTTCACTTGCATTGAAAGGGAGAGATCCTAATTCACTTTTTCGTGTAACCCACATGCCTCCAAAGAGAGTAAGAGGATCACACCAAATTCTTTTGTACCTTTTTTTTAGGGTATACAAGTAAAAGTGTACCCCAATCCATCTCCTTTTTCATATATTTTTGTCATTTTTGCACGGATCAAACTTCAAGTATCAGTTCAAACCCAAAACCAAAATTACTAGTTTCAAATTCTGAAATCAAAAAAGACATACACAAAACCAGTTCAAACTCTAAAGAATCCACATCACAAACACACAAGCATAACAAAACATAACTATTCTGACATAGAAAATTTAAGACTCTCTGATCTCTCGCTGTCTCTCTCTTTTTTAACCCTTTACTCACATGTTGAACATAAAATCTAAACCAATATCCACAATCACCAAAACATAACCAGATTCAGCTTTCTCAGAAATGGGAATGGGAGCTGAGAAGCGGTGGCTATTCACGCTGTTCTTAGCCGCATTACTCTCACTCCTCCTCCTTTTACTCCTCACTTCTCTCTCTACCTTTACATCCCCAAAACCCTTCCCTTCTATAATCCACCATGGCTCTCACTACCCTCCTTCCTTCGCTTACTTCATCTCCGGCGGCCGTGGCGACGGCGACCGGATCCTCCGGTTACTCCTCGCCGTCTATCATCCACGTAACCGGTACCTCCTCCATCTCGCCGTCGAGGCTCAAGACGAAGAGAGGCATCACTTGGCTTCGCAGCTCAGAACCGTGCCGGCGATTTTGGCTTTTGCGAATGTGGATGTGGTGGGGAAGTCCGATCGGGTTACGTACATGGGTTCGTCGAATATCGCAATGACTCTGCGTGCGGCGGCGATACTGTTGAGATTGGATAGTGGGTGGAGTTGGTTTGTGACTTTGAGTGCACAGGATTACCCGCTTGTCACTCAGGATGGTAATGCCAAATTTGCCAATTCGGTAATTTCTAAGTTTGTTTGTGTGTTTTGGAGTTTTGGGTTTTGTTGGATTGGATTGGTTGTGTTGCGTGTGTGTGTTTTTTTGGGGAAAGTTGAGGACTTTACATGACTTGTTTTTTAGTGCAAGTATTGATTGGTAATTGGTTTGGTTTTTATGAAACATACGATTGGTTTAGGATGACATTTAGTTAAGTTGGTTTGATCCAATTTTTGTGAAGTTAGTTATTAAGCCGACTTCGAAATTTTGGGACTAAGGATTAGTTGTTGTAGTTTTATATTGGGTATGTGCCAAGTTGATTTTTGAGTTTTCATCATATTGGAATAGGTGTTTGGTAAATTGGGTAACTTTGCAATTTGGCTTATTTGATGGTTTGTGTTGTTGAATCATAGACAATGTTGCTGTGGTCTGGAGAATTAGGCTATGGAGATTTTGGAAATGATTTCAAATCATTGGTCTTGTTTTTTTAATTCCTGAGTCGTCATGTTCGTAAGTGAAGATGCAGAAAGTAGTTAACATAGCCCAAAAGTTTGATTTGGATTTCTTTGCATGGTGTCTGTAAGGGGTTTTGTTTCTTGTGATTCTTTGCACCAGTTTTTGGATTTCTTCTCGTTGAGCTTGATTTAATTGTACTCCTAGTATATCCCTTGTATACCGGGGTCATTCATTTCTTAATGAAGTTTTATTATTTAAAAAAAGAAGAAAAAAGAAACATTGCCCAAAAGTTCTGTCAATTTTTTGAGTAGGCTAGCTTTTGATGAGAATCTTTCAGGAATTGGTTTATGCAAATGGCGTAAAAGTGAGGACATGGTTGAGCTAAGTTTTCATAAGCTTACTCAAGTAGAAAGTTAGACCATGTTAAAAGGGTTTCAAAAGAGTGTTGAATGGTAAGGGAATTTGGGATTACAGTTGATGATTCTATTACACTGTCTCTTTACTGTTGGGGTTTACTTGCGGATACATATGAATCCTTACCATACTGAAATGACTACCATTATTAGTATCAAACCAATAGTGATTCATGCAAGATAAATCTTTTTATCTGATAACTAAGCCAAAGAAAGAACTTTAATTTAATTAGTTTATTTTTAAAAAACTCTATCAAAAGATTTTTCTTTTATCAAAACTTGATCACAATTGCAATTTTTATTTTTACCTTATTTCCATTGCTAAATACTGTATTTCTATGTATATCGTTTCTATTCCTAGGATTGACACAAATTTGAATTCTCAATTCTCCACGACACTTGGGGGATAGAATAATTTTAGGAACAAGCAAATCATAAAGATTTTTGTCTCTTTTTCTAGTTTCTTTTTCATATAGTGCAATGGATTTGTCAAAATTCTTCTTATTCTTATCAACATAGACCCAACTTTTTGATGTATCTGGTGTTTTCTCTATCAACTCTATTTCTAGGTATCTTTGATGAATTTGATGCATACTCTTATGAACCAATGAAATACCTAGAAATCTTTAATCTGCTCACAGATTGACCATAACCGATTTTCCATCTTCTAAGACACTCTTAAGGTTGTTTGCGACTCAAAGCTGATTTTTTTGTAGCCTATCCTGGTGAAAGCTCTTATTATGATGTTGGAATGATTAAAAGAACATGTTTTTGGTTCTGAGCCGAATTTGGAATTAGTCAAGGCACTTTAAGATGTGATTTGGTCCTTAAATTAATTTATAATTTGATAAAGCACTTTAAATTATCAGCCTATGTAATTTGAAGCTTGTGTTGAAGCCTCTATCCTTTGGTGAACCATATTCACTTAAGCACATTTATTTTTGCCAGGACATGCAAAGAGTATTAAATTGAGGCCTTAGGAAACTATGCGATGGATATGGAAGCACTATGTTTTAAAGTTTTGTATATCATGTTCCTGAAACTCAGATTTTTTAATATCTGGAGTATTTCTTTTTTGGGAACTCTAGACTTGCATTGTTAAAAGTTCTTGAGTGTGTTCTTGAACTTCAGATTCAGTTGTGCTTGGGTCGGTACATGCATGAGGTTTTAATCCTGGCTTATTTTGTGTGTTATGGAATTCAAAGTGCTTCTCCTACCTTTTACTGCTAGGAGTGTTACTTTTCAGAAACTTTTAGTGTGTGATATTACTGCCACTTGTCCACCAGATCCCATTATTAGTCTGTAGTTAAGTGTGCTTGTGCAATAGTACACTAGGATGGGTGACCTCATAAGAAGTCCTCATGTTGCACCCCTCATTTTATGCATTGCAGTCCACTGTTTCAGAACATGGTGTTTATTCTTGCTTGCCCATAAGAAATTTCCAGAAGGGTCTTCATTTGGAAAGAATCTTTGTGATGCAGACCATCTGTTAGCAGCGCTGTTTTTGATTAGCAAAATGGATATTTGGTTTATGGTCAATCTAGTGGCTGTCCAATGGTTTAACTTTTTGAAGTCCAGCTCCAATTATATTAAGATAGTGAGAGACAATATGTTCTTTCGTAATGGTCTTCTAGGTACTTTTTAACTATTGAAGGGTGTATTTTTTATTGGTTAGTAGTTATGCTAGATTATAACTACCTGGTGGTCTTTGAGGGTCTGATGCCAATTTTGATTGGTTTTCAAGAATATTTTCATCCTTATTCTGTTTACAAGCCCAATATGTTTCTCAAAAGCTGTAGCTTAGTTCACTTAGGGACTTCTTGTGTCCTCTATGCTCTCATTTTTTCCCTTCAGACCCATGCTTGGGTAGTAAACCCCGGATACATGACCCACCCTTCAAAACCATGTATTGGGTAATCCAGGGGAAGCTTCTAGTGGGGATTTTACAATTATCTTTTTTTTTTTTTTTTGGAACATTGGTCCTATATGGTTTGGGTCTAAAAGGATCAGTCAGTCTGTATACGGTAAAATGTTGAATTAATGATGAAAGCCACATATTATCAATGCCGGTTCTTTCATGAGAGAGAGCTATATATCACTATGTGATCATAAGGACTTCTCTTTTCAATGAAGTTTCAAAATAATATAAATCAATCTGTGGTCGTAAAGAATTTATTATCAATATCTTTGTTGAAAACCTGTATATAAATTTGTGGTCTTAAAGACTTGTCATATCTTTGTTGTGACTGCAATCACTAAGGAATGATGTTTTTGAGAAAGAGAGAGACGAATAAGTTGAAGCTGTCTAATGTGTTCTTAAAAGACTTTCTTTTCAATATATTTGCTGAAACTATCTATCAATCTGTTGTCTTAAACACTTTCTTGTCAATATCTTTGTCCAAAAACTGTGTATTAATCTGTGGTCTTAAAGACTTTCTTGTCAATATCACTGTAAATGATTATGTTTGCAATAGAGAAGGATAAATTTCAACTCTTATTGCTCATGTCATGACTCCCTTGCTTCCAAACAGAAGAGACAGGTGTTGAGAGAGAACATATTCTGTAGTATGATATCGTAGGAAAAAGATGGAGCTGGGAAATTTATAGGTAGAGAACAGAACATGGTAAACTAGCTGCAAAAGCACTAATGATAAAGACGCATAAAGACTACTGTGAGATCCCAAGGTCCTCATCATATTTTTCATAACCTGTTGCGGATTGAAGTTCTTGTCTTAGTGAGAATATCATGATCTTAGAGATTTTCAAGTCACAAACTTGATGCCCAATTCTTAGTGCATATCTTAAGCTTACGCACAAATACAGTATAGCACAGAGCAGTGGTGTCCCAGATCCTGATGCAAGTGAAGGGGGTCTCCTAGGAAATTTTTTCCCAGGTATTTTAGTCCAAGCGAGGCAACAAATCACCTCTTTTTCTGTGTGTGTGAATAGAGTTATCTACTTGCCTTTGAGATTGGAATTGGTTTGTTCTGTCCCAAAGCTTGCCTAGGGCGCTCATGGCTTACTGATACACCTTGAAGCCTCAGATGCTGATAGCTGAAATGTTGATTTTCAAGTTTCATGTGATGTTATTATAAATTTATAACCCTGGCATATGTCCTTTTTAATTAAATATATCCTTTAAGGTGTTATGTACTACTATGTAATAGAATTCTCTAAACTATCCAGGGCCTTCTTTTTTTGTGGTTTTGTTTTGTCAAACATGTCTCTGAAATTTCATTATATTATTTTTTGTTAATCCATGTTTACGTTTTGTTTTTCTTCATAGTTGATTCTTATTTTCTGATGTTTGCTTCTGTTATCTACTTTCAGACCTGTCCCATGTGTTCTCCACTGTTAGTAGAGACCTCAATTTCATTGATCACACCAGTGACCTTGGATGGAAAGAGTAGGCAAACCCTTTTCACTAATTTTAGTGCTTCTTTGAAAGGACTTAATTTTAATCCAATCTAAATTATGTTGGTCTCATTTTTGATGCAGATCTCAAAGGTTTCATCCTATTGTAGTTGACCCAGGTTTATACTTAGCCAGGAGGAGTCAAATTTTTCATGCTAAAGAGAAGCGGAAAACACCTGATGCTTTCAAAGTATTCACAGGCAAAGTCTATTCTCTATAATAGGCTAATTATGCAACAAAAGGTTTACATATGAATATGCTTTATACTTGTGGGAATGCTAAATTAAATAATCTTACTTTGCAGGTTCCCCATGGGTCATCCTGAATCGATCCTTTCTGGAATTTTGCGTACTCGGTTGGGATAACCTACCCCGTACTCTTCTCATGTACTTTACTAATGTAGTTTTGTCCGAAGAAGGATATTTTCACTCTGTCGTTTGCAATTCACCAGAGTTTATGAACACGACTGTGAACAGTGATTTGAGATATATGATCTGGGATAATCCCCCAAAGATGGAACCCCACTTCCTTAATACGTCTGATTTCGTTCAAATGGCTGAAAGTGGAGCTGCTTTCGCTAGGCAATTCAAAAAAGGTGACCCTGTGCTGGACATGGTTGATGCAAACATTCTCAAGCGTGGGCGTCACCAAGCTGTCCCAGGGGCGTGGTGCTCTGGGCGGAAGAGGTGGTGGATGGATCCTTGCTCCCAATGGGGTGATGTTAATGTCTTGAAGCCCGGGTTTCAAGCAAAGAAGTTTGAAGAGTCCATCACCGGCCTTGTTGACGACTGGAATTCACAGTTGAATCAGTGCAAATGAAGATGCCTGAGTCAAAGAAAGATCTTTTGAAATGAGGTGCAATTTATGTGCACTGAAATCCTGACCGGTTTGAAGACTGCCATCAGTTTGAGATGCATTCTTTTGGACACTGAGGCTAAGTTGCTGGGAGTTCTACGGCCGGAGGCTTTACTAGTGTTTAAAACAGGGCAGAGTTGAATGGAAGCAAGTGAATTCACTTGAGGTTTTGGGCTGTATTATAGCTTGAGGGCTAGTATTTATTTTAGAGCCACCAAGCCTTTCAATCAATAAGAGGATCTCCCTCTTTGTGCTGCCATTTGCATGCTGTTGTATGTGCTACCCATCACATTATACTAGGCACTCTTTTGAATGCTGAAGTAGAAGTTCATTCTTTATATTCTAATTTATTGTATTGTTTTCATGATTTTCTCCATTTCGTCCATTTCATTGATTCCTAAACGATGTTTAATTTCCAATGCTGTCACCAACAGGTTCAGGGAAGCAGAAACAATAAATTTGGTGTTAGTCTCACAATGTTGCCTTATCCCTAAGAATACAGTCAGCCTTCAGGACTTAGAGGTAGAGGGACAATGGTTACCTTACAGAGATTATACAATGTTTTTTAAGTAATATGTATAAAAAGAATTCTTGTATAAAAAAGTTAGGGACAATGCTTTGTTAAATCTATTGTAAATTAAAAGAGCTCACCTTTGTCTCTTTTCCATTTTAAACTAACTCACAGTGGAAGAGCTCAAATTTAGCATTGGCCATGTAAAAAATTATACACAGTTCATATAGTGAATACCTGGAACAGTACAAAATTTGGGCATGCCCATCTCTTAGGAGTGAGCCATTTACTATCAGCACATTGTAAGCCATTTTAAGCCTTGGAGAACATTTTTATCCCTTCCCCTAACTAAACAAGAGAAATAGACGACATATCCCAAGCTCAAAAGGTGTTTGACATATCATAAAACTAGGTCAATGTAACTCATTCTTATTATTTTTAGTTTTTTCACCCAAAATAATTTTTAGTTCAGTAATTTTTTTCTTCTTCAGAGATTGGTTCTAAATTTAACACTTTTTTTAATTTAAAATTTGGTTCTTTCAAATGCATGTCACATGCCCTAATTTATTTATTTTTATTTATACATTCCCACAAAAAACTACTTTTACTTTTGTCCCTTTTATATTCATATTCCCACCAAAGTTGGCCTTAAAATTTGTTTATTTTTTTTATCTATAAAAAAATCTAAAAAAAAAGAGTTCATCCTAAATATTTTTCTCTTTTGGCACTTCAAAATATTATTATTACAATTTTTTTGAAAGTATAATTTAAGCGGGTTCATGTCATTTATATGTTGGTGCATAGTGCATACACTCGAAGCAAAGTCTCGAGTCTCAACAACCTCGTCTCCTCTTTGTTTGGTTCAATCAGACCCCATTGTTTCTCAAATGGGTCTCTCTCGCTTCCTCACTTTCCTACCAAACTCATGCAAAAGATTAAACACCAATCCCTTACTTCACTTCCCCAACATTCCAACAACTCCAACTCTTCCCATTAGATCACTCACTAACTATTTTCTCATCACAATCAAAGACCAAAATTCAACACCTCTCATTGAAATCCCACGTGGGTCTTTGCCAAAACATTGTCTTTTTAGCTTTTACAGACAATTCCATGATGGTATAGGCCAGACCCAAGTGTTTGATGAAGAAAATGACAAGGACCCAGATGTTATTTTAAGCAATAGAGTCTTTGAAGACACTGAAAAAGTTTGTAAATTACTATCAAATGGCTCTAGTTCTTCTATTGAGGCTGTTCTTGATGGTGCTAAGGTTGAGGTATCGCCTTTGCTGGTTGTGGAGGTCTTGAAGAAGCTGAGCAATGCAGGTGCTCTTGCATTATCTTTCTTTCAGTGGGCTGAGAAGAAAGAGGGGTTTAAATATAGTAATGAGAGTTATAATGCTTTGATTGAGGCTCTGGGTAAGATCAAACAGTTTAAGATGGTATGGAATATAGTGAGTGATATGAAGCGTAAAGGGCTGTTGAGTAAAGAGACTTTTGCGTTGATTACACGGAGATATGCGAGAGCGAGGCAGGTTAAAGAAGCTGTAGATACTTTTGAGAAGATAGAGAAGTTTGGGATGAAGTTGGAAGTGTCGGATTATAATAGATTGCTTGATACTTTGAGCAAGTCGAGGAATGTCGAGAAGGCCCAAGAGCTGTTTGATAAAATGAAGAAGAGAAGGTTTGTACCGGATATTAAGTCATACACGATTCTGTTGGAGGGATGGGGTCAAGAGAAAAATTTATTGAGGTTGAATGAGGTTTATAGGGAGATGAGGGATGAAGGGTTTGAACCGGATGTTGTGACTTATGGTATAATTATCAATGCGCATTGTAAGGCTGGGAAATATAATGAAGGGATTGAGTTGTTTCGTGAAATGGAAGCAAAGAATTGCAAGCCAAGTCCTCATATATTTTGTACTTTGATTAATGGATTGGGTTCTGAGAAGAGGTTGGTTGAAGCCCTCGAGTTTTTTGAACAATCCAAGGCTTATGGTTTTGCACCGGAGGCACCCACTTACAATGCTCTTGTGGGGGCTTACTGTTCGTCAATGCAGATGTATGATGTGTATAGGGTGGTTTATGAGATGAGAAAATATGGGGTTGGGCCAAATTCTCGAACCTATGACATAATTTTACATCACTTGATAAATGCTCAGAGAACCAAAGAAGCTTACTCAGCTTTTCAGAGAATGAGTAGTGAGCTGGGCTGTGAGCCCACTGTGAGTACATATGAGATCATTGTGAGGATGTTTTGTAATGAGGAGCAAGTTGATATGGCAATAAGGGTTTGGGATCAGATGAAGGCCAAGGGTGTCCTTCCTGGAATGCACATGTTCTCTACATTGATCAACTGCTTGTGTCGTGAGAACAAGTTAGATGATGCTTGCAAATACTTTCAGGAGATGTTAGATAAGGGCATTCGGCCTCCAGCGCCGATGTTTAGTAATCTGAAACAAGCTCTTATTGATGATGGAAGGAAGGATACTGCTCTAATTTTGGCTCAGAAGATTGATAAACTACGAAAAACACCTCTAGTTCGTTGAGATGAATGAAAATACTAAGAGGTATGGGTTATTTGTTTCATGATGGAAATTGAGGTCGGTAGAGAACCCAGCTGCAAAACTCATCGGCCCCCTATTTGTGATCTAAATCTGCTTTTTGATAATCAATATTCCTTTCCATGTGTAATATTATGACCCTAAATTTTCAAAGGTTTTATAGTTTCTATTTGTTTCACCAGTATACAATGTTAATGCAACCAATGTTTTAGCCCCCTAATATCTCTCTTTGTTGTATGCTGGATATTGACAATGTGAACCTTAGAAATTATTTTGTGTTTTGGGGGGAGGGAGTACATCTGCAGTGAGCTCTCCCTCTCATTAATAGGAAGGCCTCATCCAGTGGTTTCACTTATCAGCTATAGTTCATAGTTCATTCTCAGGGAAAATGGGTTTAGAAAGGACCTGGAAATATCAGTGGTAGTCAGATTCAAGGTTTCACTTGAAAAATTGGTAGTAATGTAGCAGTGAAACCTGGGGACCAAGTGATGGTTAAAAGTTGGTTAATAATGTGGTAATTAGAACACCAAGCTCATTAGCAGTTTAATAAAATCTAAAGGGAGCAGCCTGATATTGACTGACTTCTACAGTCACTGTAACTGATTGGTGGTTTTTCTTAGAACAAGCTGTAGCACTTCATACTTCAGGATTCATATCACCAGTGAAACCACTGTGCTAGATTACAGTGTTGTGCTGTTAGTGGAATCATGCATTCAATGATGATATAGACTGAATGATAATGATAACCTGTAATGTATTGTGCTTGTTAGCTGGATTATTTTAGTAAGAAATGAAAACACTATGCATGTCCTACACAGCTATGCCATTTTTG
This sequence comes from Fagus sylvatica, assembly GCA_907173295.1. Lineage (NCBI taxonomy): Eukaryota > Viridiplantae > Streptophyta > Magnoliopsida > Fagales > Fagaceae > Fagus > Fagus sylvatica. The sequence continues at coordinate 2,097,340 of OU015771.1, read as the reverse complement.
TATCTTGTGTACTACTGACTACTTCAAGTTATCAAATCTTTGGATCATGTAGGTATGTTTTCAGCTAAAATCTATTCAATGACAGAAACTGAAAGAAAAGTATAAGACATTCAAGACAAAGAACTGAAACTGAGATTGTTTTCTAAAAGAATGTTTTCACATCTTCTCAAAGCACCCCTTGATTTATATATCAGATATACAAAGAAGTATACTACTGCATGAACCTAGACTAAGATAGTGAATTAGAGGACTTATGGTAACCATTCCAATCATTACAAAAAACTAAAAGCCACAATGAAACTGAGAAGTAAAAGCTTATCAAGAACATTATGACCTAATGAAAAACAGAAAAGTGGTAGTGTCCCACAGCGTTTTCCTTAAAATCATCACCATTTCTAGCTGAAGAATTCTCTTTTTCTATTTGCTCTTGCTCCTCAGGTGTATAATCTGTCATTGGCTCTATTTGCTCTGGCACTTGATTTGAATAATCCATCACTTGCCCTGTTTCCTTTGGCTCTTGTGAAGGATAATCTTCCATTTGTTCTGCTTGCATTGGCACCTCAGCTGAAGATTGGTCCATTGCATAATCTGTCATTAGCTCTGCTTGCATTGGCGCCTCAGCCGAAGATTCCACTGCTTGCTCTGTTGGTTTTGGCTCCTCTGCTGGTGGTTCTGGCACTTGCTCGTTTGGCTTTGGCACATCTGCTGGAGGCTCCGGCGCTTGCTTTATCCGCTGTGGCGGCTCAAGAATGTCAACAATGCCATGAACAACAAGCCAATTACTGAAATACATGTCGGGATAGATAACCGGAACATCATTGAGCAACAGCATGCCACGGGACCGACTGACATTAATGGTAAACCCTTCTGAATAAGTCCTCAACTCCGTGCCATCATCCAAATTCACCAGATCACCCCATAAAAGCCTGCAGGGCACGACATGCTGATGAAAGAACGACGACAAATACTCGCTGAAATTACCGAAACGAATCTTTATCACCTCATCGACTGGCGCGAAGACTGTCAACTTTGGCTTTTCTTGAGACCCAAGAAACTGTATATCAAGAAACGAAGCCATAACAGAGCACCCTTTAGCTCTCAGTGTCGCGCTAGCTTGGCTGAACGAATAAGCACCCGAAGAAACCAACAATGCATTACTCTGAAACGTGGATGCAATACATTCAAGATTGTGACTTTGGCTCCAGAATCGCTGTGAAAATTGAAAATACGGGTTGAAGAACTTGTCAATTCCAAAAATTATCAATGACCCATCATCATATACTGGCGTCCCTTCAACAGTGACATTGTTTAAGGCAACGCGGTAATCGGACGGTGATGCAGTGACGGTAAGCAAGTGTCTTGGTAGCACTGTCGCGATCTTGGCTCCCAAAGGGAGGGATTCGAGGCTTTGGAAGGAGAAAGAGATTGGGAGGAGGTGGTATTGGATTAGAGAGAAAGGAGGCTGACCCGAGTGAGCGAAAGCAGAGTCGGACGGAGCGAAGATTGTGAGAGATGGAGAGTGTGGGAGCAGGGTTTGTGAGGCGAGCTCAAGAGTTAGAGCCATGGAAGTGTAGCCTGAATCGGAGAGGATCTCGGCCGCATTGAGGATGGGTTCGGATTGGAGCGAAGAGGAGAGAGAGAAGAGAGAGAGAAGGAGGAGAAAGATGAGTGAGGAAGCCATTGATGGAGCTTAATGAAAGGTTTTGGTTTTGGTTTTTTCGTTGCAGAGTCTCTGTGTATATCAAAGTGGAAATGTTAAAGGGTTTATTAAATTTTTTTTTGGCGGGAGGGATTTGACACGTGGCGGAGTGGGATTGGTGTTTGTATGAGGGAGGTGTAGTTAGACAGTTATACTCAAATGACGTAAATGCCCCTGATGGTTTTTTCTAGTTATAATAAAGATTGGAATCTAAAAGATTGTACATAATTTGATCAATGATAGTTTATGGAGTGCAAGAATGTAATTCATGAGAAATTTTTAGGGAAACTTAGCTAAATGGGTTAATGAAAGGTCTTAAGATATAGACTAATTGATCAGAATTTTATTGATTCAGAATCTGTTTCAGTAACCAAAAATTGGTAGCTAGGTGTTCCAAAAACTTAGGCTGTTCTGATTTAATAATTGATTTACATAAGTTTCTGAATAAGTTGTGAAAGAAGGTACCATACAATTTGCTCATTACTACATTGTAGTTCATAAAGATGTCTGACCTATAAGGCTATAACTTGTATATATTCCTATATCATTACATGCTCAGTTCATTACATAATATCGAAGCAGCTAGAGGGTTGGGTCTATCGAAATTATCAGTTTACCTTTGACTCCAAAGCACCAATTTGAAAGTACATCAATTCATGTTTGTAATATATTTATGTATAAATGTTGGGATAATTTGTCTGGCCTCTCATGGCATTAATAATAGATTTGGCTCATATTTGTTTTTAGGCCATATAATCCCAAAACTTTCTGCATTTTAAAAGACAAAATCAAGTTTGAGTAAGAATTTTATATCCTAGAAATTTGATTAAGAAGCAACCATGATTATAGTAATGTTTAAGAGATCGCGTACTGTTAAAGAGATTTCAGAACACAGATTGGAATTCTCTTTCGGAATTAAAAAAAAAAAAAAAAAATGTCCACTTACATCTTGATAGATGATTAAATTAAAAAAGTATTAAGAAAAAAAATTATTGTGCATTTTCATTTATTATATTTGAACATTGAATAAACACTAGCTTTATTTTCCACGCATTTCATGAATCTCGAAATTGCTCACCAAAGTACCAAACATGCCATTTTTTTTTTGCCTAGAAACCATAGTGATGCCACACATTATTTAGTATAGAATCTTTTTAACAGTTCTTGTATCTGATTTATGAGTTCTTTTTTGTTCGAAATGTGATCCCTCCAAAGATTGAACCCTGGATCTGGTTATGGATGAATCTTCCGTGTACCAGAACTGTGATCTCCCACCATTCTCTGATAAATTGGAATGAATGGGAAGATTATTTATGATTGACATTCGTCCCATATGGTCCTTCATACTCTCTGGTGCTTTTGCTAGTTGAAGGGCTTGTTGAGGTGCTTTAGGGGCATCTTTTGGGGCTGCTTGAGGGGCCTGTTGAGGTGCAGGTTGAGGAGGTGCTGGTTGAGGAGGTGCAGGTTGAGGAGGTGCTGGTTGAGGAGGTGCAGGTTGAGGAGGTGCTTGTTGAGGAGGTGCAGGTTGAGGAGTTGCAGCGGCAGCTCCTTGTTTTGAACACTTAAATCCTGGAAATTGAGAAGAAAAAAAAATAGAAACATACACCAAAAGTTATATTTGTGTTTCATATCATTACTATAAAAATATATATATATATATATATATTAAAGTGTAAACATGAGGTTTCATACCAAATAATTTCAACATTTTTTCTTGCATATGATGAAGATCAATTCGCAAAGCCCCTATTTATAAAGAATGTTTAGATTTGTTTGAATTTGTTGTTTCTCGAAACTAAATGCATGGCGTGTACGTATTTTATTAATTCCATATCTGTAAATGTAATAAATTGTAAATTCCTAACATGCTTATGATTAACTGAAGCCACATGCTGAAAGTTTATGATTGAAATTTAGAAGAAAATACTATATATCACGAACCATGCAGTAAAGTAAAAATTGATAGAGGAGTTGGCCCTTGGGGCATGGATGATCAGGGCCGGTTCCGGGGTAAGCCCAGCAAGACTTTGGGCTTGGGCAACCCCGCCCCCCCCCCACAGGGCAACCACATAAGAAAAAAAAAAGTTCTCTTTCTCTCTTGCAAATGGCAGGCAGCATAGAAGAAAACAATGAATAGAAATATAATAAATAGAGGAAAAACAAGAAGAAGAAAGAGGAGAAAAAATAAAAAACAGTGTTGATTTCTCTTTCCGTTGTTCTTCTTCTTCTTCTACTTTCTTCATCTTCTTCACTTTCTCTTTCTCTCTCATTTTTTAATTTCAAGGTATGATTGATTTTTGTGTGGCTTGTAGTTTCTCTTTTTACTTTTGATTTTTTTTTTCTCTTGTTTTTTTGAGTGGCTGGCAGCCTTTCACCTGCCCACATGTAGTTAAATTTTTGTTTTTTACTTTTCAATTTTTATGATATTTACGGTCAATGTTGGGTTGTGGATGGGTGACCCTTTTTTCTTTTTTTTTTTTTCTTTTTAAATGGGTTGGACGTGGGCAATTATGGTTGGGAAATAGATTTCATTTTTAACAAAGATTTTAAGTCATAATTAAATATATAAAAGTTTATACTTACCAATAATTGTTGATTATATTAGTTTAATAGGACTAATTGTGTATAAGAAGTAGTTTTAGTTTAATATTTATACTGTAATGCTTAGTTTAGTAATGCTTTTTTTATTTTGTGTGACTTATAACAAATATCATTTCCTATTGATTATTTATGTTTTTTGTTTTGTTAGTTTTTTTATTGATAATGAATGAATTGTGATTTGAAACCGGATTGTAATATCATATAGGTTATAAGTACTATGATGAAGAATAATAATGACAAGAACCGACTAAGATCTCAAATACAAAAACTCTGGATCTTATAATAGAAAAGTCAAGCAATGAGAACTTATTTTCTTTAAATTAGATCGTGCTAATTATAAAACACTATAATTGGGGTTAATATTTTTATTTATTTTTATGTAATTCAAGCTAAAAACATAATCCAACCTTAATTTTGTATCATTTTAAAAAATAATCTTTTTTTAACATTTAATCACAAGTGGACAACCAAAATTAGGATAGGCTTGAGCAACCTAAATCTCAGAACCGGCCCTGCATGGATGATACTTGTTAAATGTATTGTATTAGAATATCCCCAATTAATCAAATAATTGATTACATATATACATGGAAATTATAGCTTATTGACAGTATTTACGAAAAATAGACTATAAAACACCACCTTAAATTAGGAGTTTTAAATTATAGTGACATTGTCTATTCTCCTTTGTGAATTATGAGAAGGACCACTGTTTAAATCCCACTCTCATATTGTTAGAGCTATCAAATTATCAGTAAAAAAAAAAAAAAAAAACCACCATAAAAAAGAATGGATCTTGTAAGATTCCTAAGAAATTCTTCAATTTCTTCTTGAAGCAGGTTATTCATCTGCTTCTTACGTTTCGTGAATAGCCGAGACTTTAAGGAGTATCTAGAAAGGCGTTTAAGGAATCGGTCTTATTCTATATCACATGATGAAAACTCATATTATGTAAATGAAATAACACTATTGTTAAAACATGTATCTCTAATATGTTAATGAAATAACATAGTTTTGATTATTCTACGAAAGAAAGAAAGGGAATTCTTTATTTGAGATTGCGACACATGATAGCAGAGTCAGAATCATGCACGTACATGTTGTGTCACCCTTGAAATTTTAATTTTAATTTTTTTAATTAATAGTTAATATTTAAACGTTTGGGCAAAAAAATCATCTCCCCTCCCCCAAATTGAAAATTGGCATACAAAAACCCAAGAACTAAAGTGATTACCTAGCCCATATATCTGTGGTTGATGCCTCTTTCCAAAACAAAAATCCCTTTTACTTAAAAAAAAATACATTATATATATAAATAAAAAAGCACCACATAGAAAAAAGAAGAAGAAGCAAAAATGGCTTATGTATTATAACTATAGTTTGGACACTTTGGTTGTCTCCTTATTTGGGAACCAAAAGTTTAGGACTACATTATTTGGGTGCTATAGATCTAGGCCAACCAAAGGATGCTCGGTGGTTTTTTTCTTCTTCGCCTTTTTTAATATAACCTTACAAACGAGGATCATTATAAATTATGTATTTTCTATGCCGGATTAATAAATTCTCAATTATAAGAATTAAATGGTGGAATTATTTATTCTCAACTTATCAATAGCCGTTTAAGAGTTGTATTTGTATATAATTTTCTAGTTTCTACCGCGATTATGAACAAGCATTTTCAAAACATGAATATATATGATCGAACCTAAGTTTTGCAACAAAATGCAATATGACATTCGAATGTTTATTATTTTTTATTTGTATATCAAAAGATAAGTACTGTGAAATTTACTACATATCAATTATAAATTATTTCCATGATTTAAAAGAACATCAAATTCCATTTTAATATAATATAAACAAACGAGTTGGAATATATTAGGAAACAATTATTTTTTATATTTTGTTAATTTTGAATAAATGATAATTTTCTTAATATTCTTGAATGATCAATACTTTTTGGTTCATATTTACTTTGACCCCCTAATGAAAGATAAAATTCTAGTTCCGCATGTTGGAACTTTACACCCTGATGACTTGAGGTGTGCATTTTCATTATATATAATTAGATTAGGTTAGACTACATATTAAGAATATTTGACTATTTCCTTCTTCTTCTTTTTTAACGATAAGAGTTGAATCTTACACCCCTTTATATACAATAAAAAAACCTTTAATTTTTTGTTTTGTTTTGTTTTTGTTTTTCCTATTTCTATGGGGTGAAGTTTGGGTTACAAAAATGGAGTAAGGCATGGATCGATGCAGTAACGATGAAAAATGATAAAATAAGTATATAATTTAGACAAATAAAAACATAAAGTGTGATTATGGGAAGTCTCAAGTTTTTACTTATTCAGGAAAATTGTAAAAAATTATTGTAATTGTCTTGGCGAAATTACTTATAAGATAAAAGTGTAAGAGGGGTGTTGCATATTATGATGTGATCACCTGCGTTTACTTACAATGTAACCAAGGATGACCCAACAAGAGAATATAACGAAAGGCCCTTGAGAGAAAAAAAAATGAAAGAGGGGCGGGAGAAAAGGTTGAAAAGCTATTAAGAAGATTATATAATTTTGTTCTTCATTTAAATTGTAAGAAAGGTACAACTTTGTTATAAAAATATAATTATGAGAGGATATTATAAGAAGTTATTCAAATGGATATTCCGATTTGGTATTATTATCTGAAATACTAAATGCATTGGTCTTCCCTCTCTGAACAGACCAACAAGAACTACGAATTCTTCCCTCCAAAATTCATCCAACTGGTAACATTTTGCATAAATGCAATCGGCCCCATATCGTCCTCCATAGTGTACGGAGCACAGAATTGATTATAATGCTCATAATTGATTTGCTTTTGTTCAACTTTTGATGGTGCTTGTTGATCAGGTGCTTCTTTAGCATTCGTAGTTTGAGGGGCTTTTTGAGATGCATCCTTTGATTCAGAGGCATTCGGTTGTTTAGCTTGAGCAGCACTAGATTCTTGAAATTCAGAAAAAGAGAGACACCAAAAGTTACATTTCTGTTAACACATCATTACAATTCAAATATAACAAATTAAAATAGGAGTGATATTACACTTATTAAAAAAAATTTTAAAAAATTATACATTTAGTCTACAATCTTTGCCTCATATTTCAAAATGGTTTTTATCCTTTTAAATATTTTATTTTAGTCTTTAATCTTTTCACCATGTTTTAAAATGGTCTCTATCATGTGAAATGTTTTATTTTAATCCTTATAGGTTTGTGCAAAAAATTTCTCCATATTTTAAAAATTATTGTCACGTTTTTTCGTCAAATGGTTAATGACAAAGACCTTTTTGACATATCAAAAGTCCTGTAATTTAAGTGGTTGATACCTCCTAATATTTTCTAAATGATACATTGAGGATTCAAATTTTCTCTCTCCCAAACTATTTAATTAAAAAAAAATTGACATAAAATTTAAAATATAACGACTAAAATGAAATATTTCAAAGGATATGGATCATTTTGAAATATAGGGCAAACGTTGAGAAATAAAATGAAACATTTAAATTGATACAAATCATTTTGAAATATAGGGAGCATGTTGAAGACTAAATGTGAGGTACAAAAAAGTAATTTAAAAAATCTATAGTAAAATTTTTAGTAATTTTAACATTTCTCTTAAAATAAGAGATGTATACATAAGGTTTCGGATCAGTTCATACCAGATGGTTTCTCCATTTTTTCTTGAATATGAAGATCAATTAGCAAAGCCTCTTGCACATGAAGATATGGATCATTTAGCAAAGCCCCTATTTAAAAAGAATGATTAGATTCATTTGTATTTGTGGTTTCCCGAAACTATACTCGATTTAATTAGAATGCATCACATGTATTTTATTAATTCCATATCTTTAAGAGTAATAAATTGTAAATTTCTAACATGCTTATGATTAACTGCAGCAAATACTGAAGTAACATGCCTAGAATCTTTTATTGAAATTTATAAGAAGCATGCATTGAAGTAAAAATTGATAGTGGATTACTTGGCCCTTGGGGCGTGGATGATCATTTTTAAATGTTATTTTATACGAATATCCCCAATTCATAAAATAATTGATTACATATACATGATAATATACTGATATATAATAACTATACATGTTAGTAATGTCATTTACAATTAATAGACAATATAAGATCACCCTAAATTATATGTTTCCCATGGTTGGAGGGCCTTCTAAAACCCTAGCCGCCGGTAGAAGAATTTTGTCACAGTACAACTGATTTCTTCAAGGGACTTCTCTTGATAGAACACGGTCACAATGGAGGAGATCACGGGGAGATGCATTTATCACTCACTGCACTAAAACCACTTTGGCGTCCGGGGCCAGGTTTCAAAGCTCGTGATATGGGTAACAACAAAGCGATGTTTGTCTTTCAGAACGAGGCTGATGCTGAAAGAGTCCTCATCAATGGACCTTGGTCTTTTGATAAGCACTTAATTATTCTCTCAAGGCTGGATGACACTGTTCCTTTCTCAAAGGCATGCTTTGATTTTATGTCTTTTTGGGTTCAAATCCATGATTTGCCCGTGAAGATGATGAAACCTGCGGCATGTGTGAGAATTGGGAGTACGTTAGGGATACTGGAACAAGTGGAGGATGTCGGTGAAGGCCATTCCAAAGGTAGTTTCATGTGAGTAAGAGTTACCATTGATATTCGATAGCCGCTATGTCGAGGTCGGAAGGTGGCTTTGGGTGGAATGGGCGAGTGCTGGGTATCCTTTCGGTATGAACGCCTCACCAACTTCTGTTATTGGTGCGGGCGAATAACACATGGTGAGAAAGATTGTGAGATTTGGCTTCGTTCACGAGGCTCTCTCTCCACTAATCAACACCATATGGAGCATGGATGAAAGGAGAGCCTGAACGTATGGGAAGACACCCAGCGCAAACGGCGGAGAAATTGGGGGATAGGGGCTTTGGAGTGGCTGGTGGTATGCCGGGGCGGTTGCCGGTGACTAGAGAGGAGACGCAACAGACTCCTCCAAATGGAAAGATTTCTACCTCCCGAATTTCAGGGAATAACATCCCAAGAAATCAGGAAAAAGATACAATGGAGCAATCACAGGAGAGTAATTTGGGTACACAACGTAATGCATGCATGGAATCTAGAAAGAAGGGGAGTGAAGGGGTAATTTTGGAAGCGGGACGTGAGGAATTTATTGCTGTGACACCCACGGTCAATGAGGTTCTAAATGGAATGGTTGACAAGGACCCTTCCTTATTTGTCCCTAAGTTTAAGAAAAAGACCCCAAACTCTACATGGAAAAGATCTGTGGTACAACCAAAGTATACGCTTCATGATGTCCCGATATTTACTGTAGCGGGCTCTAAGCATGGGAATGATGACATCATGGTGGATGACGGGGATTGGGAAAATGTTGGAAAGAGAGCGTGTAATGTATCAGTGCAGGGTGCAGTTAGAGAGAGTCCAGATACGGCGGCGGCTGAAATTCAACCCTGCCGAACTCAATGAATCTCTTAAGTTGGAACTGCCAGGGGCTTGGGAACCCCAAGGCAGTTCGCGCTCTTCACAACATGGTGAAGATGAAAGGTCCCAAGGTTTTGTTTCTGCTGGAAACAAAATTAGATAGTGGTCGTATGGAAGGTGTTAGAATAAAACTTGGTTACGATAATGTGTTTTCGGTTCCAAGTCTGGGAAGAAGTGGGGGTTTGGCCCTTTTATGGAAGAATGAGGCAGAAATTATTATTCAAAATTATTCGCAGCACCATATTGATGCTCATGTTGATTCACAGCAGACGAAATGTTGGCGGCTCACAGGTTTCTATGGTCGACCAGAACAGCATCGTCGAAAGGAATCGTGGGCCCTCCTCAAGCATTTAAGCACGTTGGATTCGGCACCATGGTTATGTATAGGTGATTTCAATGAGCTTCTTGCTTTGCATGAGAAGAGGGGTGGAAATATGCGATCATTACGGCAGATCCTTGAGTTTCAAGAAGCTGTGAACGCAGGTAATCTTGTGGACTTGGGGTATCGAGGAGCCAGCTATACTTGGAACAATAATAGGGAGGATGCGGCGAATATCCAAGGTAGACTTGATAGAGCTTTAGCTACCTCGGCTTGGTTGGATTGGTTTCCAACTTATAGTGTGTCTCATTGCCCAGGATCGGTTTCAGATCATTTGGTGTTAGTGGTTCTTACTAAGGCAAAGCAGGTGGTTCATCGTCGGAAAAAATGGATCAAGCGGTTTGAGGAAAAGTGGGCCACTCACCCAGCTTGTGAGGAGATCATTCAGTCTTCCTGGAATCAGCAAGCTGACGTGGGGAGTCCGATGTTCTAGCTTTGCCAAAAGATCTCCCGATGTCGTATGGCTCTTGTAGATTGGAGTCGCAAGGTTTTTGGGGCTCTAACTCTCCAAGTTCATCATAAGATGGAGGCGTTAGAGGCTCTTCATGAGGACAATAATGGGGGTCAGCATAATATTCAAATTCAGGCTGTGTAGAATGAGATCAATATGCTACTACACCAGGATGAACTCCACTGGCGTCAGAGATCACGCGAAACTTGGCTGGAAGCTGGAGATAGAAATACCAAATATTTCCACCAAAAGCAAAACAGAGACGGGGCAAAAATACTATCAGAGGCATATTGGACAGCAATGGCCGTTGGTGTGAAGATGAAGATGGTATGGGAGAAATAGCTGTACAGTACTTTAATGATATTTTCTCTAGTTCAGCTGGGTTAGAAGTGGAGGAGACTGTGCGGGTTATTGATAGAGTCGTCACAACAGATATGAACTGCCAACTGCTATCTCCTTTTACTGCTTTGGAGATCCAACAAGCTGCTTTCCAAATGCACCCTTCAAAATCTCCAGGTCCTGACGGTATGTCTAGTTTTTTCTTTCAAAAATATTGGCATATTGTAGGCCAGGATGTGGTTACTGCTATTTTATCTGTGTTGAAGTTAGGATATATGTTGAGAAAGGCCAATCATTCTCATATTATGCTGATTCCAAAGAAGCAGAATCCTCAGCTCATATCAGACTATAGACCCATTAGTCTCTCAAATGTGGTTTATAAAATCCTCTCCAAAGTGCTCGCAAATCGGCTGAAGAGTGTGTTACCAAATATCATCTCTGAGTTCAAAGCGCATTTGTTTCGGGTCACCAGATTACAAATAATGTTGCTGTTGCTTTTGAATTGATTCATGCTTTGTGGTCAAGACGAAGGGGGAAGTTATCTCAAATGGCAATCAAGTTGGACATGAGCAAGGCCTATGATCGTGTGGAGTGGACTTTCTTAGAGAGGGTGATGCAGCGAATGGGTTTTGCGAGCCGATGGATTCATCTTATGATGGCTTGTGTGCGTACCACTTCTTATTCGGTATTGCTGAATGGAGAACCTACAGGATATATCAAGCCTTCGTGGGGTATCCGTCAAGGAGACCCTCTCTCCCCCTATTTATTTTTATTATGTGCCGAAGGATTATCGGCCCTTTTAATGCAGGCTGGTAGGGAGAAGAGAGTTAACGAGGTCTCTATTTGTCGTGGTGGGCCGAAGATTTCGCATTTGCTATTTGCGGATGATAGCCTTATTTTCTGTGATGCTAGTACATAAAATTGCAGCCGGCTTTTGGAGGTGCTGACAACTTATGAGAGGGCATCGGGTCAGGTTGTTAATAGAGACAAGACTGCATTTTTCTTTAGCAAAAATACCCCAGATCATAAGCGAGATATTATTCAACAGATGTGGGGAGTCCGGGGCTCAGTTAATTTCGAGAGATATCTGGGCTTGCCGGTTTTGGTGGGTAAATCAAAGCAGCAAACATTTAATGGGCTCAAAGAGATGTTGGCTTGGCGGTTGCAGGGGTGGAAAAAACAATCTTTATCCAAAGCAGGGCGAGCTGTCTTAATTAAAACGATTGCCCAGGTGATACCAACGTATACGATGAGTTGCTTCAAACTTCCTAAAGTTTGGTGTGACAGTGTTAATTCTTTGGTCTTTAAATATTGGTGGGGCCAGACGCGAGGGGAAAATAAAATTCATTGGCTTAATTGGGGTCGGCTGTGTTCTCCTAAGGATAAGGGTGGTATGGGTTTTAGAGACCTACACTGCTTTAATTTGGCTCTTTTGGCGAAACAAGGATGGAGAATGTTAACACACCAGCAGTCCCTTTTTGCTCGGGTGTTTAAATCCAAATATTTTCCTGGAGGATCTTTTGTTAGGGCCAAGCTGGGGTCTAATCCTTCATTTATTTGGCGGAGTATCCTAGCTGCTCGTGATTTGCTAGTGGACGGTATATGGTGGAGTCTGGGTAGTGGTAAAGAGGTGAATATTTGGAATGATGAATGGGGAGTTTCGGATCTCCAGAAACGTCCACAGGCCCGCGAGGTCAAATGGGTTGCTGAGCTAATTGATACAAATAGGGGTGCATGGGATTTATCTGTGTTGCAGGAAGTCTTTGATCCGGATACTGCTCTACGGATTCAACAAATGCCTTTGCCAAACCCCACTGTGAATGACTCCGTTCTCTGGAAGGCAAGCACCAATGGGGTTTTCACAGTGAAATCGGCATATCAATTAGCCTGTAGTACAAGGAGCACAGGTGTTACTGGGAGTAGCTCAACTATGACCCAATACAGGAAATTCTGGAAGGCGCTATGGAAGATCAATGTTCCAAATACAATTAAGATCCACCTTTGGCGAGCATGTATGAATGCAATACCCACTGGTCTGGCGCTACATCGTCGACGAGTACTAAATGACCCTTTATGTCCGGTTTGTGGTGGTGAGAGTGAGACCCCTACGCATGCCTTATGGACTTGTCAATACGTTGGGAGTGTATGGGCTCTTGCTCCAGGACGATTATCGAAGATGCCTGCAATGGAGGTTGATTCTTTCTTATTATCCTCGTAGATTCTCCAGACTATGTCCTGCGAAGTGGTCGAGTTGTGGGTAGTCACAGCTTGGGCCATTTGGTATGCTCGAAACAAGTTTGTTCATGAGAACTTCCTTCCCACGCCTCAAGCAACTATCGATATGGCTATACGGCTTCTTAATGACTTCAAGCGAGTCACTGATGTATAACTGTGTGCCCTGCTGCTCTATACTTGGGGTGTCTTCTTTTCCCTGTTTGTTTTCTTGTCATGTGTTAGTGAATCCTGTTCTAGATAGGTGTTTGTCGCAGTCTCATATGCCAGTGATCTTGGTTGATGGCTGTTTGACCCTTTTGTATTTTCGTATTTTCTTCAATAAAGATTTTCCTATCGATTATATCAATATAAATATATAATATAAAAAAAAAAATCACCCTAAATTAGGTGATGGAAAAATAATGTGTAAAACTCACAGTGAGATGTACAAGGCGAAAGTTTGACGATAAACACCAAAATATTATCAAAACTAGAAGTAATAGTGAATGATCAAAATAATTGGTTCAAAAAATAAGTAATGAAATTTCAAATTTATAATAAAATTCTTGAAATTTTTAGTAATGGAGTTTTAACTTGAATAATATTTTAAATTTATATTAAATTTTAGTAATAAATTTTTACTTAAATAGGCTATCTCAATAATTTTAATGCAGAAATTATAAAAAATAAAAAAGAGAAAAACAAAACCCTGTAAGTCATGTTATGGTTGTAAAGAATAATGCAAATGCTTATAATTAATGAAAATATGGTGACTTGGTGAGCATATGACATGCTATGTTTACTATTTACAGTGAACCGCCTGAAGAAAACATAGTGTATTAGACAAAGCGATGAATTAATCACTTGAAGCAGTCCTTCGTAATATTTTATATTTATTAATACAAAAATTGTTATTCTCACAATATGATAAGCTAAACCTTAAACTAACCTCACTAACTCAAGATTGCAATAATTGTACTACAAATACGATTATAATAATTTTTTTTTTTAATTTTTTTATGATTATATATTTTGTTTGCACTTCAAGTAAGTTATAATATATAATGAATCAGACAAGAAAAATGGGACTTAGGCCTTGGACCTAATTGTATTTAGTAAGGTTAATTGGTGTTTTAAAATTAAAATTTCCAAGGTAGTGATAGCTAGCTTGTTTCATAAAAGTTACATCCAAGATTTAAATTAGAATAATAATTATTTCACACCACTTCACACAGTCACACTTGTACACTATTAAAAATTATGGACATATATCCCCAATAATTAGGTCGTAGTGTATGATAATTTCTCTTGCGAGAAGCAAAGACTGCAAAGAATTTGCATTGAATTGCTTTGAAGTGGGATAAGAATTGAGTAAATTTGTTGTGAAGGAAAGAGAGCATCTCGCAATGTCTTTGTTCCAGTTACCAAGCATTTGGGGGGTAGAAAAATACTATATGCGAAAAAATAATGCTAAATTTTGCTCGCTTGCCTATTATTCACGTAAAATGTCCTTTTAAGCTGCCTTTTACGGCATATAGCTAGTCACTAAGATGCTCAATTATATAGATTCCTATGTCTTTCCTCTGACTTCAATTTCTTAGGCCCTAAAAATTTGCCATTTCTTGTGGGTCTTGTTTCATGTTATTAAAAGCTTTTTAATTCTGAAACTTGTAGTGTATCACACGGTTAGTAATGCCAGATCATCACAGTTTGTCAACGTGGCATGTCTTACCGACTAATTAAACAAATTAAGCAGCTCAAGTTTGGCTACGTGGCTGCCATCTGTATGGTTTAGAAGCTGTCTTACTTTAACAAGGCATGACATTTCGTGATAGTAATGCAAAAGAAATTTTTTTTTATTGTCAAACTTTTAACCTTGTTCTTGGGTAATGGGCATACTTGTGTGCAAATGAATCATTCTTATTTTACTTATGAAGTTACACATCTAAATGGTCTTTGATATCCCGATAAAGATATCATATTGACTAATCTTTGGTATTTTAATGTGCAATAATGGTATAAAAAATAAATAAAAATTCACAATTTTTTTTCATAACTATTGATGTAATATGTTGTAAATAGAACATCATCATTTGCACATGAACTTATTATTAGTACCACTTTATTGGCACCAATAACAACATTGCAAGTCAATAATTGTGCAAAAAAAATTGTGAAAAATTTCATTTCTCTGGATTTATTGTTTAATGTTTATACTTTATACTAAGTCAATAAATTTAGGTCATATAATTTTGTTTTTTTCTTGGTTGTTGTGGAGATAGGGGCTTTATTGGTGATTGATGAGCCTCAGATGTTATGGGAAGTGGGACCTATAACCATTTAAACCACAGCCTGATCTCATTGTAGAGGATGAGCATAAGTGCCAAAGGTACTTAATTACCCAAAAAATAAACGTGCCAATGATAAAAAAATCCTTCTATGGTTATGTAAATAACCTATATTCATACGCATAGCTTATATAACATTGTGTATAGTGACAGATATAGAGGATGTGTACAAGGACGTTTACCAAAACCCCAACTAACTCCTCCTAGCTGGCGTTTGTGCTTCAATCACCATCCTTTGGAGTTACGTGGCCCATTTTTTTTCAAAGAATTTTCAATATGTGGCTACGTGCATAATACACTTCGATTAACCTTCTAACAAGCTAACCAAGTTAAGTAGAGTATAATCTCAGTCCTCCAAAACAAAAAAAAATAGACTAATCGAGCATTTTTTCATCATTGGCCTTGCATGTATAATAGTGCTTACCTTAGATAATAAGAACACAACGAAAATATATCGTATATATTCTTAGTAAATGCTGGAATGAAGTATAAGTGAGGCCTGAATTAGGCCTGGAGTTACTCTTAATTCACCAACTTGGTGGCATAATTCATATAGAAGTCTACAAGGTGTCAGGCAGCCTTAAGATGTAGTATAAAATTTACTTAAAATTAGTTTTTTTGCCATCTGTATTACACCTTAAATTTAAGTTGCACTATTTCCCCAAAGTGAAGAGTTCCCCAAATTTGAGAGTCTATATAAATTAATTGATAAGAAGTAAAAACATATATTACATTTGATTTTAGGCTTCGGCCCAAATTTTTTTAGTGTTTTTTATTTTTATTTTTACAGAAATTATAAGATTAAAATCTATGAAGACCGCTTCATATATAATGATTGCACTTTATCATCTAAATGTCAATGATTTTTTTTAGACGAGATTGGAAACCATGTATTTTATTAGATGACAAAAAACTATGTTAGTTGAATTAATTGAAACACACCGTAATTTTTTTTAAAAGAAAATAAATCGGCATGTATAACCTATAGTGGTAAAGTTTATTTATTTATTTATTTTTTGTGGTACTAAGCGGTAAAGCCACTTGATTAAACAATTTTCAGGGTGTAGATCTATATAGGTGGCTTACTGGCTATACTTGTTTAAATAGGTATTTTGAGTATCATTATAGCTTTGTAGAATTTCTTTTTTAGAAGAAAGTGATTTATGGTAGTTGCATGCATGATAGATAGGTGTTTGTGTATCAAGGGTGGTTTTATGACTTGAATGATGATATATTGAGTTTAACCTGATAATTTGGGAGTTTAGGGGGAAAAAAAAAGACCTATTATATATGTATGTATGTGGGCTTGAGGCTTAGATATTTAGATGCAGGTCGTTTTCACATGAAGCAACTAATAATGCTACTTAAAAAGGATGTTAAGTCTTATGGGGCCACCTACATGCACATCTACCTAGTGATAAATTTCTATACTACCTTGATTTCTATTGCAATCCCAACAAAAATTACTCATGTTCACACTTGAACTTTGAATTCTTATCTTTCAGAAATACACACAAAAAAAAAAAATAGTAATAAATTGAATGGAGTTGGCGCGCGCCAACAATTATCAATACGTTGTTGAGTGTTGACTCAAGCAACCAAACCAAATACTTCATAATTATGAAATGACACAGAAATTATTGATGCGAGGGAGCGTTGCAAACCATGAAATCACTTCGGGTGGACGCCACAAAGAGACTCAGAATGAGATTTGACGTACCAACTCATTTCAAACAGAGGATAATGGTCCAAGACGAGAAAAATTCACATGTTGATTGAAGTTTCACCAAAAACTCTTAAATATGATAGACCCCAACTTGCTAAAGCAAAAAAATCCTATAAATGATTAAGGCACATCCCCAACAATCGTCTTCCTCTCATTATCAGTAATTATTAATCTTACTATGTGAGTTTCATACTTTCTTATGACTTGATTTAATGGTACATGTCAACCATTCAATTTCAAGGGACCTTTTATTTATATATCTTACTAAGCATAATTACTAGATTTTTCTTTTCATTTCTCGATTTAAATTGATAATATGGCCCATCAAATTAAATTTTGTTGCTATTAAGTGGAACCATCATGATGTAAGCTGTAACTATATAGCTTTCCACCATGATACAGACATTGCAAGCTATAGCTCTAGCTAGCAAGTTCCGCGTTTAAAAAGACAAGCTAGTTTTTAGAATACAAATTAAATTTAGCTGGAGCAGTCCTTTTAAGCTGGCAAATTTTTCAGGACAGATGGGTTCCAGATCATTTATTATTTGGTGTGACTCTTGTATATCAATATCCTACTTTGCCCATTGGTACCGCAAATCCATCCAAGAAGTGTTTATCAAATAAATATCATCACCACAAAAATAATAAATTAAAGAAAAACAAATTATAAAATTATAAAATCTTGTTAGAATTCTAGAGACATCAAGACGGTTTTACACACATAAAATGATGGCAGTATACTAAGAATTTTGGCCATATGATTATACCTTAAGTCCTTAACCTTAAATAATGTTGATGATGATTATATTATCATTATTGTGATTAATTAACTATTACGATTCAAAGTTAAGAATGCAAACAATGGGATTTAAAATTTAAATTAACAGAAACTATGGGCACTGTGGTCAAATACTTGAGTTACAAGTATGTAGAACATGGTGTAGACTTTATTATGCAAAAAAATGGAAGGAGACACGAAGGCACTTCACCACAGTTCTCTTTCTTTGGGTTAAAGAAAACACCAAGACGACAGCTCTCATTTAAACCTGTCAAATTAACAAAACCACCAAGACCAAATCTTCTTTCCTAAAATTTGTTTTAAATAATGTTTTATAATTTAATTTTGGACCCAATCAAAACACAAATGCCCAAGTTGGCCGAGATGATATTTTGTACAATGCCATGATTTAGGGACACAAGTCATTGTCTAAGAAACTATATTATTATTTTATAGTGCTAATTATTAAGCCCAACTTGCACCCCAAGTCCCTCTTCATAGCTATATGCACCATATGCCTTCTTATATATAAGACCAACTCACACTACATGAATTTCAGTCCTGCCAAAACTGTCATAAAATCTCTCTCTCTCTCTCTCTCTCTCTCTCTCTCTCTCTCTCTCTCTCACGCGTACACACAAGAGAACTCAAAGCTTTGCCTTTGCTGAAAAGGGAGGGAAATGGGTGCTCTCGACTTTCTCTCAGACTATTTTACCATCAACACCCGAAGGAAGAAACGAAAAACAATGCAGGTATTCATCAATACCAATCCCATCTCTCTATATTTTTCTGTGTGTGTTTGTGCATGTGTGATATTGGTTTCTTTGGTAGCTTTTGATGTCCATGTAAAATCTTATTGTTTTATTATTATTTTTTTTTTCTTGTGTTACAGACAGTTGAGATCAAGGTGAAAATGGACTGTGATGGCTGTGAAAGGAGAGTTAAAAATGCTGTTTCCAACATGAAAGGTTCATATCTCTCTCTCTCTCTCTCTCTCTCTCTCTCTCTCTCTCTCTCTCTCTCTCTCTCACATATGTTCATCACGACAAAGCAACAACTTCTTGGCTCATCACGTACATATACATAGAATATTAGCTTTGAATTTTCATGTAGGAAATTTGAAGTGAACATATGGGACTACTCCTTCCCTATAATTATTCTCTCTCACATATGTTCATCACGACAAAGCAACAACTTCTTGGCTCATCACGTACATATACATAGAATATCAGCTTTGAATTTTCATGTAGGAAATTTGAAGTGAACATATGGGACTACTCCTTCCCTATAATTATATATGTAAATAAAAATTAATGAAGTGTGTCACAGCCTAGCTATGAGCTATGAGCTATGAGTTTGCGACAATTTTTGGAAAAGTTAAAACAAGAGCTAGCACCTAAACACTTTTTGAAAAGGGTTTGAGTCTCTTCGATCTCTTATCAAACTTTCTGTGCATTTTTGTGTGACATGATCAGTTTGTGAATCCAATTCACTGTAAAGATTATTTTTTGATTTTGAGATATGAATTATGATACGCTTGACTTGAGTTGTTTTGGTCTTTCAACTATAGTCAAAAAGTGACATCAGTTTTTACCTCCCTTTGTATTGGAAATTGAAATATATAGTAATTATGTTGACTGTTCTCTTTTTACAAAAAACTGAGTTCATAAATTTTTTGAAGACTTCTATTCCCACACCACATGTTTTGCTATTTCTATTACTTGTGTTGTGGTCCTCTTCTGTGACAAAGATGGTTTAATCAATCACACAGCATGATAGCTGGAACCGTGGAACTAGCTTTCCTACTTCACCCCTCGATCTCTTCTTTATTTATTCTTTTTGCTGAAAAAGTATAGAAATTTCATTGAAAGAAGTAAGAGAAAGTTTTACCCTTTTACTCATCATTTATACAAGGGAAATGGGAAAACATTTTAAAAAGCTCAAGTACACACGTACTTTTTAGTACTGTCAGCGTTATACGTACCTTTCAATTACATTAAATGCAATGCAGAATCCCATCAACCAAACAAACCGGTTTATAGTCGGTTTGCTATAACCCACTATATAGCAACTTATAAAATCATTCACATGTATTATTTAAATAAGTCACATAACTTATTAAATAGTTCATATGATTAAAGTACACGTGGATGATTTTAATAATTGACACGTAGTGGGTTGTAGTAAGCTGTTTGTAACCAAACTCTTTTATTTTATTTCCCAAGCAAATCTAAGTAAATTAAGGATATCTATGCAATCCTTATCAAAGTACTCAATTTATATATATGTATATATACTACTGAACAATCTCCTTCGTAACCTTATCTCCCTATTATTTTTTTGGTAGTAGTCTTAAATCTTAATTATTTTATTGAACTACTAATTTATTTTTTTAATTGATACTTTATACGTTTGATCCTATTATTATGAGTGAAGAAGTGCTAGTTAGTTATACTTTATTAGCCCATAATATCATAAAACAAATTCTATTAATTTTATAACATACACCTTATATAAACTGATATACATAACATCAATTTATAAAAATTATATAATAAAATTTGTAGTATATATATATTTTTTGATGAATGAGTAGCATATATTCCTACTATCATTCTAATGGAAATATGGAATTTTGTTTCTGGTTTTTTCAGGTGCAAAAAATGTGGTTGTTAACCGAAAGCAAAGCCGGGTAACAGTATCAGGCTACGTGGAGCCAAACAAGGTCTTAAAGAAGGTGAAGAGCACCGGAAAGAGAGCTGAGTTTTGGCCCTATGTGCCATACAACTTGGTTGCGTACCCTTATGTGGCTCAGGCCTATGACAAGAAGGCACCTGCTGGTTACGTGAAGATGGCGGTCCAGGCACTCCCTAGCCCAAATGCAACAGATGAGAAGTTAACCACACTCTTCAGTGATGAAAATCCAAATGCATGTTCCATCATGTAAGCAATTTTAATGGAAGAAGGGACGGAACTCTGCACTCTTTTTTCATATATGAGAGAGAATGTGAATTAGAATCAGTTAGTTTGTACTTTGAGTTGGTCTTTTGGTTTGTAAGGAGGGAAGTCTTTTTTATTTATCAGTTGTAGCTAGATTTTCTTTGAGATGATGTACTATCACCTTAGTTCTGCTTATCTTATAAAAAGTATTTTTGTACAGATGTGTTCTCATTTGAATGGACCTACTATTTCCTAAGCATGGTTTTTGTATATATATATATATCCATAATTTGATATCAAAACACCAATTTATTTGTTTAGGGGAGATTCCAATTTAGATCACCTATTCATAACATAATTCTCTTTACGGTAAAGAATCTTGAAATTTTATTTCATAAATTTAAAAGTGTACAGAGTATCACGTGATTCAAAATTTTTAAATGCAAAGTCAAAATAGGCAATTGGGTCATTTGCAGTTCACTACATTCCTATGTTTTTCCGTATGTCATACTTTCGAATAAATAACTCTTTTGCTGAGATCTTCGAATAAATAATTAATAAAGCAGTCCATTTTCAAAGACATTCAAGTGGAGCAGTTAGGGAATGTCCATTTGTTTTTTGGCCCATGGAAGAGTGCGAAAATAAATGGCTACTTATAATTTGCTAAAAGGTTAGTGATTTTAAGCAAATAAATCAACTTATTTGTTTAAAACTAATTTATTTGTTTAAAATAAATTTTTATCTTGACATTTTAACAAATATGTTAACAACAAATAAGTTAGCCAAACCCATTTGCAACATTTTTGTTGATTATTTATTTGTTTATTTGTTGAAAGTTGATCACAGAATGAGGTTTTAAAGTTATTCAAACATACAACATAAAAAGCTGAAAGAAAAGGCCGATGTCAAACTGAGACATTCTAATGTATCAAACAAAATGTAAATAAATAAATAAACACACTAATTAAGTTTCTAACAATTCTATGGGCATATCGGTTTAATTAATTGTGTGAGTAAAATATTTTGTTACGTGCTTTGATCATCTATCATTGAATTATGCTTAAAATAATGTACATAAAAAATGCAACTCAGTTCTTTAATATATAGTTCTTTTTCGATACTCAGTTGTAGTGAGTACCAGTTACACCGATTTTCAAGAATTAAACTAAGAAGTAAATTGAATTTGATTAAGTCAAATATCTCTTTTTCATTAGAGTTTAAATTAATAAGGATAATTTTGGAAACTTATATATTTTTAGTTATATTTTCTTAAAATATTTTTATTTAAAAAAAAAAAAAAAAAAAAAAAAAAAAAAATCGGACAAATAAAACAGATGGAATATTTTTCAAGACATTGTATAGTGTACAATACAATTAATTTACAAGACTTTTGACACTTTTTCTTAATTACAAACTTATATACTTTTAGTTGTATTTTCTTAAAACTAATGATTTTTTAACTGGACGAATAATATGAGACAGACGGAATATTTGTCAAGAAATGTTAAAAGAAAGCAGACAATACCAGTAAATTACAAGACTCTTGACACTTTTTCTCGACTACTCTTATAGGGAATTGGAACACTAGCATCACCCTTGCATGGCAATGTAGCATATAATGGGTGGGAGTGGGAGTCCTGGGAGTGCATGCTTTGGCAAGGGCAGGAATAACCTTAAAATTAGCTTGGTGAGTGCCTCGGCTTAGGAGTAGAATAGAAAAAACAAAGATCGGACTCATCCCTCATGCACACGCAAAGAAAAAGTTTTTGAAACCAAATCAATAATTCTGGCTTTTATTTCAATGTTAGAGAATTTACGTGTTTGGCTGTGGTTGAAGGGGATGTGACATGCTACACATTAAAACTACACAAATACATATATTTTTAAAAACAAACAAGTGACAAAACTGAATTGTAAGATCAATAATCACACGATAATAACATCACTTAATATTGACAAAATGTTGCCATCGTATCTTGCTTTCCCTGTAAATTAGGGATTACAAAGGAAAGGGACAATTAGGAACGGCCTCCTTTATATTTTAATGCATGATTGATCATTGAGTTCGGCGATAATCAATGACAACGAGATTAAATGATTTTTTTTTTTTTTTTGCTACTAAAAGATTAAATGAAATTATTATCATTGTAATCTCATATCTGTGTAAATTTTGATCAGAGACTACCAAAGTTCAACCTTTGCGACTGAAGATGATGAAACAATCAAATCAGTGTGAGAAACGTGGAATATAAAATGTGGCAGTGTGATCTATGTGCCACTGAAATGGGAGAATAATTTTAGGCAGGACAAGACTCAAGAGAGCTAAGGAGAGAAGCTTCTTCCAAAAGTGGGTACTTTCCGACCTATTTGTGTGATTGATTATCTTTTTTTTTTTTTCCTAAGTAGATTATCGCACCAATCACCCATCAACATATATTTTTTAATCCTGCACGATCATTTGTTTAAACAAAGTTGTGTCAAGGGAATTACCTTTTTTATTATCCTTGATGATGGTTAAATTATGTGATACCAAAGTTACGGGAAAATGACTGCCACTTTGGTTTGGCTGTTGCCCACTAAAATAATGTACAATTTGACGGATTAAGTTTACAGAATTAGGTGGGGAATTCATTTCAATACTTTGGCAGTTTTTGAACCTAAAACTCATTCTTATCGTATAATTTGTTTTTCCCGGTTTTTTTTTTTTTTTTTTCTTTTAAAGACTTAGAATTGACATTTCAATCCGATTATGATCTGCCACATATGGATTTTTATCTTTCCTATTAGTGAAATTATTGAAATATCATGGAATAAGTTAGCATATATAGTTAGAATTATCCAAACATTTTTTTTTTTTTTCACATCTATCATTAAAAAAAAAAAAAAAAAAAATCCAACATTTTGCGTCAACGGACTCAACCCCCCTCTCTCGGTCTCTCCTTGGAAGGTCTATCAATAAAAAAATTAGAGAACAATTCAATAAAACAAAAAATTTCATGATTTTTGAACTCGTAGATTGTGGTTGATGTACAATTAATGAATGTAATATCAACAGTGGTTCTATATGAAAATAATATTCCATTCATTAGCTCAAAAAATTGTGAATAAGTTATAAAATTTGTTGAGATGATAATATTATTAATTAGAAAATGATAAGCATGTAACACTCTCTCATCCCTCAAATCATACAAGTGGAGTCTTTTGAACATTCCACAATGGGTTTTGCTAATTGCAACGTGTGCATGCTAACCCATGTATCCCACTATCATTTGATTTATTTATTTTTCTTCTTTTCTGAATATAATCATCTGAATTTGGCACTCGCTAAAGATTACTCAAGCATAGCTCTTAGGGATAGGCTTGAAGCTAGTAAGCTTAGCTCATCTAAGATTACCCACAAATTAATATTGCATTCAAGGATAGGCTTCATCTACAATACGTCATGGATTGGTGTCATTACTGGAATAGGCAATGGATTTCAGCACATCATCACGTGAATAGCATGTGGAATGCATAACTCAGTAAAAGGGTTGCGATCAATTAGTTTAACACAGATAGTAATAGTAACTTTTCTGGGGTCTTGCTGACCTATTGCTTTCTTTTATCAATTTCTCCAAGACTGATTCATGTATCTATGAGATTCATCAAGATTTGGGAACAATAATGTGACTTCATCTCTATCTGCAGGTTAGGTGTGAGTGACTATATCAGTTTGATATTGCTTAACCACCCAAAAATGTGGCAAATATTATATTATATATTGGCAAGGACGTACACTCCATAAGGACAATCTATTAATAAACTTTTTAATATTATTGGTCCAAAAAAGGAGAGTAAAGATATTTTTAGTAAATTATTGTCAAAAAAAAAGAAGAAGATATTTTTAGTAAACAGTAGTCAATTCATACGTAAATATAAATACTAAGTTCATATCTTAGTCAACAGAATGGAACATCGACGGGCACACGGTGTGACTTTTTTTTCATCAAAAAAGCAAATTATTTTATTTTATTTTATTATGATTGGCAAAATAATAATAGCAAGATAAAAAAAAAAAGTCTCCTTTTTGTGTTAGAGTGGCCCATTTGAGGTGAGTGAATGAGAAAGAGTGTAAATTTTTTGGTGTAAAATTCTGTGTTTGTAGCATAACTGTTTCAGATTAGTCTGTCCGTGATATAATATTAAGTGATTAATTTCACTCTTATCTCATATTTGATCCATGTTTCATTATGGTATACATGTTCTCTTCTTCAATTGTTTTTTGATTGGGAAAAAAGAAAGTTAGAGCAGGAAGATGCACTGAGTGCAATCTGACAGCTTCTGCGTTTAATGTTTTCCACTAAAAAAATGTGAAAAAGGATTTCCACTTAAATCTAATTGTTTTCGTTCCATAAACAAGTTTTCCATTAATAAGAGGTTTCTACATACCAAACACCAAGAAAAAACAAGTGGAAAATTTTTGTGACATTGTGAGCTGTCACTGCTTAGACTTTAGAGTCCAGCCTTTACAATTTATAAAAGATGTAAGATCTTTGCAATATCGAAATTGAAATGAACTGTCAACTAAAAAAAAACCATGTGGTATTCCCTTCCCATCACTTCATCCCTATTCATTTTTTAGGGTGTAAGCTCGAGTTTTCACGTACACATACTTTAGATTAGGCTTAATTAAAAAAAATTTTATATCCACTCCAAATGAAGTACCTCAAAAAAAAAAAAAAAAATGAAATGAAATGTTATAAGTAATAAAGGATGGTTTTTGTTAAAGATTTGATTAAGTAATTCAAATATCCCTATTTTTATGGGAAATAAAGAAGAAAAAAAATTGGAAGTTTATATTGTGTGTCAGGAAAGTGACACTATAGTCCCTAAAAGGAAAAATAAAAAATGCATTAAATTCTCCTTAACGAATACCCTAAGGACACCCATTAACACCGGATATTAATTGTCATACAAGGACATATAAATAGTTGATCTCACACCGTTTTGGAAATATAATTTTTTTTTTTTTTTAAGTTACACTTATATGTATGTATTTTGAACTAATAAACTCATCCAAAAAAGTGAGAGAATGAAGTGCCATTAGATTACTCTCTTTAAATTATGTTTGTTTCAGGCAATGTGGTTGGGGGAACACAATGCAGCTTCTATTGCCTTTCACTCTCCACCAAAAGAGAATATCAAAAATCAGAATATATAAAGAAAGAAAAAAGAGAAAATGAAAGGAAGTAAGAAAAGTTATATGAGTATAGTTGGTAGGAGCTCTTTGGACGTTTGAAAAGAAAAAGGGAGCAAGATGCCACGATTTGTGTGTAATAGAAGAAGCAGACAAACATATTCTCCGAAAGATAAACCTAAACAATTCATCAAAAAAAAACAAAAACCTAAACATTTATATATGCAGTTTCTTTTGCTAGTGCTTTGTTCCGGATTCATATTAGCAAGAATAAAGGCCTCCAAACCCTCGATTGAAGAAAGGTATTTCAACCATTCCTCTCATTACCATCCACAACTACTCGACGGTGTTGAGTTCTTGGTCAAGCATTGCATCAATTCGGTTAAAAGTAATGCCATATGTCAACACTCAACACAACTCTTTTGTGAATAAATGGGTTTCTTCATCTTTTCCTATGCCATTTCATTGGATGAAGGGTTGGCCACACAAAGGTATAGCCCTCCTAGCTCCCCCGTAAAGATCCCTCTTGATATATGTTGTGTTTCGTCAAAAACTTTATCAGTTGAATTAGTTACATGCTTGTTCTTTCTTATGAATTATCTTGTTTTATTAATTTTGA
Source organism: Fagus sylvatica (assembly GCA_907173295.1). NCBI lineage: Eukaryota > Viridiplantae > Streptophyta > Magnoliopsida > Fagales > Fagaceae > Fagus > Fagus sylvatica. The sequence continues at coordinate 2,070,540 of OU015771.1, read as the reverse complement.
AATTCTATTTAGTTGTTAAGAGTCTTGTAACTCAACTAATATTTCTTATTTCCGATGAAAACATCCAAAATTCACATACCTCCAACCCCGATCGAATTATTAAAAAAAAAATAAAATCCTATTTAGTTTAAAGTGTTGAGACAATTTAGTTATAAGAAAAGAGGAAATAGTTAGACAGATTTGGCCCTTCCATGGAATTTTATTTTATTTTTATCAAAACTCAGATTTAGCTATTCATTTTCGGGTCTTTTATTTATCTTTTTCAGTCTTTGTTCTTTTCTCAGTTGCTTCACATGGTTTGACAACCATATATTTAGAAGTGCTCATTATTATATGAAATATAATTTCCTCTCTTTTTTTTTCTTTTCTTTTTTTTTTCGTTTTAAGAAATATGATTACTTTCAAGTATTTAATATGCCAATTCATATAAGTAACTTTTTAAAAGCTACATGAAAATGTAAACTTTTTCCATACTCCCCAAAAAATAAGTAAAAAAATAATAATTATTTTAATTAAATAAGGGTGGATAAAAGAACTTGAAAGACATGTCTAAAAAGATACTAAAGAGTTTTATATTTAACAAACCTAAGAAAAAATTTTCAAATGTAATTTTTTTTTAAAGCATGTCCATCATATGGTAGGCCAATATTTGTACTACAACAACTACTAATTACAATAAGAAAAGGGAAATTATATTTCTACACCAAAATTTCACATCCATTTTTGTTATTTCCACATCAATGGTGTGGAAATAACAACTTGTGGTGTGGAAATTATACCAACCTAAAAATATAGTGCATCGATATTGAAATGATTCCGTACATCTGGTTATTTTTTATTTTTTTATCAAGAACATATCGTATATTATCAAAAAGATACAAGGATCAAAAATACAAAATTAGATGGTGTCTTCCCTCACAGTAGCACAAAAAACATCAGGGCCTAGGAGGAGGGATCCACCCAACAAAAGAACATTCTAGAGCTCATTGGTATAATTATTAATTCCGTACATCTAGACTTCTAGTATATTAAATATGTTAATATATTGGGTATATTGAGAAGTATGTAATATATGGGATGTATTGAATAATTTCAGACATTGATTCAACCTAAAAAATTTCCTAGAACGTTGCTTTTAGGACAAAAGCCATGTGGATAAAGGGAATATAGTTGTCAACCAATAAGGACACTCGTTTTAACTGTCTTTTCTTTTCTTTTTTATAACCGTTTTAACTGTCTTTCTGGAAGACTTATGAAGCTCCATGAGAATGCAAAATCTTGGACATGCCAAAAATGTTGTTTTCCCAAGCTTGAATTTGAGTCTCCATGAACTGTTGCATCTCATGTCAAAGAATTTTCATTTTTCTCTCTCTGTTTTACGTATTTGACTTCTTTCCTTTTCTTTTTAGCTCACAGAGACATGTTTTTACTTTTCTAATCACAAAGGGAAAAAGTGCATTCATCGAGTGTATCGCTTTAAATAGGGAATATCATTAATCTTTAGATAAACATATAAAACAATTAATCAAATGTGACAACTTCGTCGATAAATATTTCTTAATTTCTTATTTTGTGTTGTGTTTGGATAAGGGGTTTTAAGGTGGGAATTTTCTCAAATTTGTAATTTGAGAATTCTTTAGGCTGATTTCCCTTACTTGAATTTTGGATTAAGAAAATAATTATTTCAAAGACTCATTGAAAAATTTAACTTCAAATTTCCAGTATCCAAATCGTAATTTTGAATTCCATCGAAAAATATGTCATTTATAAATTCTACTACATTTATGTTTTTATTCCATGTACCATAACATTTCACATTGTCACCACCTATATGTTGTTTTTTGATACTTCCACCTATATGTTGTTGCCATTACTATCAATCACCACTACCACAGGCCATTAGGACCTCCACTATCACCACCCCCATACACAATTTCCCTTGCTCTCATCACCACTACCATTGTTGTCTCTCCTCACTACCATCAACACCACCTATTACAATTGTTGTCACCATCATCACTATTATGAAACCATATAGCCACCATCACTAAGTCATTATGATCATCACTATTACTAACATTGTTTGTTGGGAATATAACACATTTGAGGAGATTCCAATTGAGGTCTTCAAATAAAATATAGAGACACCACTTAATCCAAAAATTTTGTAACTCAACTGATATTGACTGATCTCTTTTATGAGAAAAACTCGGATTCATATCCTCATATTTACGTTTTCTTAATGTAAAGGACTTCTATCCACACATATATACCTAACAATAACTACTATAATAATAACTACTATAATACTCTAATCTTTCATATTTATAATTATTCTCATTCAAACAATAAAAATTCAAATTGATGTAATTGGAAATTCCCATCAATTTTTAAATATCGATATCATAAAATTTTGCATCCATATACCAATAAAGGAATTTACTGAATTAATTTTAGGGTAAGTTCAAAGTTGTAACTAGGAAGCTAGTCCCGAGTCCCGACATTCATTAATGATGCTCATCTGGTGCGTCAAAACTCACCTTTTATTTGGTTATTGGTGATCATTCTCACCCTTGAAACCTGAAAGGAAACAAAAGGAAGCTTTTTGAAATATAGCCTTTACGGGTTGAGATCCATGTAATACTCAAAAAATATTGTATAGGTGTAATTCATTTTTTTCTCTAACAAATTTTTTATTTTTTCACTTTTTGCTTTTTGAATTTTTTAACAATTTTTTATTTAACACTCAATTAGTATTGCATGCAATACCAATTACATGGGATCTCAATCCGAAACAGCATCAGAAGAACCATATCTCTAATTTAATAGCATTTCACAAAGAATATGGCGAAAAGACAAAATTCCACACTTTGAAGCATAAAATAAGCACCCACTTGTCATCTTTTCTTTGTCAAAAAGCACTCACATGTAAAGTCATTTTGGCCGGTGGCCGGTTCAACCTGCCTGAGTTGCACCCCTTATGAATAGTCATGTCTAAAATCAGTTTTATGACCATCTTTTAATGTACATACTGAGGTGAGTAGTTTGTTGTCAGACCAACTAGAGCCCATAGATACATACCAAACTTCATATGGGGTTTTGATTTAGCGGTCAGAGATTTGTAGGAGCTTCACATTTAATAGTGTTGTTTAGGCCAATAGCCTATAAAGTCTAAACTCAGTGGTTGGAACTAGGACAGGGATAAAGGCTTCAAAAGCATACTTATAGCTTTAGCATAGGGCTTCATTGGATTATGTTAAAGACAGATGCCCTGCCACTTTATGACAACCTTTTATGAATCACAATTGTAGATATCTCCATAATATTTTAAATCGAAATTATAGATTTTTCCGCCAGACTTTCAAACGATTTTGCTAAATTTAGCACTCTACAAATCAATTGTATTGCTTTACTCTCTTCAAGTTGCATATTTCTATTTATCAAAAAAAAGTTGCATATTTCTCAAAAAAAAAAAAATTTAACAAAATCTTCTCAGCAAAGTACGCATATATTTATATATAAACAAAATTTTCTTGCAATTAATTATGTTTTAGTGCCAATTAGTTGTAAGTCAAATGATATGTTTTTGTGTTTCTAACAAAGACGTACAAAGTTTGAATCCACTTTCTTCAGCTTAAAATGAGAAAACTAGTAAGGGCATAACATTCAGATTAAGCAACATATGCATTTGCTAGTTGGCCCAATGAAGAGTAGTGGACTTATAGGCAGATGGGTTAGAGGCACTCTAGTCCATGAGAGAGAGAGGCCTTTGCTAATATGAACTGATTGAGTTACATTTAGAGCCCTAGCGGGCCTAGCAGGCTAGAATATTTGATTTCTTGTTAATTACATTCCTGCTTCATGTTGTTTCACATTCACACCAGCCAATATAATGTGTTTTGTTAAACACACACACACACACACAAGGAAAAATTAACAGCTTTTTTTTTTTTTTGGGTCATCTTTTAGGTTCTCATTTTTTGTTTTGACATTGATGTATTCAGTAAAATTTCATCTTGGTAATGGATTTATCTCCCCTAAGGTATTGTGCCACAACTGTTACTACAATAGTGAGGTGACAAATTGTAAGTGGTGGATTATCACTTTCATATGGACTCATCATTTCTTCTCTACCATTCATAGTTTGTAAATTAAGAGTTGTGGCAAAAATTGTATCAATAGACATTTTTATTTATTAATTAACGTGATTATGGGATAGTTTACTTTTTTCGACTTATTTAGTTTAATAAAAAAAAGAAGAAGGTGAAATCGTAATAAATAAAGTATAGTTGTATATCCCAAAAATTTGGAAATTTAAAAAATTGTATTTAACCAAATAAATTGGAAAATTAGTGGAATCAAACAAACAAATGTACAATAGATTAAAAAATCTTGATTGAAACAACGGTTTGAAGCTTGAACAAACTCTCAAACTCCCATAACACCTAAATGTCCCTACGGACCTAACCCCTTGGTCCCTTTGCAAGAGTAGGTCCAGTACCTAACATAAGTCAACTACAATACCTACTAGGAGTTAGATACTTACCAATATTGAGAAGAGAAAAAAACACTTAAATTAAGTAACTAAAAACTGAAATAAGGGGTAAGAGTTATCCTAATTTGGTCGTGTGTGCGATATGAAGATGATAATGGGCAGGACAAGAGGACCACAACTTTATTTGACAGAGAACAGTCAGTCATATGAGAAACCCAAAACTGGATTTTAAGTTGGCAATTTAGACTGTGCTTTGGACTTCTCCACGTGAATAATGGTCAAATAGTAGCTGTTTACTGCATTCATCAAAGTTCAAATGTTCTTGTCAAAACTCAAAGTTGAGTGCCTTTTTGCTGATGCATTATCTAGCACCTAATAAGTGAAACAAAGGACAAGTGACTTTTTTGGGGTAAGTAAAACAAGGGACAAATTACGTGTGAAAAAGCTGGTGCGAATTAAGGAATTATAATGTCATCAATATAGATTAAGAAATACATTGTAAAGGTCAAAGCCATTATGAGAAAAATCAAGTTCAATCTTTCTCCTCCATCATTACAACTATCAAATAATCAAATAAAATAGGATTTTGTTAACCATTGCCCTAAAGAGCAATAAATGCTTACACTTTATCGGAAATAACAAATTTTTAATATTATAATAATAAAGAGAAAGACTAAAATACCCTTAAAAGTTGTTTTTGTATTATTTTAATATTAAAATTTCACTACTTCCCATAAAGTGGAAGCATTAAATGCTTCCTTAACCAGTACCCTTAAGGGCACCGGTTAACAAGGGCACTGCTTCCTTAACCATTACAATAAAAAAACATTGTAAAGGCCACATTAGTGAAGATAAAAAGGGGGGAATAGATCGAAAACCAAGTTCAAGCATTAAATGAGTCAATCTCGAAAGGTGCAGCTGCTTATACTATGGCCCTATGGAAATGATTTCCAATGAAGCCTTATTTGATAGAATTGTGCTTTTTTTTCTTTTTTCTTTTTTTCTAAGCTATTGATATTTTATGGATTTTGTTAATAGATGCTTTTAGGGTAATGGTTTAAGAGTATTAAATGCTTACACTTTATGGGAAATAACAAAAATTTTAATATTAAAATGATAAATGAAAAGACTAAAATACTCTTAAAAGTTGTTTTTGTATTATTTTAAAGATAAAACTTAGATACAATTCCTTAGGTTAGATACATTAGGTTCTCCAATTGAATTCAAACACATGGTTGCATTGACCAATGAAACACAAACAATGTAATCTTTTCCAAGAATATTTAAATTCAACTAAGAACCTAATGTACTTGACCTAAGGAACTGTACTTAAGTTTTACCCTTACTTTAATATTAATGGTTTTACATCTAATCCTTACAGATTTTAATTTCAATTTTTTATCATGTTTATTTTGTTTTAAGTGAATGTGAATTCCAGTAAACTGAATTATGTTTCATGTGTTACTTTTAAACATTCCTACTTAATAAAGTTTTAACTTACCTTTTTTCTAAAAAAATTAAATAAATAATACCTAACCATTAAGGAAACAATGGAGTCAAACATTATATAACAATCGAATAATTTAGTCATTATAGGTGTGTAATTGCCTTGTCTGCTCCAATGGGTAAAGTGGGCCTCTTTGGGCCATCCAATTGATTATATTAGATTCTACAAATAGGTTCATTAATAATTTACTTACGAAAAAGAAAAAAGTTCATTAATCAAGTGCCATTCTTGTGCACCAAAGGCCACTTAGGCATCAAACTCACTTCATACAAAAGGCCCAGAAAACAAAAACCATTCAGCCCAATAAGGCCCATCCTCTCTCTCTCTCTCCATGTGAATGTCTCTGTCATCAGAATCCACAGCAGATCAAAAGTGGGGCCCACACAAGAGTTTGGATAGATCAAAACTCTTCTTAAGCATGGGATCCCAAAAATTGTGGTCCAAAGCCAATCAACCATCCTGATCTTCATGATCCAAAAATGTACCACCACATCTTTAAAATTTCCTAAGATGCTGATTTCAGAGAATTTTAACTTTTAACTTTTAACCCCATTTAAGATTGAACTCAATTGCACAGGAAAAAACAAGTCAGTGGTAGTTAAAAGTGAATTTTATCAAGGTAGAAAATGAGACTTCATAGAGAAGCAAAGCTAGTAATAAATATAGAACAGAAAAAGGTATTAGTTGGGACAGCATGCAGAGAGATTTACAGGTTGCTGGGGAGCAAGTAATGATGACACTAACGCACCCACCTAGTCCTTAGTCCTTAGTTCTTACACATTACCATCACTTTTTTTTCTTTTTTGCCCTTTATGTGATTGCGTGCTACCTAGATGACTATATGACTATAGGCTCAGAAAAAAAACGAACCCGCAAAGTCTTGGGACACGAGGTCCAAAAGTCACATCTCACACAACAAGTTGCTGTGCTTGTGGTTATAAATGTGGGATTGTATATAAATGGTTAAAATATAAGGAAGTATGTGTTTGGAAATTGTGAACCATAAGATATAGGTCAAAAAGTGCACTTTTACTTTGTCCTTTGGTTTTTCCCATTTCAAGGCTCAGCTTCTGAAGTTTGTCCAAAAGGTAAAACATCTTTTTTCTTTTGCACAGGTGACCATTCAATTGGGTCTTATTAAATTTTATTTTCACCCCCAAAAGGTTCTTTCTAGTTTTTTTCTTTTGGACTCTTCATAATTCAAATTATAAAGATAAGGCCCCTGAAAATGCAGAAACCAACCTGATTCATAAGTTGGAGCTGACTAATTAAAATTTAAACCTAGAAGCTACTCAATTTTTTTGGTTGGCAAGTAAAAAGATTGTTCCAGCCTCTAGGTATCTTTATAAGCTTTTATACATGCAATTTTGGGTATTGTTTATAGAAAAAAGGTTTTATTATATATTTAGTTAATGGTCCTTAATTTTTAAATATATTATTTTAGTTCACAATCCTTATATGTCAAAAAGATAATTATCATTAACATTAACATTATTGGAGGTAAACACCACAAATATTATAAGTTTATCTTAAGACTCTGACTTTTGTTCTACATTATATTTTGTGAGATGTCATATATATATTACATCTTTATTCCTTACAATATACATAAATTAAGATTTTGGGAAGAAAAAAAATATACATAAAGTAAGATTTGTATAAGTTGTACTATTATGATTTATGCCAATAATACTAGCTTTCTGTTTATGTGAGACAAACTGTACTCCATTTTATTTCTACTGGGTGCGTGAATAAGCATCGGAATTCCAGTAAAAAACAAAAAGAGATGTGGGGTTAATACGAAATAAAGAAATCACCTGGAAAGATGAAGGAATAGTTGAAAACACAGGAGTGGCAAATGGCAATGTGAAAAAATTTTCCTCGTAACTGTAGCCCTATTTGTCGTGCTCATAGGTTGGCCCCATTTGTCACGGGGATGTGTGAAATAACAAGATTATATTAACAATTTATTCATAATTAAATTAGTCCTAGTATTTTAGACTCATACAGTCATACTTGTATTTCATAAAAATAAAATAAAAAAATACAGTCATACTTGTCACGCTACTTTCAATTTCTCAATGCTTTACCAAATTTTGATGGGGTCTATTTGGATCAGAGTTGTTCTTCTTCATTGTTAGTCGACAAGTGGCTGTCCATCAGGGCCGGCCCTGGGGTAGCCCAGCAAGCCCCTGGGCTAGGGCAACCCCCCACCCCAGGGCAACCAATTGGGAAAAAAAAATTTATACTATACATTAAAAAAAAAAAAAAAATTTACATATACATTAGAAAAAAAAAAAAAATTTCATAAAATAAAATTTTTATTAGAGGGCAAAAAAAAATATATATTTAGAGGGAAAAAAAAATTTAGAGCCTCCTTTCTTCTTGCCTTGCTGCCACTCTCTTTGCCTTCTTGTTTCCTTGCCATTGCACAACCACAGTTGTCCTTAAAGGTTTTTCATGCATTGTCTGCTAAAAATTCATACACGTGTTCAATGATCAAGTAAAAAGCTTATGGGGGAAGCTTCAGGAACCTATTAGAAAAAGCTTATGGGGAAGCTTCAAGAACAAAGCTTATGGGGGAAGCTTCAGGAGCCTATTAGAAAAAGCTTATGGGGAAGCTTCAAGAACAAAGCTTGTGGGGGAAGCTTCAGGAACCTTTTAGAAAAAGCTTATGGGGAATGGGGAACTATTGGATTTTATTTTTATCTTTATTATAAGTTACTGTGTTGGTTTTGTTTTTATGCACAGTTTTTTTTTTTGGATAAGTTATGCACAGCAGCACAGATGCCATTACTTTAATGGCTTTTACTTTGGGCTTTTACTTGGGGCTGGGTCCGAAGTGGTGGTGCACTGACCTGTTTGTTTTAATATTTTTTTTTATTGTTTTTTATACTTTGATAGTATATATTGTGATTTGTGTGAGTGTTGTACTGTAGTGTTAGTGTTTGTGTTTGTGAGTATTCATTTTATATTTATTTGAGATTTTTGAATATTATGTTATTGAATTATTTGAGATTTTGAATGTTGTCTTGTTGAGTATTTATTTGAAATCTTAAATGTTATGTTGTTGTATGTGAATATTGTGTGGTTGAGTATTTATTTAAAACTTTAAATGTTGGTATGTGTGATGTGATTGTGTTTGTATTGACTAAATATTATAGTGTTATTTTTATTCTTTGTATGGGAGTGCTGCGCATTAAATTTATTTGTTTGTGTTGTTTTTTTTTATTTTTTTTATTTTTTTATGGGAGTGTAATAGTGTTATTAACTGGTTAAAAGTATAATGTAATCTTAATTTTGTATAAAAAAAATTTGGACTTTATATTATTTTTTTAATATTAAATAATCGGTAGCAAGTAGGGTAACCAAAATTAGGCCGGGCTAGGGCAACCCAACTTCGGGGCCGCCCCTGCAATGTGTTTCGTTATGAACATTATTGCAGAAATTACCAAAAATTAAAAAATAATTGGGGATATATTTGTAATGTGAAATAATGAAAAAACTTTAAAAAATTATATTTTAATTTGTAAGAACTCAAAAGTTTAACCCTAAAAAAACTCATGGTAACAAATGATAGAAGGCTATTTGTTACACAAATTCTAATTAATTATACGCTAACAATAGATCGGGTAAAAAAAACTAAAGATTTACTATAAGATATGGTCATAAGAAAAAATCTTGATGTGCCATATGATTTATCTTTAGTGATAGACGATATAGAAGTCTTACACCAAATCGAAAAGAGTCAGAGTCTTATCTTTACGCCTCTACTAAACGATGAAGAATATCTCAACCTTACCAATCAGATGAAAAGTTAAGATAAGTATACGAGAAGCTTTGAGTGGACTTTTATAACTAATAAAGACACATATATATATATATATATATATGTATTATTGTATATATATAATTCATATATTGCTATAAAATATAATTCTACAGTTACTATTACTATTACCAAAAAGCCTAACATAGATTGATCTTTCTTCCCTTCTCCTCTTTCCTTTCCTTTCCTTCCACCTTATCTCCAACCAAACATAGTTTAAAGAGAAGGCTATGACCTACCTGCATCACAATTTATACTTTACAAGAGATTGAAAATTAAATTACAAGTACAACTAGGAAGAGGGGGAGGGGGTGTTAGGGAACTAGGATAGAGGATGATTAGACGTGGATTTGACAACTGTCTTGAAGATGAAGCTGACTTCGTAGTCAGTACAACCAAACCATTAGGTGTTCAGCAACACTTCATCTTCAAGTTTTTTTTTTTTTTTTAATAAGTCATCTTCAAGTTCTTTTGGTAGTTTTTTTTTTAATAACATTGGTAGTGTTTGTTTGAGTATGTTACATTTGAAGGATTTTAGTGATTTTGACACTATATGACACAATTCTAAGCTAAGAGATATCTAACATTATTTTTGTGCACGTGTGATAATTCTGTATAAAGTAAGAACAATGTTACATATACACTTTTTCTAAAATAATTTTTGATCATACAGCTTTTAAGTTTCTGTCTTATGTCTTAAACATCAACTCTGCCTTTGCTCCATTTCAGTACGAACCAAATTCCTATGCATAAAACATCAAATGCCTAATACTATCCAAAAAAAAAACTTTCATTCAGGTTTGAAAGTCTAAAAAAAAAAAATCATTAAATTTTAATAACACAACAAATTTTAAACATTGTATAACTATGAATATGACACGTAAATTGATGGTGTTTACAGAATTGTTAAACTTAAACATAAAAAGAAAACATTTAGCAATTAATGTTAAAGCTTTAAAATCCAAAACACAAGACAGACAATAGCTCTGTTCTCATTGAAATCATCACGAGATATATATATATATATAAGGTACATGTGACAAAGAGGACAGAGATAGAAGTCGGCCTGTCAAGTCGCTGTTCTTCTTTTTATTGTTTTTCCCTCCAGTATTTTAACGTTAAATCACATCATTTCAGAATTCAGATCACCCGCTTCTTTCTCTCTCACGCATTTTACTCTTTCACTCCTGCCCCTACATTTTACTTTATCTTCTTCTCCTCCTCCTATCTAGGTGGTTTTAATTTCCTACACTATTTGTCTTGGCATTTGGGTTTGTTTTGTTTCTTACTATTTCTTTCTTTTTTGTTTACTATAACATTTTTAACTTTAAGCTCAACACCCATGTGCCTTTGTTTTGTCTGGTTTTAGAAACTTGGAGAGAAAGAAGTGAAAAGCAACAAAGAGATAAAAGGAAGAAGAATCTATAGCAAGTCATAGAAAACTCACATGCTACTAGCTTAGGTGTGTTATCCCTTTTTTTAGCACAGAGAGAGAAAAATCTTTCATTCCAAACAGCACTGAAGAAATGACTAAAGAAGAAGACTTTAAGCTACTCAAGATCCAGGTCTTTCTCTGTCTCCCTCTCTCTCTTAACCCACATTCTCTCTGTCTTCAAGTCTTTCTTTTTATCCTTTATTTATATTTATTTTACTATGAATATACAGCACAGTGGGTTGGTGGTCTTTTCCTTAAGAATCTTCTTGTTGATGTTGATGTTGTTGCTGTTGTTTTGTTTTAAATTCTATTACAGACTTGTGTTCTCAAAGTGAGCATACACTGTGATGGGTGTAAGCAGAAAGTGAAGAAACTCCTTCAGAGGATTGAAGGTGCACACTTTTTTATCATCTTTTTGTAGTTTCTATTTACAAGTTCTTGTCTTTACTCTTATTGGTGACTCAACTTAGTCTCAAGTGTGAACTTTATTGTTTTTTTATTTATTTTTTATATAAGTGAACTTTATTGTTTGTTATACATGTATATATATGTATGTGTATATTACCATACCTTAACAGCTTGGTTGGCTGCTAAGAGAATGTGGGAAGAGAAATTTCTAAAATGGAATTTATTTTCTGTGCCCTTTGTGAAAACAAAATCCTTTAAGTGAACCGAGTTGAGTAAAGTTGAGCTAAAAGAAAAAAGTCTATTCATTTGTTACTCTGCTCCAAGTCAATGATATGTAAAGAATTGTCTCTTTTCCGTTTATAAATTGAAGGAAATTTTGTCCCATTAGAAGATTCTTATAGGATGTTATAATAATTAATGCTAATGACTCACTAATTTAACTTCATTTTAGAAAAGATAATTTCTGTTCACTGTTCTTAAACAAAAGCATGGTGAGATAGTTTATACTGTTCATGAGGGAAATTTGACAATTTGTCATCAAATTAATCTTTTAAATTTTGAATTTTGTGCATCATAATCTCTCTTAAATGTGTTTTCCCCTTTGTACTTTTCAACTTTTATAGGTGTGTACCAAGTAAATATAGATGCTGAGCAGCAAAAAGTCACAGTTTCAGGAAGTGTGGATGCTGCTACTTTGATCAAGAAACTAGTGAGAGCTGGTAAATATGCTGAGGTTTGGTCTCAGAAAACCAACCAAAACCAAAAGCAGAAGAACAACTGTATCAAAGATGATAAGAACAACAAAGGTCAGAAGCAAGGGTTAATGAAGGGTCTTGAAGCCTTCAAAAATCAGCAGAAATTTCCTATTTTTGGCTCTGAAGAAGATGATGACTACTTTGATGAGGATGAATTAGAGGATGAGGAAGAGGAAGAGCTGAGGTTTCTCAGGGAGAAAGCTAACCAACTGAATTTGCTTAGGCAGCAAGCAATTGAAGCAAACAATGCAAAGAAAGGTATGGGAGCCATTGCTGCAGCAGTTGCCAACAATGGAAAGATGAACAACAATAATGTTGGAAATGGGAATGCTGGAAACGGAAAGAAAGGAAACATGGTGGATCAGAATATGGGAATGAAGGCTACTCCAGGTGGGATTGGGATTGGGATTGATCCAAAAACCCTTGCAGCTCTGAAAATGAATGGTGCTCATTTGGGTGGTGGGAACAATATTATTAATGCTGGAGAAATGAAAAGGGCTAATGACATTGGTGCTATGATGGGTCTGGCTGGTTTTAATGGCAATGGGATTAATGTTGCTTCTTCTGCTGCTGGTTTAGGAAGCAATCCCAATGGTTTGGGAGGGTTTCAAGTCCAACCCAACAATGGGCACCAGGGATCTTCTGGTGGGTACCCCACTAGTGGGTATGCTACAGGGAATCAATACCCAGCATCCATGTTGATGAACAACATGAATGGTTACAACCATCCATCACCTATGATGATGAACATGCAGGCCAGGCAAAACATGCTGCAGCAGCAACAACAACAACAACAACAACAACAGCCTCAGATGATGTATCAAAGGGCCCCAATGGTTCCACCTAGCACTGGCTATTACTACAATTATAGCCCAAGTCCTAGTCGTAGTCCAAGTCCTTACTCTTACACTGAACCTAATTACAGTGGTCATAACTCTGCAGCACATATGTTCAGTGATGAGAACACAAGCAGCTGTTCCATAATGTAATAAAAAAATGTAGAGAAAAAAACAGTATGTTTAGTGGAGTTGGTGACTTTTGTTGTGTAGGAAGGGATGGGGGTAGGATTGAGATGTTTGGTTGAATCTTATTATCATATTAGTGTATTGTGTAGTTGTTAAGATTGGTGTTCCTTTTTTTTATTTACCCTTTGGTATTATCTGCTTGTTCTTATGTTGTTTTCATGACTGACTACAATGTGTGGATTTCTAGCCACTACACTAGTAAATAAACAAAGGAGTGATTAATATAATATAAGTTATGGAAAATGTGGATATCAAGAAGAGCATGGTCAATTTTGTGTTTCTTTACTTAATCTGTAACTGACAAGGAGACATTGGTTAGTGGATGTTGTAGAGTGACATAATGGCAGTGTGTGCAGCAAGCAAGGTTGACAATGTATAGTTGTATACTATTTCCATTTGTATTGTATAGTACTGTCACATATTTTACTCTGTTCAAGTATGGTGGATGTGCATGTGTTCATCACGTGTACATGTGTGCAATGGCGTCACCAACAGAACCAGTGTGGTCCATAACATTCTTGTTTTCTATATTTTAATGTTTTGGACTGCAGGAAACAAACGGATCATACTACAACCTACTCTGATAGGTGATAAAGATAGGATGCTAATTTATTCATATGGTTATGAAGTAGTATTAAAATGATAGAATCTTTGTTTGAAAAAAAAAAGAATATGATATTATGTTTAACAAGTTCTTTTTTTATGATATGAATGACCAATTACATAGTATGTCATGTGGATCCTCTGATATGACAACCATTGATATTAGACAGGAAGAAGGTATGGTAGAGTTAATGAGGTAGAATTTGAAACAAAGTATTCTAGGCACAAAACCAATCACTAATAAGATCATAAAAGGTGGTCACTGTTGAGGAATATGAATAGCGTATATTCGAACTCAATACATTGGTTTAGGATTCTGGGGGGGTCCTAGACCTATTAATAGTGATATGTAGTTGATACTTGATAGGCTAATATGCACATATCATGATACAGTGACTAGAGCATGGAAGCCGCAGTGAAAGTTATGTTTGCCATATTCTCATTGGGCTGCCTCCAGTAGGGCTTGGGGTCCACTCTCAATTCTTCTATCTTGGGGTCCCCTATTGCTTCTTTGTTCCAATAAATTTGTTATTAAAAAAAAAAGGGTAAATGATAAGAGAGGAATCTAAATACTCTTAATTTAGTTGGATTTGTGTTATAGGCTTTTGGGAAGGGTTACCCTCAATTATTACTGAAAAATCTACTCAATGTTAGTAGTAGACCTGACATTAAAAGTATTTATATTTAAATATTACTTGTCAAGTTGATAAATAATATCATTAGTATTTTCATTTATAATATAAAAATTTTTAAACAACTTTAGTATGTAAACATACATGGAAAATGAGTCCATAAAAAAATTTAAATTTAAATTTTATATAATGACTTGGTGAATAGATTGGATTGGGTCGGGTCGGGTACAAGTTCAGCCCAATCAAGTTGGATCAAAATCGGTTCGAGTTGGAAAATTATTGCATTTAAATGAGTGCTATTCCAATTATTTATATCCTACTTTTTTTGGTTCGGATTTGAGTGAATTAATAGGTCCGGGTACAGTTTTATCAAGTGTCCCTTGTAATAGGGGTTCATCGAAGCAGTGATTTCATACAAGAGACATGTGCTTTGTTGCAATGAACAGTTGGGGATCAGTTTTAAAGGGTTCCTTCTACATTCCCCAACTGTTCATTACAAAAAAGATTATATATCACAACATTGTGCACAATAGTAACAACCATATATGTCAGATGAATGGGGAGATACTATGTGAGGTTATAGGTTAAGGTTGACCAAGTCAACCAAGATTCAAGATATTGTAGGGGAAAACCTACTAGGTTGTCTAATCTCTATCGTGGAAATTTCTTTGACTTCTTGAATATCTATTTCTACATGTTCCATTAAACTTCAAAAAGAAAAAAAAAAATCTGGAATTTTGTGCCCTTGATGAGAGCAGTCCAACTATTCACATTACTTTATGGAATAAGTTTTTGGGCATAAAATTTTTTAGAATAATGTTACATATATAATATTTTCACAATAATACTGAATTGGTAGGTTTATATTAGTTCTCATCTGGACCCATCATTTACATCATTTTATTATTTATCATTCATAATTTGACACCTTAATATTATTGTGAAAATGTTACATTAATAGCTTTATTGTAATTTTTATAATTATGTGGTGTTGTTAACAAAAGTGATACTTGAAAGTAATATTATTCTAATAACAAATTTTCACATCAACAATTATGAAAAGATTATGAAAATTGTTGGGTGGCTATAGCATTATTAAGAACAAAGATTCTCAAACATTCCCAAATTTAAAAGATGTTTTGATTGCCATTATGGAGAAACAAAATCTAGCTTTATTAATTTAATAACCATTAACTCTTGAATTAAGCATTTGGTAGTTAGTATGCATTCTTATTGTGGTTCAATCTTCCACATTAAGAATACAAGCTTTTCACCAAAATTGAACACCCTTTACGGTTATGCAGCTTGAGGCAAGCTAGTAGCCACCATAGTTGTATCAGGAGGTCATTCTAGGCAGTTTATACAGGCGGTGCGGTACATTGTTATTAAGCCCATTGTGGGCTTTGGCTTGTGAGTGAGAGAGAGAAAGAGAGAATGGGACTAAGGCCCGTTTGGTAACGTGATTTTAAGCTGCACCTTTTTTAGGTACAACTTTTTAAACAACCACATTTTGAAAAAACTGAAAAACAAGTTGTACCGAACATGCACTTTGAGAAGCGTGGGGAACAAGTTGGAGGGTGACTTGAGTGAATGGGCTAGGTATGTTTGAATTTTGTTGGGTTGTTTCGGGTTTCGATATGGGTTGGGCTAAAGGTTTTAAAATTCAAACAAAGTCCTACTTCAAGAGAACCAAACAAAAGTTTAAATTTCTTTTTTTTTTGGGAAATTTTTATTAAGTTAATCTCTAATAGTGTAAAGGCAATGGCGGTTCCAGGAAATTTTTTCAAGGTGTTCATTGTCAGGGGCGAAGCCAGGAATTTATTTTGGAGTGGGTTGGAATATTAAGTAAATCTCGACGGTAAAAAAGAATTTCATTTAGTAATATATGGGACAAAATATAAACGGTACGAAAAGCATACGCCTTTCATCCGGTTTAAAATTTAAAAAAATGTTGTAAAAATACAGCATAAAAGCGAGGAATGAAAAAAAAACGTAAATAGTAATACGTATTGGCATATTAAAAATTTGAACGAAAAATTTGAGACTAAAAAAACAGCTATATATATATCAAGTTATTTCATTTAATATATTCAAATTTAGTAGCATATTTATGTTATCTTAATATAATTTTATATGTTATCTTACAGTAAACATGAGGTTTAAAAAAAACATGTAAGTACTTGTAATCTAGCACAACACCTAGTTAGAGCATTTCAATTCAGTATATTCACATCATTACAACACAAATAACAAATGATGCACATAAACCATAACACAAACAATAAACAATTCATATAAATTCATAACCCAAGACACACAGCAAACCTCATTCACAAATAAAAAAATGCACAATTTCACATCAATCAACACTATCCATTCTCATCCACAAATAAAATTACAAATTAAAAGTCACAATAGTCAGTCACGGTGAGAGATAAAGAAAGAAAGAGAGAAAGAGAAAAAGAAAGAGAGAAACATAGTTAGATTGTCAGAGAGATGTACCAAAGGCGGACTGGCGGACGCGTGAAGGGGTGCGATCGAGCGATGAGGCAGCGTCGCGGAGAGGCGAAGGCGCGAAGGGGTGCGACCGAGCGATGAGGCGGCGTCGTGGAGAGGCGGAGGTGTGACCAAGCGGTGAGGCAGCGGCGACGGTGATTCAAGCAAGCCGCCCCTGGTCACGCACGGTGAGTTTGAGTTCTACAGATTCTTTTTTTTTTTAAAAACTTGAGATTTTGGGGTTTTAGATCAGATTTGGATGGATTAGGTTAAAAATTGGTGGGTTTGGGCTTGAATTTAGAATGAGATTGTGATTGGAATGGGCTAGGAGCTTGGGATTAGAGTTTGGGGGCTTAAACAAGTGTTATTATTTGGGCTTGTTACGTTATTATTTGGGCTTATTTTGTTATTGTGGGTGTTATTTGAGTTATTTTTTTATTATTTATTTTTTGTTATTTGGACTTTTTATTTTTGGATATGGTGAATTGGGTTTATTAGATCAGGGTGTTCACAATTTTTATTTGAGGAGGGAACATCTATATAAAAGTCAGGGTGTGCAGCTGCACACCCTGCCTTCAACGTAGCGCCGCCCCTGTGTAAAGGGGTAATCCCCATTACCTGAAAAGATAATATCTTTTTATTTTTCCTTTCCATGGGAGGTTTATTGGGTTTGTATGAAGTAATCCCCCGTCTCTCTCTCATAAGTGAGATTCAATTGCTAGTCTCTTGCATAATAACAAGACCCTACAAATGCTTCAATGTTAACGTGGACCTGTTTAACCACATGGCATTTGTTATTTGAAATTTCATTAAAAGAGAGAAGACAAATGCCAGAGCTCAAAAAAATTGGAAATGACAAAAATGGTCAAACATTTTTGAGTTCTTGAATGTGTGTGTTTTTTCTAATGGAATGTCAAGTCACACGTCACTTGGGCTGGCTAGATAATTCCATAGCAACATTTTTCATTGTAAAAGTTTACACATTTTTATTTTTCATACAAAAGATCACGATATTATGACAAGACAACCACATTGACACAGTTTGTGAAAAATATGGACCAAAGTGACCAAAATATTTAACGGACCATATTGAAATTTTTAAAATTTTCCAATGATCAAAAGTATAGTTTATCCTAAAATAAACAAGGGTAAAATTCACCATATATAGCCATGTAGGTATTCTATTTAAAAAAATAAAATAAAATAAAAGGGTAAGGGATGTAACTCAACTAGTTGGTGTTTTCTAGTCTCCTCTTCCTCAACTATCGAATTATCTAACAAAAAAAAAAAAAAAAAACAACGGGTAAATGAATGAAAAGTTAGGAGATCCCACCTAGATATGAAAAAAGTATTGAAATAATGATTATATACAACATTTATCTCACATGAGTGAACCCCACAAGCGTGGGACCCACCTCCATGTGAGAGAAATGTTGTATACAATTATGTCACCAAATAAGACCTCATATATATGACCATAATAACTCTTACCTATTGAAGAACCCAATAAATATAATCTTAATCAGATACTCGAAAAACTCTAAACACTCACGTAAGTAAAAAGAAGACATAATCTTTATTGTCATATGCTTTCTATTAATCCAATTATCACATAAGGTCTATACATGTTCATTTCATGATTTCACTTATCATAGTTTTAGGAAACGAAAGAAAGAAAAGACATAATAAATAAAAAAGTTAATACATCATTTAATTAGCAAATAATTAGAAAACTATTAGTTGATAATGATTCACCAAGCACAGCACTTAGCCACTTGGGCAAGTGCTTTACACTTTGGATATCCACAAAAGTGTTTTTCTTCTTTATCAATCCTGTGAATGACACACATAAACCATCCTACATAACTTCTAGGTATCAGCTCCAAACGTTTCAAAGAAAATCACACTTTGTAATGATGAGAAACATAAAATGGCCTCTTGACTGTGGAATGAAGGCTAACAGACAAAATTTTCCATAAAAAAAAGAAAAGAAAGAAAGCTAATAGACAAAATCCATTTCCAGATATCTCTATCATATCGACTTTTAGTCAATCTCACAACAAAAGCCACACAAATTAAAAGTACTGGAGGACCCTGTGCATTAAGCAGTCTCCATGTCCTTATTAAGGCCACATATCTATATTCTCCGATAAGTCCAGGGACAATATTCTTCAAAATTTTGACATTAGCAGTTTGATAGTTAATAATGAAAATGATATTAACGATGAATTTTTTTTTTTAAGATATTAACTATGAATTCAAGTAAAAGTCAAGCCGATTCAATAATTTTGAAATCAAATTTTAAAGAAAAAATTATGTGCATTACTCTATATTCCCTTCTCTTTTTTTTTTTTTTCTTTTTTCCAGAAAAAATAGTTCATCTAAAAGTTGGCTCACATCTCTTGATCAGAGCAATCAATCAAGAATCTATCTAATGGGATGACTTTTTGTACTGATGTGACAGATGTGACAGTCTTTGGCCCTTGTAATTTTGGCTGTATATTGAATTTCTGTGGACAAAAGACTCGAACAATAAATGACAACAACATTAAAAGAAAAAAAACTCTTCCGAGCAATGTCTTGGACCAATTGAGATCTGACATAATATTCAAAAAATATTATATGAGTGTAATTTTTTTTTTTTTCTTTTAAAATTTTTATTTTTTTTTATTAATTTTTAATAATTTTTTATTAAATAGTTTAGATTAAAAGTTAAATTAACCTAATTGAAATATGATGTAATATTCAAAAAATATTCCATGAGTCCAATTCTTTTATTTCTTTCACAAATTTTTTATTTTTTTACTTTTTGAATTTTTTAATAATTTTTTATTGAGTAATTGAGATTGAAAATCAACTTTCTTAATCACTTAATTAATATTACATGTAATATCAATTACATAAAATCTCAATATGCTTTAACCAAAACTATAATGACCGCATCAAACATGTGGCCTCCTTTCATTGATATTCTGCTGTTTGATAAAAAATAAGAGTAAATATCTAAATTGTCTAAATTCATGTAATTCATATTCTGCTTCATTTGTAAGGCTAAAAAAAAAAAAAAAATTTGTTAGGTACTACTGATTTTATTAGAAAACAGGAAAGCTGAACCAAATCTATGGGATGCAAACAATAGAAAAGAAATAGTAGAAAGATCAACGCACATAAATACGGTTCACCTAAAATTAGGTTTAGGTCGATGGAATTGATGCAATTTTATTATGACGATTACTACTAGAGTTACATGGATCTTTAGCATCCTATTACTTGGGCTAAACACATGGGAAAATACAATAAAGGGTTTACGACATTTTAAGTGTATTCAAATATCGGGATTAATATCTCTAATATTTTATACGAACTTTGTTCCTCTTAAGGTCTCTATTGGCTCTTGAACTCTCGACATGATTGACACAATAGATTAGACTTCACATACATCTCATCTTATTTTATTATAAAAGGGTTATAAACTGCCACATTAAGAAATTACTAAAAAAAATTTATTTTTTAAATGTTGAGACATGAGTTTGTAAAGTTCATGTAATAAAATTTATATTACCTTAATTTTTTTTTTACTTGATTCAGACAAAAGTGTTGAATTGTGAAGACTAATGTTTCAGATGCATAAGAAATTTATTTCCTAATTCTTAGATTCCAAAAATTAGACAATAAGGGTTAAGAGATTTGTAACTCAATTTATTCTTCATGGAGTTTCTATTGGAGACATCTAAGATTCAAATGTATTCTTTTCCAACTATCGAATTATCAAAAAGAAGTTAGACAAAACAATAAGGACTCTCCAAGTAGATGGATAACAAAATTTAAAAAAAAATTCAAGTAACTCTTTTTTTGGCCAAATTACAAAAAAAAAAAAAAAAAAAAAAAAAAAAAAAAAAAAAAAAAACCTAGTGGATCAGTTACAAACTGATTCTCTGTACTTTTAATTTTGTGTTATTGATCTTGAGCTATATGTAATGATAAAATTGACATTTTTATGTTATTTTTTGTCAATTATAACTAATGAAATTGTTACTTGCACTTTGCACGACCATTTTATTATAAAAAAATATAAAAATAAAAACATTTTTTTGTTAGTCACTGCAATGCATGTAACCAATTTCCATTAATAATAATTGATAGAAAATAACACAGAATGATCAATTTTGTCATTACATATAGCTTAGGAGTTAATAACACAAAATTAAAAGTATAGTTAATCAATTTCATATAACCCTAATCTCAAGGGATATGGTTACAGATTGACCATTTTTGATTTAATAATTACAGCATTGGAGAATGGGATTTTTTTTTTTTTTTTTTTGCTTGGTAAAGAATATCACTCAATGTGATTCCATTTACAAAACTCTACACAACTTGTAAGTGACTTAAATTTGAGAGTCAAGCACCTTCCATAATAATTTTCCATGAGAGAGACAAGTTTAGGAAAACGACACATGAAACTTTCACAGCCATAATTAATAACTTGTAACTTTTGCATCTTCCCATGGCCACATTCGCAATATAATTTTCATCCGTCAGCACTACAACATCTCCACATCGTAATAAGAATATTATTTGAATATGAATTTTCATTGATCTTGCCAGTGATTCATGCTTTGTGGTTCTCTTGTGGGGTGCAGCTTGGGTCCATCAATTGTACAAATAATTTGACCATGATTGTGTATGGAGCACTCCACCCTCAATTGAATGTGCCTTCTTGTCTTCCTCGTTAGCCTTGTCCTTGAACGGCATTCAGTTTTTGGTCAGTCTGAATCATTTTTTTTTTTTTTTTGGGTTTGCTAAAGATAGAAATCAATAAACTATACCATGTGGGCGTGCAATTTTGGATCTAAAGAGTGCTTCTTGGTCTTAGTTATTTGCGTATTTGTCAATGGGCTTAACAATTGGATAATTGAGAAATATATACCTCGAGGTTTAATTGTACATTTTTCTGTAATTGCTTATTCTTTTTTTGAGACAAGTTTAGATAAATATCACAGACATAGAGACTATATTGTTCTTATAAATTCATATATACTGAAGTCAGCAGAATTGGAAATATTCTAGAATTTCTTATGATCTTATCAGGTGGTTGGCAAATGGATTTTGCCAAATTACTGTAAGAGATAATCAACTGCCCAAAAGATGATTTTGAAGCAAGAAACCTCATTAATTTTCGCTATATATTTATAAGATTAGTGGAATAGTAATTTTTTAAGTTTTCATTTGTATATCCGCAAATTCAATATGGCCATAATTGATTGGTGAAGTTGTAGACATTTGTGATAATGGAGGAACCGAGGAAGTATAGAGAATGAGAGAAGACAAGAAAGTTTATGTGGTTAGGTCTTATGGCCTATATTTACCTAGACAAGAGCCTAAATGACTATATTTTCTCATTAACTTTTTTTAATAATTCATTATTGTTTATAATTATAATAAGGATTACACACATAAGTCAATGATAATTTGAATCTTCACAACATTATCACAACAAACTTGTTTTGAGTTGTGGTGAACTTCAAAGTAATATCTTCTTATTTTATTTTGAATTGTGATGGAACTGACACGAGAGCTTGTTGTGAGAATTTGTTGTGTTCGTAAAAGAACTCTTGATTTATTAACCAATCCCATCTCTGGTAAATCAATGTTTTGATTTAGACTTCAATGACATGGAAAATGAATTATACTTTTCAATAGAAGTGGCACAAATTACATTCATTACCACATTATTTTTAGTAAAATTTATAGTAACTTTTAACATTTTCCATTTAATGCTAAACTGATGTGTCACCAAATGCTCGAAAAACTATTTTTTATTACTTTTCTATCGCTATAACTTCTGCAGAGAATTTTAGAGAATTTCAACCTATGGTAGATAGTTGTGGATGGCATAATAGTGAGGTGAAATGTCCTTTTTATAGGCATAGGAGGTTAGGGGAGGTAGTGAGCGAAATTTGGTTGTCCTAGCTGACTAAATCAATTAGGATCAATCAGAATATGGAAATTTGAGTGATTTTAAGATTTATGTCTGAAAGTGGCGTATGCTCGTCTGAGGGTAGCATACGTGCGTCTGAAGGTAACACAAACCTATTCAAAGTTGGGCGTATGCTTATCTCAAAGTTGTGTATGACTGTTTGGAGTGGCGTACGCTAGTCTCAGAGTTGCGTACGCTGCTTTGGTGTTGGTTTCACTAAATGAGCTGGTGGATGGATTAGTTCTTTGGGCTTTAATTTAGTTACTAAGGGTTATCTATTAGGCTTAATACATAAGTGCTAATCATATTGACGAGAAATTATTTAGTCCATCAGGTGAACCACGTCATTTATCCACCATTCCAATAATTAAAAGCCACATATGTTAATTTAATGACTCATCAATATTCACACAACCAACAAATAAGGAAAAAGACCAGAATACCTTTTCTTTCTCTCTCCATCATGGTTGTGTGAATATTGATGAGTCATTAAATTAACATACATGGCGTTTAATTATTGGAACGATGGATAGATGACATGATTTACCTGGTGGACTGAATAATTTCTCCCTATTGACAGAGATTGAACATTTTCCTCGTTAAGACCAAAAGACTCAAGTTGTAAGATGTACAAAATACAATGTCTACAAACGCACTTAGGTACAAATTCCGAAAGAAAATAGTACGACCCATGAAGTAAAAAGATTTATTTATTTTTTCAACATGTTAAATTTATAAATAAAAAAATAAATTTGATAATATCAGTGATAAAAATAAATAAATAAATAAACAAGGAAGCAAGCGAAAAAAAAATCTCATAAAAATGAAAGCGAAAGTCACGGATTTTAATGGTGATTAACGTGTCTTTACTCTTTATGATCCCTTTGTTTTCCGGAAACATCAAAGCCCCACAAGGAAAAGGCAGAGGCCACACCAGGGATTTGATAATGTATTAGTCTTAACTTTCAAATAAATACCAACGAACCTCGCTCACTCTCTTCCATCAAATACCTCTCTTTCCTTCTCTCTCTTCCATGCAACTGAGAGATATGGCCACTAAGGAGAAGATTATGCTATTCATGAATCTCTTTTCTTTGGCTGTTTTAGGACAGCTGACCACTTCATGGGCAAAAGACAGGCTTTTTGATCCATCCAAGTTGACAATGTTTGTGGATGAGCTTCCAGACATGCCCAAAATCTATGGCTTTCATTTTATTTCTGGGGTTCCAAAATCCAAGTCACTCAAGATTGGCATGTTCAAGAAGGAATGGGTAAGTTCATTTTTTCTATTTTATTTATTTATTTATTTTTCATTTTGTAAGCTGGTTTTCTTTTCCTCTTTTCCTCTTTTCTTGGTTTACACAATTTCTAGGAAACTACAATTTTTGGACAAACTAGTCACGGGCGTGCCTTTGAATTTGATGGGTTTCTTGGTTCATGAAAATCCATGTTGTTTCAACTCTCAAGTCAAATGTTCTATTTTCACTATTTTCTACTTCATTCTTTTTTGATTGAATTATGTGAAGTCGTAGCACTAGTAAATACTAAATAGTAACCGTTGCTCACATATAGAATTGAATATCCGGTTATGAACTTCAAAAGCAACCTCCATGAACATTTGAGACCGTTAATATCTATGTTGCTTAACACTAATTCTACATCTTTTTTTTTCCATAGCTCCCTACCATCTAAAACTCACATAGAGAATGAGGAAATGAATGGAAAAAAGTGTAAAAGTCATTTTTTTCCCCGGCCATCACCCCCACCACCGTACCAAATTTTCAATGGTGACTTCTGATAGCCAGACATTGCAGCAGTACATGTGCCACTGCCCCCACCTATTGTCGTTGTTGCTCACTTGTTTGGATTTGAATCCTATATAACTATTTAAAAAAAGTCAAGAAAGGCCGACTACTTAAATTATAAGCTTCTTAATTAAGCTTGTAATTTATAGGTACTAAAATTTTCACCTTTTTATTTTTTTAATTTATTGTGATTGGAATTGGGTTATAATTAATTTGTGTTAGTGAGTAGATATATGTAAAAATGATGACTTCAATGGCAACTTACAATCTCTAGGGTTACAAGTTACAGCTACTTTTAAAGCTACTTGCTCACTAAAAATATTTTGATTTAGATTAGGGATTGGACCATGATATTTGGTCCCAGATGCTTTATTCCAACCGGTAATTCGTTCATAATTCGTAAACCAAATTGTAAGGATCCCACTATCTATTATGATAAGCTGCCCTTGGTGCTTTTGCTTGATAGTTGACAGCACATTGTTTTGTTGCCTAAGCTTTTCAGCTTTCCAGCTTTACATATTCTATATTTTATATAAATTATTATGCTTCAAATAATTGAGCAGTCTATTTCCTTGTACCAGTAATCGCACTTCTTTGATTTACTCAAAACCGTAGTTTAATCATCCCTAGCTATCATGATTAAAAAAAATCTGTAGGAACTAAGAAATGCCCCTTTATATGTTTGAACACGCAAATTTAGAAATTGCCGATAATATAAATTCAACTTCATTCGATTAGGTTATATTCTCTACTGATTGGTCTCTTCTATTCCTCCTTTTTTCGACTAATTGGCTTCGCTGTGCCTCGTTTTTCAAAAGGACACATCATACTAATTTTAATTTCTTGACAAAAGTCATTCTTATGAAATAATCAATAATTGTAATTACTATTTGTCTTTGCTTTCAGAAATTCCACAGAGATCTTCCACCAACACCGGTGTTTGCTTACGGTGTATCCAAGCACACAGCAACAGTTCCTGGTCCAACAATTGAGGCCCTTCATGGAGTTGACACATACGTGACGTGGCAAAATCACCTCCCTTTAAAGCACATACTACCATGGGATCCCACCATCCCCACTGCCATTCCAGCTAAGAAGAAGGGCATTCCTACTGTGGTTCACCTTCACGGTAGTATCGGTGAGCCTGAAAGTGATGGGAATGCAAAGGCATGGTTCACCGTTGGATTCAGATCAAGAGGGCCAACATGGACCAAAAAAGAGTATCACTATCATAATAATCAACAACCTGGAAATTTATGGTACCATGATCATGCCATGGGATTAACTAGAGTCAATCTTCTAGCTGGCTTGATTGGGGCTTATGTAATTCGCCACCCTGATGTTGAGGCCCCACTTGGACTCCCTTATGGCGATGAGTTTGATCGGCCGTTGATGGTATTTGATCGTAGCTTTCGTATTGATGGTTCCATATACATGAATTCCACAGGAAATAATCCCTCCATACACCCCCAATGGCAACCTGAATATTTTGGTGACGCTATCATAGTGAATGGGAAAGCTTGGCCACGTATGACGGTACGTCGTCGTAAATATAGATTTCGTATTATCAATGCAAGCAATGCTAGATTTTTCAAGTTCTTTTTTACCAACGGCTTGGGATTCATCCACGTGGGAGCTGATTCAGCTTATCTTAATAAACCCGTGATGACCAATGACATCCTATTAGCCCCATCCGAGATTGCTGACGTGGTTGTTGACTTTTCCAAGTCAAAGAATGACACTGCTATCCTAGCCAATGGTGCACCATATCCTTACCCATCAGGTGACCCGGTCAACGAAGCTAATAGCAAGGTCTTGAAATTTAACATCCTTGAACATCAAGAGCCTGACACGTGGCGAGTACCCAAGAAATTGATGGAATACCCACATCCTGATTTATCTAGTGCATCGCACACACGTTACATTGCTATGTACGAGTATGCTAGTGATATTGATGAGCCAACTCATCTATATTTGAATGCGAAACCATATGAGGCACCAGTGACTGAGACTCCTAAAGTGGGGGCCACAGAAGTGTGGAATATAATCAATCTAACGGAGGATAATCATCCATTGCACATTCATCTAGGATTGTTTGTGACATTGGATCAAACAGAGTTGGTGAAAGTGGAAGAAGTTCAAAAGTTGCATGACCAAAATCAACGATGCGATCAAGTGTCAGATAAGTAAGTATGCACGTGGCAAAAAGATAGATGTGCCTGCATATGAGAAGGGGTGGAAGAACGTGTACAAGATGAGACCCGGAGTTGTCACTAGGATTCTTGTGAGGTTTTCTTACATACACTCAAATGCATCCTATGCTTTTAATGCAACTTCAGAGCCTGGTTACGTGTATCATTGCCACGTGAGTATTCCTTTTTCTCCTTTTGGAATTTAAATTATTTGGAAACAATAATATGCAAAATCTCATTCTTCTGCGGAGCTAGAATTTTAAAATTGGGTCAAATTGAAAAAAAATACAATTAAAGATTATAGGGTTATATGTGTAATATGCAAATTTTTAGGAGGTTCTATTTATTTCACTAAAAAATGTTATTTAATTTATAATATATTCTAAAAGAGTTTGTACTTTGTTTAGACCACCCACTTATTTTGCTAAAAATTTCCTTGATTTTAACGGAAATTTGTAGCATTTTAAAAAGTTTGGGGGTTTGGCCTCCCAACTTACCTATGAATGCATATCTTTCTGTTTAGTTCCCAACTCCCAAGAATAAGATGAAATGAAAAATTGACTCACAATTCATATAATTTGCTTCCTTTATTACCTATTCAGAGAAAATTTATTTTTATTTTTTCTTTCCAAGTAAATTCAGACTGTAAAATTGATAATCACCCATTTAATCGGATAAGGATCCTCTCCATTTGGAAATCTCTCCATTTGTCCATTTCATGGTTCAGATTTTATTTCACAAATCTAACGATATATAAACTGCCTTGTCATTTAAAATTTTAAATGACATGGCAATCTGTACACTGTTAGATCTGTGATATTTAATCTAGACCATAAAATGGAGACTCTCCATTTTATTACAAATGGAGAGGATCCTTATCCCATTTAATCGAGGAGTTGGGTAAAGCTTTTTAGGTCTGTTCTTTGCATGTTTAGTGTCTAAAATCCATAAAATTATTCAATATATTCGGTATATTACACGTCTTTCTCACATACAATCCAATTCACTAGAATCCAAAGTCAACCTCTCCTGTTAAGTTTATTATTGTCTAAAAGTTAAAATCAAATGGGTTTTCATTATTCTTTTAAAAGGGAAAAAAAAGTTTAATTATTGAAAATTATAGCTTTTTCTCATAATTATGCCGGCTTCCTTTGATTGTTGAGTACATTTCAGCCAATGTTATTAGCTGCCAAACAATTTAAATGAAATAGTACAATATTCCCTTCTCATTTAATGAAAATTGTCTGTTCAAATTAACTTGCAGATCTTGGATCATGAAGACAATGCGATGATGAGGCCCTTGAAATTCTTAAGTTGAGAATACATACCCACATGGCTACATGTTACGTAGATAGCCTATGCATTTTGATTATTGTAAGTCCTCTTTACTATATTTTGAATTGGTTATGATATCTTTTAATTCTTTAATTTAGAGCAATAAATAGAAATTTCCTTTACAATTTGTTTCTCTCTATGCAGGATCATAATTCACAGCCGTGAAGTTTGAATAATCAATGATATGATCCTGTTTCATGGTTGGGTCTTTCTGACGAAAAAAAAAAATACAAAGTTCAGAAATGATTTTGCCCGGGAAAATTTGTATTTGTATTTGTGTTTGTATTTTTTTCTTTTTTGGTGAGTGGGAAAATTTGTATTGATTACCACAAAAGCACATTGGAGTAATATCTTACCAACATTTTTAGGAAATAGAAGATAGTGGAGCTTACATTGGGGACCATTGCTGTCACTAATCTGGAATTTGAAACTTTGTCCATGTCATATAACTTTAATGCCAGACCGGTCCATTTATCTTTGAACAAGTAAAAGGTAGCACCAAGCCACCAACTGACATAAAAAATGTTAATTAATTATATATTATTCATTGCTCTTGTTCTTGTTTTCTTTTCTTTAAATACAATTCACACAACGCTGCTAGTTGCCCATGAACGGGTTTTTTGATTTAAAATTCAATCCGTCGATGATCACAACTTTGTGGTTGTGATATCTTTTGAGTAGTTATTACTCATTTCATCGGAATTCATCGTTGTTCCTACCTACCAGCACACAACATATCAGTGGATTGTGGTAGAAGTTGTGGGAAATGTTATGATCCTAAACATTTTGTTAAAATTTGACTAAATTATACTTTTCCTCAATGTTTAGAGTGTTTTAATTTTAATTCCTTGCATTTTAAATTTTGTATTTTTGTCCCTAGTGTTTGATTTTCAAAGTAGTTAACACTTATCTTGTATATCTCTGTGAGTGTTATATCTATTAAATGCCAATCAACATATGATGCAAACATGAGTGAAATGCTTACATGCCAAATGTTGCCACATCATACAAAAAAGTTTTCGTTTTGTTTTATATTTTTTCCTCCCTAATTCCCATGCATCGAAATAAAAAAAAAAAAATTTAAAGACAGAGACAAAGTAGTGGTCGGAAGCCCAATGTGGAGTTTGACGATGAGCCCTGGTCATAGGGTCCAAATCTCTCGCCTAAGTTGTCGTCATCATATTTGGACTAGAGTGAAGATAATACGACGACACAACATGTGGAGTTGGAGGAGGAGATCGAGCTACCTCCAGCCACTCAGGGGCATAGTCAGGAATTATTTTATGGGGGGCTAATTATAACTTATAAGTATATTTTTTTGATACCCTACCATGAGAGGTCCTTACCCTTACACCATTGCAAATTTTGAAATTCACACTAAGCAGAGACGGCACTTAGGAAGAGAAGAGAAATTTTGATAAGTTGATGTGTTGTGTTGACAAAATGAGAAGAGAAAGAAAGATAGGGAAAAAAAAAGTTAGAAAAAGTAAGTTTGTACAATCTTGGAAAATAAGAAAGAAGAAAAGAAAAAGCCAAATGGACAAAAAAGCTATGGAAAGAAATTAATGGGTAAGGGGCAGCCGAAATAATTAATGGGTATGTAAGGGGTGTTGGAAATATTTTAAGAATGAACATACTTTACTCAAAGAAAACAAACATAAATCTGAAAATAATCAACCCAAAAAATAGACTGAACAAAAACTTAAAATCAGTTTAGGAACAAACTCATCAAGCTATAGAATCACGCAATACCATTGTCCTTAAAGGTTAATTTGTGCCACCCGGAGTGATTAACTCGGTGCAAACGGTTTCCTTGACACTCAACCCCCAAGATTAGACTATAACAATAATCTTCAAGTTGGATGCACTTCCAAGCATGAAGATTCAAGAACAACCACCTCTAAAATATTTCTTGCCAACACAAAAAATGATTGAGAAGATTTCTTTAAGAAATTAAAGAAAACTAAAAGAGAGAGCTTGATATTTCTGACCAAGAAAGAAGAATGAGAGCACAAAAGAGTAGTTATTTTTTCTGCTCAAAACTGGTTCAGCTGAAGCTATTTTTAAGGGCAGCAAGACTAAGCTTCCAAAGGAAGCTTAGCAAGCTCAAACGGGTCCAAGGAGACAAAGCATTAAATTTTTGTGGTTGATGGGATTGACATAAGGACCATGGGAGACTTTCTTTTGTTTTATTCTTCTTCCCAATGTTGACACAACTTTCTCTCTCTTTGTTTTGTTTTCCAAGACCACTCACACGGGTAAGAAAAGGCATGGGCATAAAAGAACAAAATGTAACATTAATTGTGTTTGTAACACACGAATACAACAAGGGGTAGCTGAAATGTAAAGTGTAACAGTCAAAAAGTAATACTGCAATAGTTTAAAATTTACAATTCAAAAAACAAAAGAAAAAGTTAAATGTTGTTTTAAAGACTAATCTTTTTATGTTATTTGAAAAAAACATTATTGTCCATTAATTAAAATCATTGAGTAAAATTCAGAAGGGAAAAAATTCAAAAGGGGGGCTGGTTATTATATTGGAGAGGCTAAACTTTAATTGCCATATACTCTATTAAGGAAAATTAAAATTTGGGGGGGGGGGTGGGGGGCAAAGGAGCAACGTAGCTCCACCCCTGCAGCCACTATTCCTTTCTCGTGCCTTTTTTGGCTATGCCAATGGCATTGACTGAGCCCATAAGCTCGTTGGCTCACTTGCCACCATCATTCATGGCACTACCTTTGTCGTCTTACCTACACTTGGCTTTGAACTAGAGTTTTGAGTCGTTTGAATGAGATGTGGGGGGTTAAAGTGAGTTTTTCTTTATCTTTTTTGGGTATTGTGATTGAATTGTGGGGGTTTGGTAGGTCAATTTGTTGCAGAATTTATGTCGAATGTGTGGTTTTCTTGGCTGTTAATGTTTTGAATTCTATTTTGGAGACCGTTCGAGTTTAGCTATTGAAATCAAATATTTAGATACCGATTTTCATTCATTCACAATTTCAGAGTTCTTTGAACTCCCTGGAGGAGGGCTACTTGGGCCCTAAGTGGTAAGTACCTTTTGGTCTTCGGCCCATGTGGTGAACCGGGTAATCCTTTGCCCAACTTTCGTTGGCCTCAGCTTTGTTAAGTCCACCTTAGAATTGTAAAACCTTGCATGCATAACATAACGCATCCAATCAAGTTTAAAGTTTCCAATTACATTCTGCCATGCCAGCCATGGTCTCTTCCTTAAAGCCATAACAACAACACCTAACCTCAAAAAGAAAAGAAAAGAAAAGAAGGTAATACGTTGTCAAAAGGCATTTAATCAAGCCGTTGGTGGGCGATCATTATCTTTCTTTTAATAAATGCGTTTTGTGAATAAGCAGTCGTAAATGTGTTGTGTTTATATTCTCCTACAACTTTATAAGGCGGTGGACTTTTTATTTATTTTTAAAGAGCCCCATGACCTATACAGGTTTGTCCTTTCCTTAATAAATTATAAGGGGATAAAAATAGAAAAGAAAGAATTGAGATATTTCCTCTCACTTGAAGGTTCGAAGGTGTTAGTGCCTTCCACTAACCTTGCCCGATTTCCTCACCAATTTAAACATTAATGTAATTTCAATTTGGACCCTCTCTATTTGTAATCACAACATTGCTCGCCATTTCCCCATTTACCTGGGTGAAATAAACTCTTATTTAGTCTCATCAAGTTGAAGAACAATATGAATTGGGTGATTCGTAATCATAATTTTTTATAGTTCTAAACTTCTAATAAATAAATAAAACCTTACCTAATTAAATGGTTTAAACTTTCTCTAGACAAATAACTCTTTCATAGCTCCATCGACCATCAAGTACGGGTCCAGAATCCAGATCCTTCTTTTTTAGCCTTGACACATAGCAAAGTGCCAAAAGCCTCTAGAAGTTTCATAAGTATCGGTCCAGATCCTTCTTTTTAAGCCTTACACTATCAAGTTATCAACTACACCCATCTCTTATGCATGCTTACAAACTAACCAGCAAGAATGCAATATACGTGAACACCTTTCAAATTCTACATGTTAGCCTAAGATGTCTCTTTCTCTTATGGTATAAGACTGAAAATTAATAGACAAAAGCCAATGTCTTTGGAAATGAGGGTGGTAGTGGAGAACTTGACAGGAACTCTCTTCTATATAGAATTGGGCAATGATGCTACACTCGCTGATCTAAAGAAGGAAATTGAGGACCAGCAGAATCTCCCATCTGACCGTCTGATTCTAATTCTCGACACCAATCGTAGCCATCGGATGAACGACGATGGAGATGGGGTTTCACTCGTTGATTGTGGGGTCAAAGATGGCTCCCATATTTACCTCTTTTTCAATCCTCTTGATGATGGGTCCACTCATGATGTTGTGTTCAATTGGCCTGATTGATTTTTGGAGTAGACCCATGAAATGAAAATCACCTAGTTTGATTTTTATCTTTTATTAACAACTTGTATCTTGTTGATCATATAGATGAAGATTAAATGTTAGTACCAAGAGAGAGCGTAGTGTAACAAAACCATTAGCTATAAAGATGTGTAAGCTGATAAGACTAGTTGCAACCATCAAGTTTCTTCTTTTTTCTTAACATAGCATTGGCTTTGTGTTACTTTTTGTTAGCCCTTCCCCTACTTCACAGTAATTTATTAAATTGTTGGTTCTAACATGACTTTAAAGTTTTAACTTATAATGTTTCTCCTTTGCTTGGTTGATAGTAAGAATTGAAGCCAAGACTTGTTTCTATCTTTTACCATCAGGGCGGAACCACAGACAAGCGTGGGGCTATGAACCCTGTAAAATTTATAATAATAATAAAAAGAAATCCTCTTTATAATATATATATATATAATATTAACAATTTTAAAGATTTAATTTATAAAAATTGAACTTATTACTCCAATAAGAAATTTCAGATTCCGCACTTAATTGTTTATCATCAATATTCCAAGAGAGAGTCATGACATTCACACAAGTGTGCACACATAGTGAATGCATATAGATATGTCAATTTCCTTCTTCTATTCGTTTAAGGGAAATTGAGCTGTTCTATGAGAGAATCAAGCAATTCAATAAAAGAATAAGAAAAAAGAACCGAGTCCAGACCATATATATAAAGCCCTTGTTTGGTTAATTAAACATTACATATTAGTTAGGAAGTATTATTATTCAATTACCACATTTTGTTCTAGTGTTGTTAAAGCAAATACTCTTTTGGTGTTTAAGCATAGCTTTGATGATTCTTACCACATTTATTCTGTTTTAAATTTAAATTCCAACCATGCATAGAAACTTGTAGTATCTCAATTTCCACTTTGACTGATAGTCCCTTTAAACACATAGAGAGAATCCCCATTTTCAACACCATGCCACTGGAGGCTGCAATTGTCACGCATGATCCTTTGCTTGTGTATAAACAAATATTCATCAATGGGAAGAATTTTTCTGCTCAGTAATAACTGCCTCAAGTCATTAACAGTGCATGAGTCCTTCATTTCTAAAGGAATGTTGGCTGCATTAAGCAAACTAGAAGAAGTTTGCACTGCCAGACTTAGTCTTCTCGATAGAGGTTCATACCTTGGACGATTCGTGGTCTTGAGGAACACAATTATTTCAGAAAATTCGCGTATGCCATACACACTGAGGTTGCGAAATTCTTCTTCTAACTCTATTCCAGAATAGAAAAGTGACATTCTTTTGATGGATGTACCAACAATGATATTGATTTTCTCTTTCAGACTATGCACAGTTTCTGTTGTGTCTACCTCTAAGTTAAACTGCCTAGCCGGAAATTTCACTACAATTTGGAATTTACTACAATGGTTCAATGGAGGGAACAAAATCATGGATTTGATAGTGAGGTCAATTTTTGTACCTTCAGTGACAATTGGATAGTCTTCCATGTCAAGCCCATCTACCAATTCCCATCCAGATACCAAGAGAGTTTGTGAACCCACAGGGACACCTAAGAGTTGTTCTAGCTTCATTTTAATTTTTAGAACAGGTTAGAGTCATGTAAGACTAAATGAGTCCTAACAAAGAAAAGAGCTAAGAACAGAATCTCTCTACCTTTAATGGCTAGCTATTAATAAGTTTATGAGAACCACAAATCATTGCTTTGCTTCCCATAAGAAGGGATTTAATTTTTAGAGTCATGTAAGATAAATGAGTCTTCTTATCTGTATGTTAACTTCATTCTGATTGCATTGTTGCTTGCTATGACTCATGCAGAATACGCTTGCAGCTTGCTATGAGTTTAATTCTTTGTTAGCATAGCCAGTATCTTATATAACAAAAGGTATAATCATATTTTACATGTACTCATAGTATTAATGATCATGTTAGTACTTTGTACATTTTCATTGATAACAATTTTTTTTTCCTTTTATAAAAGCCTACTACTCTTTTAATTACTTCTAGGGAAAGTGCTTGCCCCCATATAACTACTCTTTATGTGGTAGTTATATGATTCCAAAATTTTCAATTTATGCATTCTTAAAGAAAAGATATTTATGAAATGGTTGTTGTAACTACCTAGAGACTCCAACATCAACATGACTGGTAAAATAAGAGCAACATGGAAATTTTGATTTTCTATAGAACTTGTGCAACATGGAAAGAAATCCATTTAAATAAATAGGTTCTCTAATTGTAGGTTGTTGATCGTTTCACAAGATCTACATGCTTACTTCTGATCTACAACTTTTATGGTCAGTGTCTTTAGTTTACTCACTAATCTGCCTTGGCAAAAGAATTTGTTGACCAGACTTTTCCACAAAATAATGAAGATTTCTTATGTATTATTGAAAAATCGGTTAATTGGGAACCACGTCTCACGAAATGGAAGTCATTTAGTTCGGATTTCCTCTTCCCCTGCACCAAGGATTTTTGTTTATTTTGAAAAACGGATAAATTTTCATTTTCGTGCCCTCAAATTAGATGGCATCGGTAGTAATGACAACAGGTCGGATTTGAGTCGAAAAAATCCTTTCTAAATCTAAACTCTCGAATTATTTTATTTTCCAAACCTTATTAACTTTCAATAAGGTTTAAACCATAAACCTGCTTTAAACCCACCCTTTAAACCCATTTTTGGAATTAGTTGGCCAAACAATATTCTTTCAAAGTTATTTAGGAAAATAGATTTTTTTTTTTTAATCTCATGTCTACAAAAGATGAGTTCCACATGAATCTTATCTCTTGAAAAGTAGAGTTTGAGTTCAAGTAAGTATATCTTTTGAAAATATAGGTTGCAAGTCCAAAAAGTTGGGTCCTTCTTCCTTTGTTTTATTTTTTCATTTTTTGTCTTTTCTTCAATTTAGAAAGTCCCCATAATCGCTATTATATATATATATATAATTATTTCTATTAGAAATATAATATTATTATATAAATTATGCATTTTCATTTATTTCCGTTCAAGGTTCAACTCCCAAATAAAATTACTTTCCATTCCTTTCATTATTTTCAATGATCTAAACAAGAAAAAAGATCAATATTTAATTTATTTCCATTCACTTCCATTATTTTTCATTCTATCAATTCTATTATGTCCCTTTTATTTTATAAACTCCCAAACATATAGTATAATAGACTACACTTCACAATACTGGGTCTCGAAGCCCAACATATTAGTGGACGATACAACACAACATTAGGCCTCCAAACTAAATGGACTACACATGTCATTGGGTCTTCAAGCTCAACAAAATCAAGAGGTTCTACAAATTCTTGGGCTCCTCCAGCCTAATAAATCAATAAATAAGGGAAGGTCTTTTAAGGCCGCGAATTTGCATGTCATGTGCCTTCAAATTTAATCATTCTAGTATAAATCATGGACTTCCCGAGGAAAATATTATCAAACCAAATGTATTCTAACTTAAGACATATTAGTTATAATGATTTAATATATAATATCTGAAATACTTTAATAATAATACGTCATCTAATAAAAAATATATGTGACGTTTTAAACCAACAAACATTTCAGATATTGAGTCATAATTTTTATTAGGTGGCGTGTTATTATTGGAGCATTATCAAGATTGTATATTAAACCATTGTAGCGAATATAGTCCCATTTGGCCTTCTCGCATGTCCTAATCCACTTCCAAACAAGCAAATCTTCACAAGCTCTCGAGCCTGAACTTTCTAACAGAGCAACCATTGGTCCTCAAGTTCCAAATACCATGGTTTTAAAAACCGGACCGGACCGGCCGGTTCAACCGGGGACCGGTGCCTAATCAGGTCCGGTTCTCTGAAAAAACCGGAAAAATGAAAAAATTAGGCCAAAAACCGGAAACCGCCGGTTCGACCGCCAAAACCGCGAACCGGAGCGGTTGAACCGGTTTTGGCCCGGTTCACTTAATCACAAAACACACCGTTTTTGTCTCTTTTTTTTTTTTTGCTTATCCTAACCCTAAGCTTTATCTATTTTCAGTTCCCCCTTCAGTTACGCCGCTTGCCCCTCTGCCTCACGCACGCCGCTTGCCCCCTCGCCTCATGCCAGTGTCTTCCTCACGCCGGTGACTGACTTTCACTCTCACTCACGCCGCTCTCTCCCTCCCGGTCACGCTCTGTCCATCTCTCTCACTGTCTCGGTCTCTCACTCTCACTCTCACTCTCACGGTGACTCACGGTCTCGCCTCCGGCGTCTCTCACTCTCACTCTCACGGTGACTCACAGTTCAGGTATTTGATTTTAATTATTTTTTCCCCTGTTTTTTTTTTTTTTGTTCTTTAAAAGCACATTTTGGATCATAATTTTGGATTTTTTTGTGGGTTTTTCTTTTTGTTGGGTTGTGCAAGTGAAAATAAAGCTTAAACAGCTTCAAATTTGAACTGGGTTTATGGATTTTTAATGTGATTTATCTCTTATTAGCTTTGTGTTTTTGGAATGAGTCCTGCTTTACTTCCTAAACATGTTGCTGCGGTTGTTAAATATCAAAGAGATCCACTGTTAAATATTAAAGCGCTTGCAATGTTTAGTGCAAAGTTGATTTGCTTTTAAAGCAAAATATAAAATGTGGAATTACTCATTAAATAATTTGTTTGTTGGCTATTTTTGTTGTTGAAAATGTTTGCTGCCAGTCTGTTATTGTGTGAAAAGTTGAAATGGATTCTACCTCCACACCATCTACAACCGGGTCATCTGTAAGGGGAAAATGTGATCCAACATAGAGTCATGTACTTGAAGAGGTGAATGATGGAAAAAGTAGTTTTAAATGTCTATATTGTGGGAAAGTTTATAAAGTAGTCCAGCATGCTATATATTTGTTAACACTATATTATTAGTTACAAATTTTTTTTGTATTTATTTAATTTTAAAATTATTAATTAATTATTTATGACGTCATCGATTCGACAGTCGGACCACTAGTACGGGAACCACTCCCCTTTTCGGTTCTCTTCCCAATCCGGTCTTTAAAACCATGCCAAATAAAGAGTTTGAACCAATTAGATTTTGAACTTTTCCAACATCATTAATTAGCAGCCAGATCCATGACTCAAATTATATAAAATAAACATATAATTAAAAAAGACTCATACATTCTGTCATACTCATACATCAGAATTGTACTCCAATTAACATTATTTTGCTTAAAGTGGTTTAGCAAAATATGCCAACCATATAAAGGTACACATAAACAAAGTGGCTTTCCATGTGTTTAATACGTAATAAGTGAATAAAATATTTTGTTTGTCTCAATGACCCGATTCCATACCAATTAAAATAATTTATAGCATGCATAACATAATCACAGTAATCCTATTGTATTTTAAAAATTCATCATCTACACATTTATAACAATATCTTACTAATATATTTTAAGGGATACACGTTTCTTACTATATCCTAATATATTATAGCAAAGACTTAAGACTTAATTATTGTTGTTTGTAGCTTCATATGCAGAACTTTGTATAGTAATTAAAGGTGACAAAGGGAAAATAAAATAGGCCTAGATATTACCAAAAAAAAAAGTTACAATGGTAACAAAGGGAAAATAAAATAAAGTATATTATAAGTATCCAAATTCGGATAATGTTAAGTATATAAGTCTTTCTCTCCTTCGCCACTTGGGTATTCGGCCCAGTGGTAATCCCCTCCCCAAAAAAGCTCCCCTCTATGAGGGTGTGGGTTCGATCCCCAGGATCTTCAAAATATACGTGTGTGTGAGTTTAGATTAGAATTTCTATCATATTTCAAAAAAAAAAAAAAAAAAAAGTCTTTCTCTCCTTCTCAACAAGACTATGAAATACATGTGCGTTTGGATTAGTTTTTTTAACTGAATAACTTATTTACTTATTTGTTGAAAATTAGTAGATATACAATTATATCTTAAAAAAAAGAAAAAGAAAAGAAAAAGAAAAGGAGGTTTGAAAAGGTTGTACAATTAGATGATGAACATTACAAGTGGACAGAGTTTTGTATTATAGAGCATGATATTGAAACTGCTTATCATGCAGGCTCCTATAGTGAAAACTGAAAACTAAAAAGGAGCTCATATAAATCACATAGGTTCATGGATGTTAGGTGTATGATGTATCACAGATTCACAGTGCAAATGGTCCAATGATTACATTAATTAATTCTACTTATAGATTTATCAACAAGTTTACACATAAAATTATTTTCAAAAGTACAAAACTTGATCGATAGAAGTCGTGTTGAGTAAAAACTTCCCAACATTAATATATTGCATAGCTTTCAGATTAATGAGCTTCAACAATAATTGTGAAGCTGCCGTCAAAATCATAAGCATGGTTATGATTATTGGTAAATGACATGAACAAGGTTTCAAACGAAAAGAGAAGGAAAAACAAAAACAAAAAAAATAAAATGATTATGATTTAGATGTCACTTGTAGAACGTATTAGGCAAGATTCCATTTGCAATTAGCTTTTTCTCGTTTATCTTTTTAGTTTATGTTGCTCATGTATATTTTTTAAAGCCTCATTTTTTTTTTTTAGTACAAATATATTTTAACTCACTTTCAAAATAAAAAATCAAATAAGTTGATGTCAAATGGAATACCATTTATTTTTTGTCTTAAAATTGAATATGCAACCCTCTAAAATATCACATTTTTTAAGTTGCAATTATTTTTTTACATAATAAACAAAATAAATTCATCAAAATGAATGTATGAATGTACCTAGAGAGTACGGGAAAGAGAACAAAACTATGTATCTTGTATTGTATTCTTTGTTGCGTGAGAGAAAAAAGAGTTGATTTAATTAAAAGTTTTGGGATGCTACGTACCCACTGGGGTGTTCGTAGAATTCTTCTATTGTACTTTTAAATTAAGCCTAATAATAATTTATTTCTCTAACTCAAGTATATATGAGAACAATTTTTTGTATTTATTTGATGTGAAGAAGCTAAATTCATTAAATTATGATAATTTGAAAAAAGTATTATATTAATCTTGAAAGTTTTTTAAAACCTGATAATTTTTTTGATCTTGATGGTATTGATTTATTTTCAAACTTAAGAGTCTTATAAAATATTTTACCAAAAGAAAAAAAGACAGCGACAAATATATTTAATTTTATCAAGGAATTGAATTATTCCAAATGCATCTATTGCATATAGAATAGATCTATTGGCAAGAGTGGAGGCAGTTATTAGTCATTTGGTGGTGAAGGAATTCCAAATTCCTTGTGCTCATGCTCCTGCATTATCACCCCTTCCTCTGAGTTTGTCTCTATGCCCAAAATCAGCTGCAGAGGAGGTCAGAAACTCTTAAAGATTGTAATTAAGAAAATTTTAACTTTTGAAGTCTGGGGGTGAAGTTCTCTCTCTTCTTTGCATGTGTGTGTGCATGCACGTGCGTAGATAATAGGATTTAGATGCAAATGGTCTTTGGAGTTTGGACTAAATAGCACCTCCTTGCCCCATAAATAAGAGATAGAGGGTAAAGGGTTCGATCCTATAGGATACATAAGTTGTACTATTTACCTAGCAAATTGATAAGTAATAAGATTGTTATTCAGATTTGGATAATTTTTTCATGCCAAATAGGTATGCAGTATTTACTCTCCCAAGTCAGCCGATAATATATTCATACTGAATGTGTGTTCTGATTAAATGTAAAGAGAAAAGACTGTACTTAAGAAAAGGGTGTGACTTGTGAGACCAGCAATACTTTACCAATGGAAACTTT
The DNA here is from genome assembly GCA_907173295.1 of Fagus sylvatica. NCBI lineage: Eukaryota > Viridiplantae > Streptophyta > Magnoliopsida > Fagales > Fagaceae > Fagus > Fagus sylvatica. Next base: position 2,029,862 of record OU015771.1, on the reverse strand, counting down.
TAACAGTCATCAGATTGAATATTCATGAATAAAGTTGCAGATTAATAGAATTGTTTCAATAAAAAGACAGCATGTTCACTGATTACTGGAGAGGATAAATAAAAAAGTGTTTTTTCTTAAAATGCTAGTGCAGAAAAATTGTTCTTGAAGAACATATAGCAAACTAAGGAAATAAAAAAGTTACATTGGTAGGGATAAAAGACAACATTTCATGCTCTAGCTGAAGGCTTGATGTTTTGTTTAAGTGAAAGCTTTTCTGTTAGTTGTTTGGGGAGTAGATTTTGGAGATGTGATTGGAAAAGCCTCACTCGTGTTGCAATTTCAGACCAGCATATAGACACTTTGGTGAATTAAATAAAATGCTAACCTATCAATCAGCATCATTTACATGATTTCAATAGATAGCTTATTAATGTCATAAATATAAGGCTAAGCAGCCTCATTTGACTGTATGAAATAGGAATACACTTCTTTTCTTGACTTTATTTTTCCTGAACAAATGGAGTTAAATTGGTAGAACATAGGATTCATTGGAAGTACATAAACCTTTGTTGGATATACAAAAAGGAAGATATAAAAAAGAAACACACATATATATACAAAAAAATTCTTTTGGTTTATTCCCCAAAGAATTGTATTATATAAAGTACATAAAATTACCTTTCCAGATATAGAACACTGGAAAAGAAATAAATAAATTGTGTCATTCCTACCATGTCTAGTCTTTTACAGGCTGATTTTTGTTGGTTTACTATTTTCATTCTCTCTAATCTCGTATTTACATCCAAATCCCATGCAACAGTTAGGACACACATTCCTGCCATGTGTGCTTGCTGGGCTAAGTAATGCACCACAGTACTTGGTCAAGAACAATGAGTGCATGGAAAGGGGTTGCGTGTTGGCAGGTGATGTTGATAGTGTTGTTCTTCCTATAGATGCGTGTGGAGGAGATGGTGCTCTTGCTTTTGCAAGAAGCAAAAGTAACAAGGTATAATATTAGACACAATTCTGTATTCTTCCTGTTTTTTTCTTTTCTCGATTAATAATGGGGGTTGAATATGCAAAGAGAAAATTGGCTTATTGGAAGTTTTGATTCTTAGTCACCTCAGTCCACCTTATGCCCTCAATAATTTTAATGATGAGCAATTGAGTTTTGGGTTTCAGTGCCTTAATTATTATTATTTTTTTGATAAGTAATAGAGAAGTTTTATTAGAAAGGGACAACCTTGTGTGCATAAAGTATGAATACAAGAGTGCCAAATAATTACAAAAATTGGGGGGAGTAAGCCTTACTTATAACTAATGTTGGTTTTGATACAGCCACTTATTATTACTGTGGAGGAAAATGAAACAGTTCTCAATGATACACCGGATAAACTTGGAATTGAAGTGGTATGTTTCCTAATATTCTTACATCCTTTTCCTTCTTTTTGTTTTCCTTCTTTTAGGTGTTCCCAGAAAAATTTCAATGAAGAATTAATATTTATGGCCCCATGGATGATAATTAGTGTTTTTATTCCTGTGTTACCGAAAAGGAAAAAAAGAAAAGAAAAGAAAAATAAAATGAAGGCAAAAATGCTATATTTCCTCACTTTACCTTTTTTTTCATTGTCCATTTGAACACTCCTTCAAATTTACCCAAAGAAGCTGGTAGCACCTACCATGATTGGGATTTACTTTACCAATGAACTTGCTTAGTCCTAGTGAACTTTATCAATTGAGCCACTTCCATATATCAGTTTCTAGCTTGCCTAGAGTTGTGAGACCGTTTTAAGATTTGCTTTTTGAAAGTTTTTGAGAAATTGTTATTCTTTCTTCTTTTGGAGTCACATTCTGAAGCAATGCCTGCTTACCTTTGATATTCTTTTTAAATGAAGATTTTGGAGAATAGGACAATTGGATACAATAATTTGGACAAGGTACCTTGGTATATCATACAGTTTTCATAGTCATGTCTTAGGAAGATTGATATGTTTGTAATTGCAATTTGCCACACACAAAATGAGGAAGAGTAATGAAAGGAAAAATTGAAAGAGAAATAAAAAAGAAAAAGGATCAGTGCCCATAATATGCTGTCAAAATCATCTTTAGTGATCATTGCCAATGAGCTCTAGGCCTCTAGCTCAACTGGCACCTTCTCGCCTTATAAGTTTTAGATTGTAAGTTCAAGACCTATTGGGTATGTGTGCAACTTACCAATAAAAAAAATCATATTCAGTGACCATTGGAATCCATTCTTCCACCAAACTTCCATAAGCTTTTTATTCATTTCTCTGATGTTACTCCCAAAGGAACTATATTTATATATGGCTATTGAATGGGAATTCACCTCTCATACAGATCAAGGTCTCAAACTATTGGGAAGCCATAGGTGTTATTGCAGCTCACAAGGCAGGAATAAACCCACATTCACTCAGAAGAAACAGAATAAACAACATTCCATGCAGTTCCACTATGCTTTCTAACGGTTATGTATTTTCAAGGACTATGTCCATCACCTGATTAAAGCCGAGACATTATTTATTTAAGTTATATTAAAAAAAATATTTAAAAGTTAATTTTTGACTCATTGCAAGCTCTAGCTGGTTTACAATATAAGTTGATGTAGCCATCTTGAAAGAAGCACAGGCCACACCGGAATCATCAACGTGAGGTTAGTAGGCATTTTGTTTTGGTCTAGCATGTAGTTTTGTTTTGATGGTAACTTAAAACAACTTTTCAATGCTTGTGATTTTGGGTCCCTTGAATGTTTCAGAACATTTGTTATGATCAGATGTAAACATCAACTTCTCGTACGTTAGAACTACATGGTCAGTTCTGTAATGTTTGTATCGTTTAGCTGGCGGTGGCCCTTCTAAAGCGTTTATGATGCTGATTTATAAGTCTGTAATAGCCATAGTGATGCTGATTTATAATTCTGATACAACCATAGTTTTGTTATTGTGTTTGTTCATATCTGCTATGGGTTCTTTGGTAAGCAAAGTTTTTAAAGCATTGCTTACATTTTGAGAAAAAAATATTTTGTGACAATTAATCTAACTTCAAACAATCATGAGACTGAGATCCTTAGAAGGAACAGAATAAACAACATTCCATGTCACATCCAACTAACTTTAAACACATTATTTATTTAAGTCATGTTATACTGGTATATAACATACTTGGTTTTTTTTATTTATGAGAACATGTCTCCCCTTTCCATTTATTGTGTTTTCAAAAAAAAATTATTCTTTGTGACCCTGAAAAATGGCGCAAAAGAAGCAACCGAAAAGCTACAGGCAAGCTTCTACACCGGAATCCTGAAATTTTGTTCGGTCTAGGTTTTGTTTTGAGTCCCTTGAAAGAAAAGAATAATATAAGCTTGGTATTAATTGGCCCTTCTATTATGTATAGCAAGTTTATATAATCCTATAAAGTAATTGATTTTATGATGGGTTCTTTGGTATAATAATTTTGAGAAACTGCTTTGAAACTAACTTTAAACAGTATTGGTATATAACATAACATGATGAAAAATGGAGCTTCCCTGAAAAGGAAAAGAAAAGAATAATATAAGCTTGGTATTATGAGTTATGTTAGATATAATAACTGACGTATTGGGATGCTTCCCTATTATGAGTCTTGAGTATTCGGTTCCAGTGATAATCCCCATTTCTAAAAAAGCTCTACCCCTCTACGAAGGTGTGGGTTTGATAAGTACCCTATTTTATGGTATATGGTTTCCTACCAAAAAAATTATTATTATTATTGTTATTATTTTTTTTTATATAGAGGTACGAGGCCATTTCATTTTAGATAATAAAAGCAAAAAGAAGTGAGCTTTTCTAGAGTTGTTAGTGCAAATCATTCTTAGTTCTTAAAATCTAATTCATATATTTGAAAAGGAGTGGATTAGATTTTATAACGTTATCAGCATTTATACAAACTAGCGTATGACCCGCATAATGCGCGAGATACACTTATTTAATATGAATAACAAAAACAGTAAAATATGTTAATTTGTAGGTATAGTAGCTAAATTTATAATGAAATTTAATGTACTATATTGTGTATATAAATTACTATCATTTAAACCATTGAAATATCTGAAAAAAATTACATCAAGTCAAATGTATAATGATTAACTACATTAAACACATAGAAAAAGTTTATATGAAAAGACAAATATAGGTTAGTAGGAAGAAGTTGAAGTATCAATATCTTTAGTTAGGCATTAATTGTTTTCCAGCTGTATTTGTCATTAACCTGAATTCAAAATTTAAAATATTATTATCAACAAAAAAAAAAAAAAAAAGGCAAAACAATCATATAATTGAATTCAATCAGGAAGTTAAATACAACAACTAATTAACTCTTCCTAAGGTTTGTCCATTTTTTATTACGTTATTAGTAGATTTTCATTGTCCAAAATGGTAGGAAGGATTCTATTAACCCCCAAAAAAAATGTCCTAAAGATACCAACTTTTTCTTTTGGTGGCAATAAATCAATAAAATGCAAAGGAAATTTTTTCTCATATCACTGACTCGTTGATTCCCTTGCTAAGAATCTTGCAATTCTGCAGAATTTATAAGGAAGTTGGGAGGAGGAGCTCCAAGTTTGATTAAATTAAAACTAACTTCAAAGGGAAGAATCAAGGTGGTGGGGTTAAAATTGGCTTAGAAATGCATAAATTTAGCATCTTTGGTTGGAGAAGAATGGGAAAAATTCATTAGAATGTGTATAAGAATGTTAATTATGTTATAAGTTCAATTTTGCAAGATGTCAAGTTTAGACTAAGTATGAAGGTTGGATTGTTTTCATGTTTGGACAGTGAGCTTAGACTTTGTGTGAGGTTCTCAGGTGACTTTGTATTGGTAGTTATATGCGTTTTGTTTTGATGCTCAGTTCAGTTAGTATCTGCTTGGTTCTCATGGTTTCATGATGTCAGGAATGTCCTTGTGCTTCTTTCCTCTATTTTAAGTGTTGAGAATCTTCTGCAAGTTTCTGCATTATTTAAATTTTCTGCATTATTTGAAGAATCAAGTAAGAAAAAAAATGAATTCAAAGAAGTAGCATACCGCTTGAAAATTTGAAAAGCAAGCAAAATAAAATAAGCCACAAACCATAAAAAGTGCACTGGAGAACCCGAGTAAGATCAAGGACGAACAAAACTGTAGAGGAAGTGAGAGAGAAAATCAAAAAACAAAAAGAAAGAGAGAAAGACTAAGTTTATTTTGATTAATTCCAATATAATCACTTGAAAACGACTAAGGTTAACGTCGATAGTTACTATGAAAATGAAATCAAACATTAAAGGAAAACTAAAAAATTACATATCAATTATTTCAAAAATGGTAGAAAAACTAAAAATATATAATAAATGAGATTCCATCATATTTATATTTCATTACCCAGATCCAAGTGATAGGCTACACCATTGCATTATCTGTTAAACCACTTGAAGGATTTGTTTTTTCACCTATTGCTGTCATAAACGATGATATGGGTTGTCTTTATAAACGATGGCAGAATAGGATTATTCATGTATTTCATCTATAGTTCCAGCAGAACTTATGGAACCTCCATTATACAAAGAAAACCCTTTGAGCATACTCATGACCATTCTATATAGCTTTTCTCATTTGCTTCAATATAGCCACATCTGTCTCTTCATTGAATAAAAGATTTATATTTCACTAAACCATATGATTGTAATTGGTCAACATATGAACAATGTTAACTCATATCAATGAGAAACATCTACCATGTACATGATCTACCCAATTTACATGTTCTACCCATGAACTTGGGTAAGTGGGATGCCTCAGCCTATGCATAAGGCAAAAGAGAAGGTTGACCAATGCCAATAAATTTCTTGATCAGGGTGTAAAAAATATAAAGGAGGGAAACTGGGATAGAAAGCAAAATCCTCAATATATATTGATGCCAATTAAATATTGCGGCATGCCAAATCTAAAATTTTTTAAACACCTGCTTATACTTATGACCTCTATGTCCTTCGATATTACAACCTTGCTTGTAGCTGAACCAACAAAACAATTTCCTCCTAAGACTACAACCTACTAAAGTAAGAATCTTCATGAGAAGTCTGCTAAAGCACCCAAACAAATAAATACTAAGTTGTAGATATATGAGATGCAATTATTGTAGAATAGTTTTCCATTCTCCAAATATATCAATTTTATGTGCTAGACTTAAGCAACTAACAGGGCCAACCTAGAGTTCAACAACCAAAGCAACAAATGTCGTATAGAAGTGGTCTAAGTATACATATTGCACAAATATACAACATTTTGTCAACATGATTCACATAAAAATAAAGAACGGATGGTGAAGAATTAGGGAGATGATAAGTCCTGTGAGAGAGAGCGTTAGATAGTTTTTTTTTTAGAAAAGAGCTTTAGATAGTTAACAATTAATTAAACAACGTATCATTTGACAAAATTAAACAATAAATAGACATGTCAAATTATTAAGATGTCTTTTAAATAAGTTAAATTATTAAAACAACGTATTATTTGAGAAATAAAAACAATTAATTTAGTGTTTTAATTGCTGATGTAGCAGTCACATCAGTGCCACATCAATTAATTGAGATGCCACTTGTCATTATGTAATGCATTCTTAATTTCAACGCCAATATCTTCTGCTATTATATATTATATAGATATAACTATTACTATTTGGGGTATCTAGCTTTTAAATTATTGATTACATGATAAAATCTATTCCACTCATTTCAAAACAGATAAATAGAAATTTAAATTTCAGTAGTTGACTTAAGAACTATAGAGAATTTTAATTTGAAAATCTTTTTTCGTGAATTCAGTAAAAAAAAAAAAAAAAAAAAACTTGAATGGAATTGGATTAGCTCCACTATTACTCTCATATTAAAATTTTGGCAACTTGGATGGAATTGGATACGTTCAAATCCATTCTGGAGTTAAATATACCTACTAGTAGGTTTACCTAGCCTAGAAAAGAAAAAGAATAAAATAAGAAAGAAACTAAATGAAGATATTATTTTCATAGATGTATCATTTTAGGTTACAATATAACCTGTTTTTTGCAAACCGAAGACTTTTTTTCTTTCTTTTCCCTTCTCTCTGGAAAAACAAGAAACTCTATTCAAACCAAAAACAACAGGCTAAAGCAGGACCAATAACAAACCAACGGTCAAACTGTTCACAAGCTTACATAACTCACTCCGCACAACTACCAAAAACCCAGGTACGGTATAAACCAACTTAAAGGAAATATATTCCCACAAATATAAATTATAAAAACTAATCACCAATTTGAAAAGAAAAAACAAATGCAAGAATATATGGATCCATTAACAAATGTCTTTTTACCTTGTAAATGACAAAAATTTTCGAGAAAATACCAACTATAGCATTACAAAGTCCCAACCAACACCGTCATGTCAGCATTTGGGTAGTGGCCAAAATGCAAGAATACACAACAATGGACAAATTCCCACCTGAATTAGTACAAACAACCAATTTGATAAGATTGTAATTTGTATTTTGTACAAAATTACTTTTACATAATACCACCGTTAATATCATAATTATTTTTAAAAAATTCTAGACTAGGGTTAGAAAAAAAAAATTATGAAATTTGTTATGTTATTAGATTTATTGTTTTTCAAAACGTTAGATGGGTTAAGTGGTTAACCAACAATTTTATTTAAACAAGAAGATTTAAAAGTGATTAAATTCATCATTTCTTAACAATTTAAGCATTTGAGTTAAGTGGCAGTTTACTATTGTAATCTGTCTATAAGAATATCTGGTTAGTCTATCAGTTTTAATAAGTGGGTTTCACACATGAGAGGTATTAGAATAAAGATTAAGTAATTCAAATTTACTATTTCTTTTTAACTTAAACGTCTAGATATAAGTGATATTTGATCAAAATAAACCCAACATAGTTCAAGTTTATAAGACCATAGGCATAGTCTTGAGCTCTTGCTTTTCTATCTCGATAATGATTGGAAAAGGAAAAAGTTTACATAGCCCATATTGGTATGATGAAATGATCAAAGAGCAATGCTATATATTCACAAAATTTTATTCCCAAGATTTCGTAAACCTTAATTTCTTTTATCCTTCCTATTGCATTGAAAATTAGATTCTCAAAATTAAAGATAGTGATTACATAGAGTTTCCAAAAGAGATAATTATTCAGCAAAAAAGAAAAAAAGAGAGGCTTTAATGCGTATCCCTTCTTTTATAAAAGAGGCCTTTAATGCAACGTAATGTGCAGCTCTCTTGGCACTTTGGCAGTGGCAAAAACAGTAGAGATGGGGCACAAGTACATGATGTACATGTGTTGAACGTTATCCTTCCCTTACAGAATTCCTCAACATCGCTTCACTTGGCTATTAAACATGTTAATGCTGAAACTAGAGTGATCCTAAACCTCTTTTTTGTATGTTAATTATAATTTTAGGAAAGCTAATTTTGTTGTTCATAATATTGTTAGGAGGACCTTTATGTGTAAGCCCGCTCCATTTCTTCCATTCCAGACTTTTGTTTTTCTTCCTAGGACTAGAGATGGTTTTAATTCCCCACCTTTGTAATTTTGTTGCTTTGTTTGTGTGTGAATTTTTTTACTATTCAAACAACATTGAGGGAGAGCCAAGAGGCTTTGGGACATTGTCCAATTCTTCCATAAAAGAGAATCTAAATTCAAATCTCTCCTCTCATTTGTTGGAAACCAGAAAACACAACACTAAGGTATAAAATAGAACCAAGATAACCATAATCAATGAATGAGTTTGTATATGAAAATTACTTGCAAAAAAAAAAAAAATTGTGTATGAATTTTCTAAACAAATTTGTCACCGTGACTACTGAATAATTTTCCCTTGTCGTTTTATATTTGAGTTATGCTACAAGCACAATAATTTTAACAACAATTGACTTTGATGTTTTTTTATTAGATCTCATATAGACCCACCATTAACATCACTTTATTATTTACGGTTCACAAGTTGACTTTTCGACAATTATGAATATTTTATAAAAATTGTTGTGTTTCAAGATTTAATTGTTAATTTTTAATAAAACTCTAGAACACCCAAATTCACAACCTGATAAAATAGTATGTTGTGATTGATAAAAAAAAAATCACAAAATCAAAGTAATACTAGTGACAGACTCCTGTGATAGTGATCTTTATACTAATTTATCCACTCACAATTTATCATTTCATTATGTTGTGAAAATGAGTGTGAATAAAGATATATCCTTAATTCCTTAGGCAAGTTGTTATTTTTACCATCGTCCATTTTAGTAGCCATTTTTAAGTACTTGCCATTCAATTATTAATCTACCTATATGCACATCACAACCTTTTCTAAAACCATTCAATATCGCATTGGTCCACCACAAACACTACAATTGTTTTTTATGGTCCTATTTGTAGTGATAAAGACTGAAGTTATTTATGGTCCTATTTGTCAATTATTTTCGTGGTCCTATTTGTCAATTATTTTCGTACTCCAAGTGGATTGGAATACAGGCTTAAGATAGTTTCACAATTTTAAATTACTAGGTGTAGCTATCATCTCTGACTCATTAGTGTACGAAACCTTGTCAATCATTTGTTGGAGTTGTTAGCAGCTTACACACCATGTTCTTTAATATATGGATATACAATCTTTTCTTATCCGAGGTTGTAGGTGCTGAGTCATAAAAATTCAACCTTATCCACAACCTTTTCTATAAGATGCTGCAAAAATCATTCAGGAAATTCTTTCAGATTTAGGTTTTATTTAAATTTGAAATTTAAAATTAAGATATTTTAAGAAAAGGTATTAGTATATATTACACATACATATACATATACAATTTCGTTCACAAAATAATAAAGCTAAAATTTAGAAGTGCATTTCATCAATAGTAAAAAAAATTTATTATTCAAATCATTTAAATTCTTCATATATTTTTAGCCAAACAAACCATTACTTTATCATGAGTACTTAAAAAATACAAAACACAGCAAAACAAATTTCCAAGCTGTAATATTACAACAAGGAGACAAGAAACAAAAAGGCCCATCTTGAATTCTTGATGCCGTCCATGACTTTGCATGAAGTGATAGAACTTATCGAATTGTGAAGAAAAATATCCATAACGAGGGCGACTTTTGAATGGGACCTCCTTTCCATATTTAAATTGATTGTGGGTAGCTAGAAAGCATGTGGTCTCGGCTACCAAAATCAAGATTCACGTTCAACGAAGTACTGCAATAAGTTTCAAAACAGTTCGATAGGTGTACATTTGCATATTTTTTGTTTTAGCTAAAGGTTGATAATGGTACAATTGTACCCAAGAAATAAAAAAATTAAAAAAAATGTATTAATGTTTAAGGGAGCGAGAGAAATTATTAGGTTCAACGGAAGGAACGACTCTTCTCCACTCTAATTGTCATTCAACACCTCAAAACTAGGGTTTGATCCTAGCATCTTTCACTTATTAAAAAAAAAATCCATCTTCACCTTCAATTTAAGCTTGTAATTAAATATCCATATTGATAAATCTAAAGAGTAAGATGGTCTAGTTGGTCTAGTTATATTATTGTAATTTTTATAAAATACAAATACAAATGTCTTAGGTATATCATACAGTTTTCATAGTCATGTCTTAGTAGATTGATATGTTTGTAATTGCAATTTGCCACACACAAAATGAGGAAGAGTAATGAAAGGGAAAATTGAAAGAGAAATAAAAAAGAAAAAGGATCAGTGCCCCTAATAGGCTGTCAAAATCATCTTTAGTGATCATTGCCAATGAGCTCTAGCTCAACTGGCACCTTCTCGCCTTATAAGTTTTAGAATGTAAGTTCAAGACCTATTGTGTATGTGTGCAACTTACCAATAAAAAAAATCATATTCAGTGACCATTGGAATCCATTCTTCCACCAAAATTCCATAAGCTTTTTATTCATTTCTCTGATGTTACTCCCAAAGGAACTATATTTATATATGGCTATTGAATGGGAATTCACCTCTCATACAGATCAAGGTCTCAAACTATTGGGAAGCCATAGGTGTTATTGCAGCTCACAAGGCAGGAATAGACCCACATTCACTCAGAAGAAACAGAATAAATAACAACATTCCATGCTTTCTAATTATGTATTTTCAAGGACACTATGATTAAAGCCGAGACATTTTTATTTAAGTTATATTCAAAAAAATAATTAATTTTTGACTCATTGCAAGCTTATTCAATATAAGTTTTCATCTTGAGGACCACACCGGAATATGTGAGGTTAGTCCATTTTGTTTTGGTCATGTAGTTTTGTTTTGATGGGAACTTAAAAGAACCTGCTTGTGATTTTGGGTCCCTTGAATGTTTCAGCTGTGACATTATGAACTTCTCGTATTAGAACTAAGTTTCTGTATGTTTGTATTCGGCGGTGGCCCTTCTAAACAATGCTGATAGTTAAAAGTTGCTGATTTATAATTCTTACAACCATTGTTATTGTGTTTGTTCATATCTGCTATTGGTTCTTTGGTAAAGTTTTCCTTATTTAGAAAAAAATATTTTGCTGAGATCAATCCAACTAACTACAAACAATCATGTAATTGCATCACAAGGCAGGAATACCCACATTGCTCAGAAGGAACAGAATAAACAACATTTTTCCACTTTTTTTGGTTATGTTTTCAGAACCATCTCCTGATTAAAGCTGTGATTATTTATTTAAGTTATATTCGAAACAAATAGTTAAAAGTTATTCTTTTGCCAAAAGCCTTTTTATAGCCATTTATTGTTTTTTTTTTTTAACAATTGAATTCCCCTTTCCATATTGTAAAAAAAAAAAAAAAAAGTTATTCTTTGATTCTGTTCAAACTCTAGCTGGTTCACAATATAAGTGGATGCAGCCATCTTGAAAGAAGCAACCGAAAAGCTTGATAGGCTACACCGGAATCATCAACGTGAGGTTAGTCGACATTTTGTTCGGTCTATAATGTAGTTTTGTTTTGATGGGAACTTAAAACAACGATTCAATGCTTGTGATTTTGAGTCCCTTGAATATTTCAGAACATTTGCTATGATAAGATGTGACATAAATTTTTCGTACGTTAGAACAACATGGTCGGTTCTGTAATGTTTGTATCGTTTAGCTGGCAGTGGCCCTTCTAAAGCTTGCATGATGCTGATATATAAGCCTGTAATGGCCATAATGATGCTGATTTATAATCCTGTAAAGACCATAGATTTGTTTTATTGTGTTTGTTCATATCTGCTATGGGTTTTGGTAAGCAAAGTTTTTAAAGCATTGCATACATTTTGAGAAACAATTAATTTGAGACTGAGATCCTTATGTCACATCCAACTAACTTTAAACAGTCATGTTATACTGGTATATAACATGTGTGTGTGACCCTGAAAAATGGAGCAAATATTCTTCCTGAAAAGGAAAAGAAAAGAATAATAGAAGCTTGGTATTAATTATTATGGATAGCAAGTTTATAGTAATTGATTTTATGATATAATAACTGCTTTGAAACGTTTTGGGATGCTTCCCTATTATGAATCATGTTAGGACACCATTTGAGTATTCGGCCAGTGGTAATCTCCCTTTCTAAAAAAGCCCAACCCCTCTACGAGGGTGTGGATTCAATCTCCGGGGTCTTCAAATATACATGTATGTGAATTTAGATTAGAATTTCTATCATATATATATAAAAAAAAAAAAAAAATCATGTTAGGACAAACTGAATTGTTGATAAGTACCCTATTTTATGGTATATGGTTTCCTACCAAAAAAATTATTATTATTATTATTATTTTATTTTTCTTTTTTTATATAGAGGTACGAGGCCATTTCATTTTAGATAGTAAAAGCAAAAGAAGTGAGCTTTTTTAGAATTGTTAGTGCAAATCATTCTTAGTTCTTAAAATCTAATTCATATATTTGAAAAGGAGTGGGTTAGATTTTATAACGTTATCAGTATTTATACAAATATAACTATTACTATTTGGGGTATCTAGCTTTTAAATTATTGATTACATGATAAAATCTATTCCACTCATTTCAAAACAGATAAATAGAAATTTAAATTTCAGTAGTTGACTTAAGAACTATAGAGAATTTTAATTTGAAAATCTTTTTTCGTGCATTCAGGAAAAAAAAAAAAAAAAAAAAACTAACTTGAATGGAATTGGATTAGCTCCACTATTACTCTCATGTTAAAATTTTGGCAACTTGGATGGAATTGGATACGTTCAAATCCATTCTGGAGTTAAATATACCTACTAGTAGGTTTACCTAGCCTAGAAAAGAAAAAGAATAAAATAAGAAAGAAACTAAATGAAGATATTATTTTCATAAATGTATCATTTTAGGTTACAATATAACCTGTTTTTTGCAAACCGAAGACTTTTTTTCTTTCTTTTCCCTTCTCTCTGGAAAAACAAGAAACTCTATTCAAACCAAAAACAACAGGCTAAAGCAATAACAAACCAACATACAGAATTCAGTAAACATACAGAATTTAACTCTTACAAGGACCAATAACAAACCAACGGTCAAACTGTTCACAAGCTTACCTAACTCACTCCGCACAACTACCAAAAACCCAGGTACGGTATAAACCAACTTAAAGGAAATATATTCCCACAAATATAAATTATAAAAACTAATCACCAATTTGAAAAGAAAAAACAAATGCAAGAATATATGGATCCATTAACAAATGTCTTTTTACCTTGTAAATGACAAAAATTTTCGAGAAAATACCAACTATAGCATTACAAAGTCCCAACCAACACCGTCATGTCAATTTATAGCATGCAAGAGTACACAACAATGGACAAATTCCCACCTGAATTAGTACAAACAACCAATGAGTCACTACTCACTCCTAAATAATTCTTGCGGGGACCGAATATTAGAGGCCAGCTTGATCTTCTTGGGATAGTCTTTTTTGTTTTTACTCACTTGAGTAGTTGAGGTGCCTTTTTCGTTCAAATTTCATGACATTTTTTTTTTTTAACAATTTGATGAGATTGTAATTTGTATTTTGCACAAAATTACTTTTACATAATACCACCGTTAATATCATAATTATTTTAAAAAAATTCTAGACTAGGGTTAGAAAAAAAAAAATTATGAAATTTGTTATGTTATTAGATTTATTGTTTTTCAAAACGTTAGATGGGTTAAGTGGTTAACCAACAATTTTATTTAAACAAGAAGATTTAAAAGTGATTAAATTCATCATTTCTTAACAATTTAAGCATTTGAGTTAAGTGGCAGTTTTACTATTGTAATCTGTCTATAAGAATATCTGGTTAGTCTATCAGTTTTAATAAGTGGGTTTCACACATGAGAGGTATTAGAATAAAGATTAAGTAATTCAAATTTACTATTTCTTGTTAACTTAAACGTCTAGATATAAGTGATATTTGATCAAAATAAACCCAACATAGTTCAAGTTTATAAGACCATAGGCATAGTCTTGAGCTCTTGCTTTTCTATCTCGATAATGATTGGAAAAGGAAAAAGCTTACATAGCCCATATTGGCATGATGAAATGATCAAAGAGCAATGCTATATATTCACAAAATTTTATTCCCAAGATTTCGTAAACCTTAATTTCTTTTATCCTTCCTATTGCATTGAACATTAGATTTTCAAAATTAAAGATAGTGATTACATATAGTTTCCAATAGAGACTTTAATTATTCAGCAAAAAAGAAAAAGAGAGAGGCTTTAATGCGTATCCCTTCTTTTATAAAAGAGGCCTTTAATGCAACGTAATGTGCAGCTCTCTTGGCACTTTGGCAGTGGCAAAAACAGTAGAGATGGGGCACAAGTACATGATGTACATGTGTTGAACGTTATCCTTCCCTTACAGAATTCCTCAACATCGCTTCACTTGGCTATTAAACATGTTAATGCTGAAACTAGAGTTATCCTAAACCTCTTTTTTGTATGTTAATTATAATTTTAGGAAAGCTAATTTTGTTGTTCATAATATTGTTAGGAGGACCTTTTTGTGTAAGCCCGCTCCATTTCTTCCATCCCAGACTTTTGTTTTTGTTCCTAGGACTAGAGATGGTTTTAATTCCCCACCTTTGTAATTTTGTTGCTTTGTTTGTGTGTGAATTTTTTACTATTCAAACAAAATTGAGGCCTTGAGGGAGAGACAAGAGCCTTTGGGACATTGTCCAATTCTTCCATAAAAGAGAATCTAAATTCAAATCTCTCCTCTCATTTGTTGGAAACCAGAAAACACAACACTAAGGTATAAAAAAGAACCAAGATAATCATGATCAATGAAAGAGTTTGTATATGAAAAACTACTTGCAAAAAAAAAGAAAAGGATTTGTGTATGAAATTTCTAAAAAGATTTGCAATTCACTAATTTGTCACGTGACTAATGAATAATTTTCCTTTGTCGTTTTATATTTGAGTTATGCTACAAGCACAATAACTGTAATAAGTAATAACAATTGATTTGTAGTTCTTTTATTAGGTCTCATATGGACCCACTATTAACATCACTTTATTATTTACGGTTCACAACTTGATTTTTTGACCGTTATGAATATTTTGTAAAAATTGTTGTGTTTCAAGATTTACTTGTTTATTTTTAATAAAACTCTGGGGACACTTAAATTCACAATTTGATAAAGTGGTATATTGTGATTGGTAAAAAAAAAAAAAAATCACAAAATCAAGACAGTACCACCAGTAATGGACTTCTATGATAATGATGTTTATATTACTTTATCAACTCATAACTTGTCATTTCCATAGGTTATGAAAATGAGTGTGAATATAAATGTATCCTTAGGCAAGTTGTTATTTTTACCATCATCCGTTTCAGTAGCCATTTTTAAGTACTTGCCATTCAAATCTACCTATATGCACAACACAACTTTTTCTAAGACCATTCAATATCGCATTGGTCCACCACTAACATACCAGTCACCATATTACACCGAATAAAGTAGTGATAAAGACTGTGAAGTTGTTTATGGTCCTATTTGTCAATTACTATCGTACTCCAAGTGGATTGGAATAAAGGCTTTTTTTTTTTTTTTTGAATAAAGGCTTAAGATAGCTTCAAAATTGATTAGCAAAAAAAGAAGACAATTTTAAATTACTAGGTGTAGGGATGGCAACGGGGCGGATTGGGACCGGATCATGGGTGACCCGAACCCGCCCCGACTTATAAATATGTGACCCGACCCCGCCCCGCCCCGATGGTCGGGGCAACCTACCCCGCCCCGTCCCCGAACCGCCCCGCCCCGCCCCGAATTTAAAAAAAAAAACTTATACTTCTCAATTAAAATAAAACCTAAACCTCAAAAATTCAACTAACATAGATTCTCTTTAATAAACATAAACAAATATTCTTTGTTTTGAATTGGTTTTACCTAAAATATTATGATCACATAATAATAAAAACTAATATTTTTGTAATATTATTAAAAGTAGGTGCGGGTCGGGGCGGGTCGGGCTAATCGGGGCGGGTCGGGTCGGGTCAATGCCAATACCCATTACCGCCCCGCCCCGATGATCGGGGCAAAAGTCTTGCCCCGTTCCCGCCCCGCCACCTCTACGGGGCGGGTAAAATCCGTGCGGGGCGGGGCGGTTCGGGGCGGGTCGGGTCAGGTCGGTGCAAAATTGCCATCCCTAACTAGGTGTAGTAGCTATCATCTCTGACACATTAGTGTATGACACCTTGTCAATCATTTGTTGGAGTTGTTAGTTAGCGGCTACATATCATCTCCGACACATTATAATATATGGATATACAATTTCCAAGCTGTCACATTACAACAAGGAGACAAGAAACAAAAAGGCCCATCTTGAATTCTTGATGCCGTCTATGACTTTGCATGAAGTGTTATAACTTTATCGAATCACGAAGACAAATATCCATGTCGAGGGCACTTTTGATGAATAAACTATTTGTATTAAGAAAAAGAGGGGGGCAAGGGGCCAATACCATCTACCATATCCGCTTGAACAACATGAGCAGGAATGGAGGAGATGGGAATGGCACCAAGACCGCTACAAAATGGGGCCCAAGCCGCAAAAGAGTGGGCAAGAGTATTAGCAGCTCTAAGAACATGAGAAAAGGAAATACATGAAAAAGATAGAGCTAATACATTGATATCATTGATGATATTTGAAATAGACCAATGAGGAGAGGTGGCTGAATTCTGTAAAGAGCTGATGACTTGTAGAGAATCTCCTTCAAAAATGATGGAATCCAATCCGGATGCAAGAGCACTAGAAACAGCAAAAAGAGCAGCTTTGGCCTCTGCCCAAAGAGAGTCACCATGAGAGTCAGCACTAAGCCAAGCATGTGTAATCCTACCCATATGATTACGACAAATAGCAGCCAAATAGACTTGATTTGGTCTTACAGCAGCATCAAAGTTTATCTTATGCCAACCAGGAGGGGGAGGTGACCATGGTTTGTGGGTGGGGATGGTGGTATGTTGGCTGGAGAATTCCCAAGCTTGTTGGTGGAAGAGGAATGTTTTGAGAATTTCATGGGCAAGGTGTGGTGGTGGGGAGGTTGGAGTGATAGTTTGGGAAGTAGTTGATGCTGGAGAGGGATGGATACTCTTTAGCATTTTGTTTCTATGAAACCAAACTTGGTCACATATAACAGAAGCAAGTAGAGTAAATGATTGGGCCTCCTGTAATTGGAGGTTTAAGTGCTGTCCTGGGTTGAGTATGAAGGCAACCCAGTCAGAAATAGAGGTGAATGGGAGACGGTTTGGGTGGATAGGCCATGGAGAGGTTAGCCAGATGGATTGGGTGATGGGGCATTGGGTGAATATATGGAGTGCAGTTTCAACCTGGGCATTGCATAAGTGGTGTCGACACCGGCGGAAAATCCTCTTAAAAGTACTAAAGTAAGTTCTTTTTATTTTCCTAGATACCGACCCCCATTTGGCGAGTGTTGTGTGTGTTCCTCTATCTCTTTTCAGTTTCGAGATACGAGTTGTGTGTGTGTGGGAACTTGTGTACGTGTGTGCGTGTGAGCACAAATTTGGAGTCGCCACCAATCATGGGAAATTTTAAGGTGTGATTGGGCACCTATGTCTAATAGATTTTACCCTATTTAGACATCTACAACTAAATGGTCTTGAACCAGAGATAGGTTCGGGGGTTTGCTTATGCGTGGGGAAGGTGTTAGGCACCCCACGACATCCGTTTAAGAAAACGGTTACCTCCTTCCTAATGTTTTCTTTATTTGCTAAGCCTAAGTTTGTTGGTTTTTATTATGTACAAATGTCCCGATTTCCGTCGTACGATATACCAAAAATGGCAAACGTAATATGACTTCGTTCGGTTTTGATTAGACTCTTTATTTCACCATCCCTTTTATCTTTGTATCTTTTAAATTTCCGGGCATTTCGGTGGTAGGATATACTTGAAATCCTAACACCTAGTGCCGGGACAAACAATTAATGTTTTTGTGCCATATTCGGGATCTCTTTACCCTTGATTTCCAAGAGTAAAGCGGTCCGTCAAATGGCGGGGTTTTGGATGATTAATTCACACTTTGGGGAATTTTAGACCATGATCCTATGGGAGTTAGAACGTGTAGAATCCCTTACACGAAAGCACGTACCAGCCACGCCCCCGTGTAAAGGACTCATACCTTCGTTTCTAACGCCCACATTACCATGTTTACTCTTTTTAAAGTTTTCATGGCAAAGTGTATTTTAATCACATTTTTATATCAAAGCAATAAACAATCAAGCAAGTAATCACAAGTATGACAAAATGGGATGAATCATGGTATGTTAGCAGTACATCAACACATAAGTATGAAATGACATAAATGCAACATTTATGCTTGAAATGACAAAGTGCAATTCATGAGAATTTTTAAGGTAAAGGGTCAAGACCTCGTGGGGTCGGGATTCGATGCTATTGAAAGACTTACTCGGATCCCGACACCACCATAGGATTTACATGAATAAACAAAACAATCTTAAAAGAGGGTTTCAATGCCTTTTCGGGCTTACACGAAGGGTTGGTGCTATTGAAAGACTTATCCAAACCTTCCGACGCCAAATAGGACTTAAATGAGAAAATCTATTTGAAAACGGGGTTTCAATGCCTTTTCGGGCTTACACGAAGGGTTGGTGCTATTGAAAGACTTATCCAAACCTTCGACGCCAAATAGGACTTATATGGGGAAAATCTATTTTGAAAATGGGGTTTCAATGCCTTTTCGGGCTTACACGAAGGGTTGGTGCTATTGAAAGACTTATCCAAACCTTCGACGCCAAATAGGACTTAAATGAGAAAATCTATTTTGAAAATGGGGTTTCAATGCCTTTTCGGGCTTACACGAAGGGTTGGTGCTATTGAAAGACTTATCCAAACCTTCGACGCCAAATAGGACTTATATGAGTGAAAATCTATTTTGAAAATGGGTTTCAATGCCTTTTCGGGCTTACACGAAGGGTTGGTGCTATTGAAAGACTTATCCAAACCTTCGACGCCAAATAGGACTTAAATGAGGAAAATCATTTGAAAATGGGTTTTCCAATTTGCGGGTCCAACGCCTCATGGATTTACATGGGGTTTAGTGCTATTGAAAGACTTACCTAAAACCACCAATACCGTTTGGTATTTTCATGCCCAAATCAAAATAATGAAAAATGGACAATATTTACAACAACGTAGTAAATAATGAAAATAACGGGGTTTAAACAAAGGATTTTCGTGGGTCCAATTCCTATGGAATTACATGGTGGATAATGCCTCTTTGAGGTCTTACATAATCCACCACGACCAATCGGGATTATCACGCCCAAATCACAAGGGAAAAAAATGGGAAAATGACAATATTCACAATATAATATTTACAACGTAGTAAATGTAAATAAAGCGATAAATGACAATATTTAAACATGGGGGTTTTTAATGGGTCCAATGCCTATGGAATTACGTGGTGGTTAATGCCTCTTTGAGGTCTTACATAGTCCACCACGACCAATCGGGATTATCACGCCCAAATCACAAGGGAAGAAAAATGGGAAAACGACAATATCCACAATATAATATTTACAACGTAGTAAATGTAAATAAAGCGATAAATGACGTTATTTAACACATGGGGATGTATTTTTCGGGTCAAATATCCTCGTAGGCTAACAAGGTTGTTACGGCCTCGTTAGAGGACTTACGCAACTGAGCCAAAGCTACTCAATATTTGCCGTACTAAAACACGAGGAAACCGGTGTATTTTTCGGGTCAAGACCTCGTGGGCTAACATGGTTGTCAACGGCCTTTGTTAGAGGACTTACGCGAGCCGCCAAAGCCACTCAATATTGCCGTACTAAAACACACCGGGGGAGGGGGGGGATAATCACAACAAATATTCACAAGTGCGTATAAAATGTAAATAAAGCGATAAATGACTAGAAATGTAAAGAAAGCGATAAATGACTAGAAATGTAAAGAAAGCAATAAATGACAAGGAAATGTAAATAAAGCAATAAATGACAAGGAAATGTAAATAAAGCAATAAATGGACAAATAAGAAACTAGTAAAGCATGAATGAAATAAATGAACTAAAGAATGTAAGAGAAAGAGAGAGAGAGAGAGAGAGAGGAGTGGGAAGATGAGGGGAGGTTAGAGAGAGAAGCACCTAATAGGTGCTTCTCACTCTAAAAACCCCCCAAAATCCCTAAAGAAAAAGAAGAGGGAGAAAGAGCCTAGAGAGAGAGAGAGATTACCTAGAGAGGAGTCTCTCTCTCTAAAACTACCCCAAAAACCCCCTCCTAAAACCCCCTAAACCCCTATTTTCTGCCTAAACTAAGCTCTAGAAGGCCTAGTGCCCGAGCAAAAACTATGTGCAAATGAGGGGGGGGAGGGTCGGTTTTATAGAAAACCGTGCACGCCTCGCGCAGCACCATCATGCGCGGCGCATGACGGTCCTGCGCGAGTTGTGGTACTGCCACGTGGCAGTCTTATCCTTCCACGCCAGCAGCCCCTCGAATCCTCCTCGATTTCCGTGCGCGTACCCTTTTTTATCCGATTTTCGGGGGCAGTTTTGGAGGTCTTCTGGAACTCAAAATGGGTCATGCGGCATATCGTCGGAAAGCTCTCGACGTCCTCTTTCCAACGATATAAAGTTTGCGCGAATCGGAGTTCGGACGAGGGAGTTATGGCTCCCGGAAGTCGGGGTATCGGAGCTGTTTTCGTGCACTCTTCCGGTGAAGATTCCGATCAAACGGGGGATGCTTTCGGCGAACCGAGAGTTCCACGACGTAGCCGGAGTCATTATCTTTCCAACGCACCCGGGCTCGCGGATCAACTTGTTGCGAGCAGGAAAGACTCTGCGCGCGAAGGCGGCTGTCCGGGAGAAAAAATGCGTTTTGCTCCCAGCGCGTTTTTTCTCAAATCTTGTCCCAGTTCGCGCGCATATTTGACCTAGCTCCCGATGTCGGATTTTGACGTTCTTGGTACCGTCGGAAAGCTTGCGCTGCCTATTTTTGCAAGGTTCCGGATTCGCGGGAATCCGAGCTTGGACTCGTGAGATATGGCCCCGCGAGCAGAGTCCACCGGGGTGTTTTTGGTCCGTTTGAGGGCAGTTTTCCGATCAGGATTCCGGCTGACCCCGATAAATTCTTGGCGATCCGAGAGTTCCACGTCGTGCATGGATGTGTCCTCTTTCCAATGTGCCCGGGCTCGCAGATCAACTTGTTGCGAGTCAGGAAGACTCTGTGCGCAAGCGTGGCAACGTCGGTGGGAAAATTCCGGAAATTTCAGCACAGCCTTATTTCGTCGGCCTGTTTTCACGCGCGTGGTAGACGTAGCTCCCGATGTCGGATTTCCGACGATCTTGGTATCGTCGGAAAGCTTGCGTTACCTATTTTTTAACGGTACAGGCCTTGCACAGAGGCGAGCTCGGGTTCGCAAGATATGATCTTGCGAACGGAGGCCGTCGGAATGTTCCTTATGCTAAGGGGTCAACTTTTGACTGAGATTCCGGCTTGACCGGAGGAGCTCTTGACGATCCGAAAGTTGCGTGTGGTAGCTGAAGTGAACCTCTTGCCTAAGGGTCTTGGCTCGCGGACCAAGTTGCAGCGGGTCGGAGAGAATCTTTGCGCAAACGTTGCCTCCCAAATAGGCTGTTTTGTCAACAATACTTACCAAAAATTTGGCTAAGTATCGGACCGTTTTTTCGCAGTTTTGGCCACAACTCTCTCGTTTCTCGTCCGTTTTCGACCCGTAAAGTACGGAATCGAAGCTCTTGATATTCTCTATACCTTGGTCAAGGGGTGGTCAGTTCGATCCAGTTTTTGGTCTGGTCAACGGTCCGGTCAAACCTTGGTCAAACTTGGTCAACCTTGGTCAAACTTGGTCGGATTTGGTCAAATTCTCCAAACTCCTTGGAAATGTATCCCGGAACACATTTTGAAGGGTTTCTGGGCAAGGCGGACCCTAGTCGGGCTGGAAACAGCTCGGTCAAACCTCGGTCAAACTTCGGTCAACCCTAGTCAAACTTGGTCAACCCTAGTCAAACTTGGTCAACCCTAGTCAAACTTGGCCAAACCTTGGGAAATGTGTCTCGGACCTTCTTCTTGGGAGTATTTGATGCGGCGAGCCCTCGTCGGATCAGACCGGCTTGGTCCGGGCTGTCTCGTTTTGCGCGCCGACACC
This sequence comes from Fagus sylvatica, assembly GCA_907173295.1. Classification (NCBI taxonomy): domain Eukaryota; kingdom Viridiplantae; phylum Streptophyta; class Magnoliopsida; order Fagales; family Fagaceae; genus Fagus; species Fagus sylvatica. Next base: position 2,007,177 of record OU015771.1, on the reverse strand, counting down.
CGAGAAAATCCCGGGGGTAAAAATGGGGTTATGACAGTTGCCCCTTCTTTGTTCGGCGTTTCTTGGCACAAGGAACGTTGGACAAAGAATAAATGACTCGATTTTTGCCCGCTCGGATTTTCTCGGTCTCCGCGTACTCCTACGGCTGTCGCGTAGTTTCTCGTCTCGTCCTTCCGTCCAAATTGCGGAGAAGATTCGGGATGCGAAAAGACGATTCGGGGCTTGAAATGGTGAAACGGGGCAGTTTTGGGAACTCGCGCATGACTCTCGCGGCGCATTTTTTTTCCCCTTCATTTTGTCGGCTCTCTGGACCCCACTTCGCCCCTCTTCACTTTTTTTATTTTTCCGGGACTCCGATTATTATTATTTCCATCCCTACCATTTATTTCATTTTAAACGGTCGAAATTTGATTGGGTTAAATCATGGGTTTTTCGCCTATACGGTAAGCACCTTTCCAGTTTTGAACGGTTGCCTTTTTTATTTAGCTTCTTCCTTGTGCACTTGCTTTTATTTCTTTTTGTTTAACATGATTGTATGTTTTGGGATGCTTACATACTTAGCAAACATGTTAGTGCACAAAAACGTTTACCCGCAATGCAGAAATAATTTTTGGAAACACATTGAGAGATACGCAAAAAATTTGAGACGCCATGTTTATTATGATGCTTGGCAATTTGTGCCTTTAAACTTGTTTCAAGGATCCTTATTTATTGGGATCCAAGTGGGCCCCGCAATGGCAAATTTTCCAAATCTTTCGTGAAAATTTGGGATTTGAAACTTGTTTCAAGTTTGGAAATCCTGAGTCCAAACATGTCGCAGGTGATTTGGCTTGGGTGACCACCCAAGGTCTCGAAACGAAAATTTGTGACTTCGGGTACGAATCGGCCTGGGTGACCACCCAGGTCTCGAAACGGAGACGAATCGGGGACGAATCGGCCTGGGTGACCACCCAGGTCTCGAAACGAAATTTGTGATTCGGGTACGAATCGGCCTGGGTGACCACCCAGGTCTCGAAACGGAGACGAATCGGGGACGAATCGGCCTGGGTGACCACCCAGGTCTCGAAACGAAATTTGTGATTCGGGTACGAATCGGCCTGGGTGACCACCCAGGTCTCGAAACGGAGACGAATCGGGGACGAATCGGCCTGGGTGACCACCCAGGTCTCGAAACGAAATTTGTGATTCGGGTACGAATCGGCCTGGGTGACCACCCAGGTCTCGAAACGGAGACGAATCGGGGACGAATCGGCCTGGGTGACCACCCAGGTCTCGAAACGAAATTTGTGATTCGGGTACGAATCGGCCTGGGTGACCACCCAGGTCTCGAAACGGAGACGAATCGGGGACGAATCGGCCTGGGTGACCACCCAGGTCTCGAAACGAAATTTGTGATTCGGGTACGAATCGGCCTGGGTGACCACCCAGGTCTCGAAACGGAGACGAATCGGGGACGAATCGGCCTGGGTGACCACCCAGGTCTCGAAACGAAATTTGTGATTCGGGTACGAATCGGCCTGGGTGACCACCCAGGTCTCGAAACGGAGACGAATCGGGGACGAATCGGCCTGGGTGACCACCCAGGTCTCGAAACGAAATTTGTGATTCGACATTTTGTCAAAATCGTAATCTAGCAGTTAGACCTACTTTGGAAATTCATCCAAGTGGTCAAGGAAAACTTGTTTGTTTGTTTGTTTGTTTGCATAATTTGCATAATTTTGACCTCTATATATTTCCTGTATCTTTGAAAATGAGATATACCTGGTTTTTCTGACTCTTGGGTTGTATTGTTGTGCTCTTTGCAGATGTCTGATCGAGGTAGTGGGAGTGGGGGCCATCGCCGGTCCGATCGCCTTGCGAAAGGCAAGGCTGTAGCTTATGCTCCTGAGAGTTCTCCTGATACGGACGATGAGTACGATGCTATGGAGGACGTACGTACTCGTGTCGACGCGTCTCTTGCCAGGGATCTGCAGGCTGAGTTTGATGCCGAGGCTGCTGGTTTAGCTCCTAGTGCGGCTCGGGCTCCTCCTCGACCTGGAGTCGTCATTGGTCGTAGTGCCGGGCCTTCTGAGACGACTCGTCCTTCTCCACAGCCTAGTGTCACTACTGGTTCCAGCGATGCTCCTCCTGCCGCACCTCGTCGTGCCCATACCAGGTCGACGGGTATTCTCCCTTCGAGATTGAAGAGGCAGAGGAGTGAGGGGATTCCTGATTCTGCGGGCACCATTCCCGAGGATTACGTTGCGCCGGGATTTAGATATCCTCCCCATGGTGGCATTCGACCGCGTTACCCTGTTGCTGTTGAGATATCGGATACGCCCCTTCTGACGAACCTCCTTGCTCATCCGTCTTCTCTGGTCCGTCGTTGTCAGGTACCTTCATACTTTCATATGTTTCTTTTGTTCTTGACCTTTGCAAATCTCTGCATTGACATTCTTCTTTCGGATTTTGTGCAGGAGCCTCCCTATAGCGCTGGCCGAGGTGGGTGGTCTGAGTTTAGCAGACTCTTGGCGGTTTCCCGTCCAGGAGTATAGAGAGTTTTTGATAGGGCTGGGCTTCGGTCCTTTCCTTAGCATCCCCTACGTGTCAGTGTACCACCCGGCAGTGTGGTGTTTCATAGAGAGATTCTTCCACCACACCGGGACCTTCCATCTCAGTACCTGCGAGATGGCGGTGCTTCCTGTAGATTGGAGCGCTATCCTGGGCATCCGTTTTGGAGGGAGAGCTCCCCCTAGCGAGCCTATAGATGGCTTTGAGGCTAGAGAGATTTTGGGTCTTGCTGATCACGATGCTACAGAGGGTACCCGGCGTCCTTCTGTGAGGATTCGGTATCTGGCGGATGTCTTGAGGAGAGATAGGGAGGAGCCTCCTACTGAGCTACGATATCGCCAGTGGGCAGCCTACTTTATCTTCAGCTGCTTTCTCGGGAACGACCGGTCCATTGTTCCCACGCCCATTGTCGGTATGTTCCGAGACATCGACACTCTGAGGGAGTATGACTGGGGTGCCTTGACATATGGATTCTACATCCGGGGTCTGCGCCGTTATTCTCGTCGGGAGTCGATCAGCTTTCTTGGCTTTTGGCAGTTTACCGTCTTCTGGGCCTTTGAGCACTTCCCCACTTTTGCTCCCAGTCGACTTCCGTTGGCTTCTGACCCGGATTTCCCTCTTGCCAGGCGTTGGGATACCTCTAGGATTGAGAGGATGACTACTTGCACCCTCCTTGAGCTTCGCATGACAGTTGATTGCCTCAGGGATGCTGATATCATCTTCCAGCCTTACTCTGCAGCTTTGTCTCAGCGACCTGAGGTTTTTAGGGCTGTAGCATTGTCTCGTCTGAGGCTGTGGATCCGGACCACTCGGTCTTGGGAGCTTCTGCTGGGTGAGCGGACGGTACGACAGTTGGGCGATGAGGCCGTTGTCCCTGTAGACCCCTCCCCCTTGATGACTATTGAGGACTACATTCCGCGAGCTCCGAGTGATCCCTACATAGCAGGGGTGAGTGCATACCCGAGTTTGGTCCGAGAGGGTGTGCCATACCAGGAGTGGTTTGAGCAAGTTTCTCTGGGGTCCCTGATGTCTCTTCACGAGGTTGAGGGTGGCCGTGTCATGGGTGGAGTGGCCATGGACAGTCATCACATTCGGTCTTCTGGGCAGATCGAGAGACTTGAGGGTGAGGTACTGCGTCTCCAGCTTGAGCTGTCGGTCAGCGCGGATCGTTATACGGCTGATATGGACCGAGTACAGGGAGAGATGGCCAGTATGCAGACGGAGGCGACACGGCGAGAGGGGGAGATGGTGCAGATGCAGAGGGATTTGGCTTCCCGGGATGCAGAGGTGACCCGTCTTGCTGCCGCCGTACGGAGATTAGAGGACCAGCTTCATGGCATGGGCATTACTCCTGTTACCGGAGCTGACTTATCTGGTCCTGGTCAGCCTTCTTCTTCGCCACCTCGTGATCCTGTTTCTCGAGACTGGTTCTTTGACGACCCTTCTCCTCCATGATGTATATTTTTCCTCTCTTTTTTCTTGGGGCCTTGTATTCCGGCCAATCATTTTGTATTTATATGGGATGTACAGACATTGGCTATTGTATATATGACATTTGTGGTTTTTATGGATGGTTTTGGTTTTCTTTTATGGTTATGTGTTTATGGCTATGTGTATGGATGTATGTTTATGGATGTATGTTTGGGTATGTGTTTGGGTTATGTGTATGGATACCGGGTCTCGATCCTCCGCGAGGCCTGGTTCAATAAATATCGGGGCTTACCTCTCCTTGGGGCCCGTTTCCATCATCATTGGGACTTACTCGCTTCTCGAGGCCCATTTCTATCATCATTGGGTCTTACTCCTTCACGAGGCCCATTTCAGCAAATCTTGGGTCTTACTCCTTCACGAGGCCCATTTCTATCAATGTCGGGACTTACTCCTTCACGAGGCCCATTTCTATCAATGTCGGGACTTACTCCTTCACGAGGCCCATTTCATCGAGGGCCCATTTCATCAATGCAACTCTTGGGTCTTACTCCTTCACGAGGCCCATTTCATCAATGCAACTCCTTCATTTCCTGGGTCTTACTCCTTCACGAGGCCCATTTCACGAGGCCCATTTGGATGACTCTTCCGAATTTTTCCAATTTTTCTTCGACAAAAATGGAAAAATTTGCCCCAGTATGTAGTGTCGAATAAATTTTTCTAGCTTCTTGAAGATAGAAAAATTTTGCCCCAGTGTAGAGCAATGATTGCTTGATGCGGAATTCTGGATTTCTTCCTTCTGTCTCCTTCTGGTATCCGGACTGCGATAACCACCCGAGAGTCGAACTATTTTCCTTCGAAATTTTTCAAAACCCTTTTGAAAAATTTTGGCCCAGTATGGAATATCGAAACAAATTTTTCCAGCTTCTCGAAGATGGAAAAATTTTGCCCCAGTATGGCATTATCTTGATCGGTACGAGTTTCCAAACTCTTCATGCACATACTTCTTGGTTTGGTCCAAACTAACTGCCCGAGTCTTGAACCAGCTCTTCTTCACAATTTTTCAGTTTACTGAAAAATTTGCCCCAGTGTGGAATCACACGTGTCGATGTAGAATCTAAATTTCCGCTTCTGTCCCTTTCGCCCTGGATCAAGACAGCCGTTCAAGTGTTGAGCCGCTTTTCCCTTCAAAATTTTTCAAAACCGCTTTTGAAAAATTTGCCCCAGTGTGTTGTCAAATTCAATCATGAGACATTCCTCGGTTGCTTCTTAACTTTTCCGGTCTTCTCAGTGCTGACAACATGCTTCTGGTCATTAGCTCATCTAGGTCGGTCTGTCTAATGCTCTTGATCATTCGGTCAGACGACACTTTCTCAATCTTCGATCCGCTTGGTTGAACCTTCGGCTCTTTCAACTAATTCCTGATGGTGGTAGCACTTTCCTTGACCTCTGGTTTGTCTTCTAATTTTTCCGTTCGCGGAAAAATTGCCCCAGTGTGGTACAACGAGATCAATGGTGAGACCCATGGATAAACCGAAGGTCTGTCACACGTTTTCCCCAATCCGGGTCTCATTTCTTTCTCCGAAACCTTTCTCGCATTGCTATTCAGAATTCCTTATTCCCGGGCTTCGATACTATCACCGATTTGGGAGATTCTGCAAGGAGGTGTCCATTCGCCTGGATGATGTAGATCTTCAGTGACCTAGGAAATCTGCCTCAGTATCGACCTCCATGTCTGCTGAGTGTGTCTATGATGAGAGATTTCCTTCCAATTTTCTGGAACCTTTGAATACCACCCACGGTTTGGTAGAACCAAGAAGGAAAAATTGCCCCAGTATCAAGGTTGAGACTGGGGCTTGGCCTTCGTTTTCTTATGGACAACATTCGACCAAAGCCAGTGTATGGGATTGTGTTTGGGCATTTTCTGGTCAAGGCATGCTGTTTGAAGGGAGTCTAGGGGGAAAGTGCTTAACATCTTTCAGGGTTTTTTGGCCAGTGGCTTGACTGGTGGTTTAGAGGGTGAAATGAATTTCATAGTTGTTGCAATTCTGCACAAATCCTTCTTTGAAAAATTTTCCTCATTCAAGATTTCGAGGACTGTTTTTTAGAAAATTTTTTTAGAAATCTTTTTATCTTGGATTTAAATCTTTTTATTCTTGGAAAATCATTAAAGTATAATCTTTTGAAAATTCTTTCAAATGCATGCATCGTCTGAGAGAGGCTAGGCAAAGCCTTGTTCCCTTTATAGTTAATGGGTGCCTCTGCTCAACAACCATCCCTTACCGAGAATGGAAAGCATGGTCCCTCGGGTTAATCTGTTTGGCATTATCCTGTGAGCTTTCTGAGTGAGCTCTTCTTTTATTTCTTTTTGAATTGGGGTGAGGCTTCAAACATTGAAGTCACTCTTGTTTGGCCCAAAGGCCATTGGTGCAAAGTGGACGGTGCCCTTTATGAGATACGACCTCTTGAAGGTGCGTGATCTAGATTCCATCATTACCAGTTTTTGACCAAAAGTTCATTGCTACATGACCAACCGATCACCAACGATCAGTGAGGTCTTTGTTGGCTTGTAACGTGGCCTTGGGGTTAAAAGGGTGCTTGAAACGAAGGATATAAGGCTCAAAATTACTTCGTGATGTTTCCTTGGCACAAGCTCCTTAGGCTAAGCAATCGCTCCCAGTTAGGAAGGACTTTCAAAGGACCGTAATGTAAGGCTTTGGTTTTCCTAGGCTTATGGGAGGATAATTTTGGCTTTGAAATTACTTGAGGGGTTTTCCTAAAGTCAAGGATTACTCTTCGTTTGAATTTCACTCCATTAAGCACTACCCTAGTCCTTAATTTGAACATTTCACTAGATTCTCCTATTCACTGAGTTTAGCTTTCCTTGGGTTGACTTTCTCTTCAGTTTTTGGACTTCTTTCCCTCTTTCATTTTGGGGAGTTCACTTGATTGACTCAGTTTCCTTTGGGAGTCTCATTTACTCACTTTGTTTGCTTTTGCCTAGTGTGAGACTCTCACAACCATTTAACCTGCCCCAGTGTGGGGGGTAATCCTTGACTGGTTTTTCATAGAAGAAAAACGAACAGGCTCAACTTGGTTAGCAAGTGGCATTTTTCTACAAGCGGGAGGATAGTTGAACGGAGGCCTTTTCCGTCATCCTGAGTACTAACTTCTTAGCCTAGAGAGCTTAAGTGCCATTTCATAAATCCGGGTGAATTTTCTTTAAAAAATATATTCTTTGGATCAGCGGGGTTTACAAGCGGTATAACTGTTTGGATAGTAGAAACAATGCCTCCATCATTTCATATCCAATCAATTGGTCAGTGAAGCTAGAACTTTTAGTCACCTACTGGTTTAGGATCACACCAACATTGGTCGTGAAAAGTAGGAATCATGTGCAAAAGGGTTAAGTGCTTCATGTGTTTGAGAAAAAGTGTTTCGGGCGTGGGTGTTCAGAGAACACATGCCGCTCCTTCTCAGTAGTGGATAGTAATTTTACTTAGACACCTCATTTTCCATGAGTGGAATTATGGTGTTGACTCGTCCCTCTCATGGATGCATGCATTTCAAACAAATCTTTTTGTGATTTTGAACTTATTATGCACATTTTTGGAAAAGTAAAAATTTTGAAAAATTTGTACAGGGTTGCAACAAACTACTCAACATAGATATAGGAAAGTTTGTGGGATCGTGATTGAATCTCAAAGGTTCTCTTGTGCTTTGCCTTCCGTGGGTGGTATGGATGTCTCCTGCTGGTGGGGGGTCAGTCCGCTTAGTGTGTACTTCTTCCTCTTCGGTGGTGGTGATGTCTAGGTCTTGAGAACTCATCCTTGGCGATGCGGGATCCAGGCTCCGGTGCTCCTTGGAATGGTTCGCTCTGTCTGATCTCTTGATGGCCCATTGGCGCCAAAGCCAAGTGTTGACCTAGCCTTCTTCATGGGAACAGTATGCATACTTGGCTTCCTAGCTTGGACCATGAAAGGTACATCTGGCTCCGAGTGACCAAGCCCTTGTATCTTCCGTTTGAGTGTCATGCATCTGCTGGCGCGGTATTCGGCTTTCTCCTTATCAGAGCTCTGGTCATCTAGATTTCGTTCGACATAAGCTTCGGTTGAGTTTTGGGCACTGTATGTCCCCTACCTCTGAATGTTGGTAGCGTGGTCAAATGAACTGGCTGAATGCCACAGGTAGTGGGCCCTTGAGACTGAGGAGAAGGGATGACAGTTTCATCTTTGCGACGCTCTGGGGGCCATGCAATGATCACACTTGGAGTAGAGCCCTCATTGATTCTAAGAATCCCATGATCAACAAGGTCTTGTACCTTATTCTTCAAAGCATGACAATCCTCTAGCGAATGGCCAGGTCTTCCAAAATGGAATTCACATTTTTTGGATGAATCATGAAGAAGATGAGGGCTTTGTTTCAAGAAAACCGGTGAGATTAACCTTTTCTCCAACAACCTTGGGTAGAGCTCATCCATAGGCATAGGCAAAGTACAAAATTTTCTCAGCTCTGACTTTAGTTTTGCGGAGGAAGAAAGATTTCGGCTGGATTGGTATCGCCCAGTGTGAAGCATGAGAGTTCCTTGCCTTCGGTGTCTTTCTGTTTCCCGTTTGCTTAGTGACTTCGTACTTGCCTGTCCTATAGTAGAGTGAGAGGCAAGGTCCCTGATTGCCTTTCTATCGTCTTTCAGCAAAGTGCCCGTAAGGGTGATTAGCTGGTGCATTGATTGGACCACTTCATCGAGTCGTTTCTCTAACTGCTCAACTCTCTCAACCACATTCTTGGGTGTGTGCCGCTTGTGAGGGATCATACGGATGATCAACTTCCTTTGGCTCTTCTTTCTTGCTAATCGGACTTTGAGCTTCTTTTTCAGATTCTTTACTGCCTTTTGAGGAATGCCCATCTACGTCAGAATGGGGTTCAATTGTATCTCCTTGGTTGCTAGGGTATAATGGTTGTCCTTGCAAACTTCTGATGTCTGAGTGATCATCTTCCTTCTTGTTCATCACATTCTCTTCTCCATTGCCATACATTTGTAGAGACTGAGGGCCTTCAAGGGTGTTCCAATTCCCTTTTGGAGATGGATCGTTCTCGGGTGCGACGTTGGGATCAACTGTTCGCGCTTCATTCTCCACATCAGGCTTGGCCAGTGCTAGTAAGGCTGATGCATCCACCATCTTTGTACTCCTCATAGTCTTTTCGACCTTGGCATCTAATTGGAAGTCTCTTTCTTCAGGCTTTGAAGGTTGCACCGGTGGTGGGCCCAAATTGGTGTCAGAATGTCCTCCTGTGTTATCTTCGGATGTACCTTTGTCAATGTCTTCTACTTGCTTCTCACTTTCCGTGTCACGTTTCACCAAAAGGCGTACGAAATTCAGAAGGTCGTTGAACTTCTCCTCGAATGAAGCCATGCGGATATCCTGTGCACTAGGCCCACTTGTTTCTCCCATCATTTGTTCGTGAATGTAGATAAAACCTAGAGAGGGAAACAGCATCAAGTTAGATTTTGAATTCACAGTTGAGTGCATGACCTTGGCTCACTTTGTGGGTAAACCATGGCTAAGTATTTATGCGTATGCATGCTATGCATGAGTACAATATGTATGGACAAACAAATGGGTCCTCCTATTGGGTTGCCAGAAATTGGCGAGCCTTTCGGCCCATGGTTTTATTTTGAAATTTTGGGTGACCACCATCAATCAATATGAGGATCGGGATGACACAGGTAGACATCTATAGAGTTAAGAACTCGTGTATGTACATAGTGGTATCGTCAACGGAGAAATAGGCTTTTACACCGACAAAATTCGACGAGCCTTTCGGCGCTCGGTTCCATTTTGAAAGATTTTTTTTTTTTGGGAACCAGTGTCGATAGGTGTGAAAGTCGTATTCTTAGTTGACGGACAACACAATGGGTAAATCTCTACATTCCCACATTGAGAACTCTTTAGGGTTGACACATGTATGGACTTATCAACGAAGAGATGGACTTTCACACTATCAAAATTTGACGAGCCTTTCGGCGTTCGATTCTATTTTGAAAGATTTTTGAGAACCGATGTCAATTAGTGCAAAGGTCATACTCTTGGAGCCTTGGATTCTATTTTGAAAGATTTTTGAGAACCGATGTCAATTAGTGCAAAGGTCATACTCTTGGTTGGAAGTGACGAGACTCTACACGACCTTACAGAGCTTGGAAGCTCTTGGGGTTTACAGGTATGTACATGATGGACAAGTCAACGAAGAGATGGACTCTCACATCACTGAAAATTGGCGAGCCTTTCGGCGCTCGGTTCTATTTTGAAAAATTTTGGGGAAACCGATGTTAGTCGATGTGAGAGTCATACTCTTGGTTGAAGACAACACAATGGGTAAATATCTACATCCCTATACAGAGTCAGGAACTCTTAGGGCTTATACGTGTATCTACACTATGGTTACGACTCATCAACAAGGAGATAGACTCTCACATCACCAAAAATTTGACGAGCCTTTCGGCGGGTTCTATTTTGAAAAAAAAATTTTGAGGAACCGATGTCGGTTGGTGTGAGGGTCGTACTCTTGGTCGAAGACAACGCAATGGGTGAACATCTATATCCCTATATAGGAGTCGGAAACTCTTAGGGTTTACATATGTGTACACTATGGACAAGTCACAAAGAGATGGACTTTCACACTACCAAAAATTTGACGAGCCTTTCGGCGTTCGGTTCCATTTTGAAAAATTTTGGGGAACCGGTGTCGGTTGGTGTGAAGGTCGTACTCTTGGTCGAAGGATGACACAATGGGTGAAATATCTACATCCCTATACAGAGTTCTTAGGGTCTACACATGCATGGACTCATCAACAAAGAGATGGACTTTCACACTATCAAAATTTGACGAGCCTTTCGGCGTCCAGTTCCATTTTGAAAATTTTTGGGAACCGATGTCGATTGGTGTGAAGGTCATACTCTTGGTTGGAGGTGACATAGTGGGTAAACATCTACATCCCTATATAGAGTCAAGAACTCTTAAAGTCAACACGAATATGTGCACTATGGACAAGTTAACGAAGAGATGGACTTTCACATCACCGAAAATTGACAAGCCTTTCGGCGCTCGGTTCCATTTTGAAAATTTTTGGGAACCGATGTCGATTGGTGTGAAGGTCATACTCTTGGCTGGACATGACAACACTCTATACATCCCATGTAGAGTTTGGAACTCTTAAGGGTTTCATGCGTATGTACATGATGGTTACATGCGTACCAACAAAAAGGTAGACTCTCACATTACCAAAACTCGACGAGCCTTTCGGCGTTCGGTTCCATTTTTGAAAATTTTTGGAGGGAACCGGTGTCGGTCAATGTGAGGGTCGTACTTTTGGTTAAGGACGACACGACTCTATACAAAATGGTTACAAATGTATCAACGAAAAGATGGACTATCACATCTTATCCAAAATTCGACGAGCCTTTCGGCGTTCGGTTCCATTTTTGAAAATTTTTGAGGGACCGACGTCAGTTGGTGTGATAATCGTACTTTTGGTTGAGGATGACTTGACTCTATACATGATGGTTACAATCGTACCAACGAAAAGATAGGCTCTCGCATTACCAAAAATTGACGAGCCTTTCGGCGTTCGGTTCCATTTTGAAAGATTTTTTGGAAACCGATGTCGGTAAATGCGAGGGTCGTACTTTTGGTTGAGGACGACATGACTCTATACACAATGGGTACATACGTATCAACGAAAAGGTAGACTATCACATCCAAAATTTTGACGAGCCTTTCGGCGTTCGGTCCCATTTTTAAAAATTTTGAGGGACCAACGTCGGTTGATGTGATAATCGTACTTTTGGTTGGATGACAAGACTATGTACATGACGGGTATGATCGTACTAACGAAAAGCTAGACTCTCACATTACTGAAAATTCGACGAGCCTTTCGGCGTTCGGTTCCATTTTGAAAATTTTTGGAGGGAACCGATGTCGGTTAATGCGAGGGTCGTACTTTTGGTTGAGGACGACATGACTCTATACACGATGTATCAACGAAAAGTTAGACTCTCACATTACTGAAAATTCGACGAGCCTTTCGGCGTTCGGTTCCATTTTGAAAATTTTTGGAGGGAACCGATGTCGGTTAATGTGAGGGTCGTACTTTTGGTTGGGGTACGACAAGACTATGTACACGCGTATCAACGAAAAGATAGACTCTCACATTACTGAAATTCGACGAGCCTTTCGGCGTTCGGTTCCATTTTTGAAAATTTTTGGAGGGAACCGATGTCGGTTAATGTGAGGGTCGTACTTTTGGTTGGGGTACGACAAGACTATGTACACGCGTATCAACGAAAAGATAGACTCTCACATTACTGAAATTCGACGAGCCTTTCGGCGTTCGGTTCCATTTTTGAAAATTTTTGGAGGGAACCGATGTCGGTTAATGTGAGGGTCGTACTTTTGGTTGGGGTACGACAAGACTATGTACACGCGTATCAACGAAAAGATAGACTCTCACATTACTGAAATTCGACGAGCCTTTCGGCGTTCGGTTCCATTTTTGAAAGATTTTTGGGAACCGATGTCGGTTAATGTGAGGGTCGTACTTTTGGTTGGATACGACACGACTCTATACATCCCATGTAGAGTTTGGAACTCTTTGGGTTTGAGTGGTTTGCAACGGGTATGGACAACGTGGTTATCCTATCCCTTTATCAAACAATGACATGCAAACAAAGGTTTAGATAGATAGAACCTGACTCGGCTCCAATTATTTTATCACCACCTGGAAAATAGCACAACGCTTTTCCCTTGACTCATTTTGAAAAGACACATCCTATTTTTGGGTATCCTATCTTAGGTTGGATGTTCACTCGGTTGGCTTTTACCAGAGCCCTCACAGGTAGGTTTTCTACACTATAGCTTACTATATGCAACATGGTATGACACAGCTTGGAATTCTGTTTCCTAAAGGGGCCGATGATCATGCCCGTTTCATCCTCCCGAAGGAAGTCGAAAGGGTATTGGATCACCGGGGAAGCACTTGCACGCCCCCCTCGATCTCCACGGGTGTGAAGGGAGAAGGGTGGATTCTCGTGTTCCATGTCCTAGATATAAAAGGGTTCGTGGTGGAGCCTGTACTAGCCCAGCCCCACCTGAGTCCGGGTTCGACCCAAAAGTCCAATGAGTGTATATGTCATGATTTTGAAAGTAAAAAGGGAAAAGACTTTTTTGTACAAAGGCACAATATACAATATGTGTTGCATAAAATAAATCTCTATCCTATGTTCGCAGTTTATATACAAGAATATAGACATGCTAAAATCAAAACACTATACAAGATGAAATAAAGAATGAATCAAATAATGAATACCAACAAATATATACACACATGCTTAGCAAAGAAAACACCGAAAGACTATAGGCTTAAACCCTCTAAGTCCCCAGTGGAGTCGCCAAGCTGTCGACACCGGCGGAAAATCTTCTTAAGAAGTTTCTAAAGTAAGTTCTTTTTATTTTCCTAGATACCGACCCCCATTTGGCGAGTGTTGTGTGTGTTCCTCTATCTCTTTTCCGTTTCGAGATACGAGTTGTGTGTGT